>JZKD02S2325636.1:3496-23322 GCA_000966675.3 Picea glauca
CAGAGTTGGAGCTTAGGCAATTGATGAATGATTTATGTTGGTTCCCATGTGACATCTTTGGGTTTTGTACCCTTCCATTGTTTCATGAATTTTTGTGCATTGCATTGATGGATACAATGCTCTCTTTTTTGAAGGAAAATATTTACCTACAACCAAACGGAACCTTCTTCATCCAGTTTTGGAAGGCAAGTTTGAATATGGGAATTAGAGACAACAGGTTTCTTTACAAAAGAGACAGGAAAGATTGGATGAATTTTAGAGTGGCTAGGAAGCTCCAATTTGTAATCCATTACCCCAATATGTTCGAGGACCTTATAGGGGCCATAAAATTTGAGATAATTTTTTGGGTGGTGATTTTCTTGAATGAGGTTTGTGTATGAGGCTATATACAGAGGAACACATAATCCCCTTCATCAAAATGACATTCATAATGATGTTGATCATCTGACTGCTTCATTTGGTTTTGAATCATGACCATATTATCCTTGATAGTGTCGAGAATGTTGGCTAGAGAAGTGAGGGTGTTGTTGACCTCTTGCATGCTACAGACTCATAGTAGGTAGGATAGTATTGATGGGGGATTTTGGCCATAGAAAAAATAAAAGGAATTCATTCAAGGGGAACCATGATAAGTTGTACTCAACCAAAATATCCACATCATGCAATATAACCATCATTTCATTTTTATAAAACGATTTTCCCAAATTCCTCTCATTGAGTTCTTTGTTAATAAAAGAGAACAATAGTCCCTCTTGTTTGTGTAATACTCTGATTCCTTTACCCAAGGTGCCACATTCCAAAACAAAGGCTTTAGTGAATTTTGGTAGAGAAAGTATCAGGGTTGTACATTAAGCATTCTTCAAGTCCTAGAAGGCATATTCGGTAGTATCAATCCAACCAAAATCATTATCTTGAGCAAGGTTTTGAGGGGAGATGCAATCTTACCACACTTTCTTATGAACTTTCTATAATAACTAGTGAGACAAAGAAAACCTCTTACACTTTTCATATTTTTTGGGAGAGGCCAATCCCCCATCATTTCAATTTTATTTGGATCTACATATACACCATCATGACTAACAATATAGCCCATGTATTTCACTTCAAATACACCAAAGGAACATTTGGACTACTAAATAAAGAGTTGATTATTAACAAGTTTTTGTGAGGCCTGATTGATATTAGCGACATGGGCTTTCTAAAATGACAAAATTACACAGAAAGGGTTTAAATATTTTGTTCGTAATATTCTGGAAAGTGGAAGGTGCACTACAAAGGCCAAAGGAAATCACCAAGAAATCACAATGGACATCGTGAGTTTGAAAAAAATTCAGGAATATCTTCTTCTTTCATGTGAATTTTGTGACATCCTGAGTAAAGGTCAATTTTGGTGAAAAAATTAGCACCCTTGAGTTCATTAAAAGGGTCATTAATGACTAGAATGGGAAGCCTATCCTTGACTGTGAGATCATTCATAGATTAGAAATACAAACACATGCACCAAGTGCCTTATTTTTTCAATACCATGATGACTAGTGAGGAATAAGGGCTTGTACTAGGGTGGACGAGACTAGCAATGTACAACCATAGAACTATTCTTTTATATTTGATTTTTTTTTGAGGAAAATGTATGGTGATACAAACATGCAATGGGAGGAAGGGAACTTAGCATGAATAAAATAGAATGATAATGATCACCTCTAGATGATGGTAGTATATGGGGAGTTTCAAGAATGGATTAGTGTTTCTACAAGACTAATTTATATTAGGATGAATGGGTTGATAAGATGTCTCAAAGGCTTGAATGGTATGGAATTGAGACTGTTGGAGATGCAGTTTTGGGATACAATATTGGTAAAATGCCTAAGTATAGAAGAAGTGTGCAGAGGAAGAAAGAAGACTAGGGAGTGTGCAGTTGAGTCACATCCATAAATACAACACACAGTTAGTGGAATAAAACAAAGAATAAAGTAGAGAGAAGAATAAAACAGAGAAGAATGAAGGAGAAGAAAGAGGATGAAAAGGAACGATGACAGTTTGGTGTTCTAAATATGGAAGGACACACAAAAGCAAGAAGAACAACAGTCAGAGTACAAAAGAAACATGCGGACGAAAAAGTAACTGAAAACATCCCAAACATCCATTTAGCTAGAGTAGTCATGCATTGTAATAGGGTTTTGGGATGGATAAAGTGGTTTTTAAGCGCTAGAATGTATGTATAAATATGTAATGGGTTGGTAGAATAGGGGTTCCTAAAAGGTGGTTTCTCCTCTATGTGGTTATTCTCGGGAAGTGTTGTGGAGTTTATGTTCGAAAAATAGGACCGTGGAGCAATAAAATAAAACAAATGTGGAAACAAAACACAGAATATACACAATACAATAGAGACATAGATTTACATGGTTCACCGAGTGTGGGCTACGTCCACCAGAGAAATTGCTAGGTCCTTCCTTTATTATTATCCAGCATATGAAGGGCTACAACCTACAACAAACTGGTTGTAACTTCCTATTCTTTCTCTCACAGTCTCCTATCTCAGAATAAAATATTCACCATCAACCATAGCCGTAATACATTTCCCTCATAAAAGAGGGTTGCCTTCTAGGGCAAAAAACCCTAACATAATCTCTATCGTTAGATCTTCGACTTTATAATGAACGGTCCATATTTACAATGAAATTACAATATACATTTACAAGGCAATTTTTCCTTCAGGGGCTTCATCCCCGAACCCCCGTTGGGGGCCCGCTTGCCCCCAGACAGGGGGATATCCCCCTCGGACCCCGTAGAGGGGGTATCCCCCCTTTGCACTCCCCCACATCGAATAGTGTACATACTTCTGGGGTATAAAGTCTTCATGGGGTATAAACATGGCTGAAAGTAAAATACCTCTGAATCAGGAAGATAATCAGGCTCCACAACCAATAGTTTATTTCAAACTGTCGAGATCTCCTGCCTGTAAGAATGTGGATAGGATAAGATGAGAAGCGAGAGAATCTATGTCTCAATGTAATAAATGATGAGAGTGAGAGAGAGAGGCTTGCACTGCATAACAAATAGGCTAGGAGAGATGAAGATAACCATGATATATATTTCTAAGCACAATGCACAAGACTGAGGCGATTACCAAATGCATAATAAAGAAGAAAATCGTTGTGGATGTATCCCAGAGTTGGGTGAACCACATTAAATCTTGTGTTAATTGTCTTATGTGTGATTGTTTATGGATTTTATTACATGCTTATTATACTAGATTTGTTTGATACATAATCATTGCGTAATAATCATGACTATTATAGTACTGGGTTTATGCAGTAATATGGAATATAATTGTAACATGGACCTAAGATCCATTAACTGATAGACTAACAACACTTGCAGAATAATGCACACAACAGAAATAATGAAGAATGAATGGAACGATAACCTCCCATTACCTCACTACTGCAGAAACCTAGTTCTTCCAGTCCCCATAGATACCTTGGGTGAGAATTCATATATGCAAGAAGCTGATGCTAAAAGGGTCAGTGTCTGAAGGGTTTTTTTGGTCAAATATAACTTGAACCCAGGGTCTTACAAATCACGCGTAGTGGCAAGAGAGACACAATTCTTGAATGACCCTTTTTAATAATATTTGCGATAAAATGGGAGATGATGATCTCTAGAGAGTTAGTTTTATGCCCCTCCTGCATGAAACTCATATATAACTCATGAAAATTCCTAGTGATGGAACCTAATGTTTGTATTTAGCACCCAATACAATTTCGAAACCACCCATTTTAATAGAAAACATGTGGCTTTTAAGGGAATAATCACCCATTGGAAGCCTTAGATTTTCACAACGACTATGACATTTCATAGAACCTCCATTTGGCATCATGAATTAGATGTTTTTCACAACATGGAAGTAGCAGTCACTTTCTTGGTCTAGATGTCAATGAAAGAAGTTATGGGTGCTACTACTATCAATTAAAATAATGCATTTGTGATGCTTCATGTAGCCAATAAATTTCAGGGTTTGGGGAGTAGAAACACAAATCAAGGCATGTTGGACTATCTTCAAGTTGGAGTCTTGTGGATTAGATGGGATATTGTTTTCAATGAATGAATGTAAGGAACCTAGTAGTACAAATTCATGTTCATCATCAATAATGTCCTTTGAAATGGCCATAGAGAGTGTTCTCTCCTTACATTTATGACTTGGGGAATATTTTTCATTATAGTTGTAGTAGAGACCTTTTTGTTGGTGTTCCACAATTTTAGCCCAAGTTAATTTCTGGATACTAAGAGGTGGAGACGATAGAGAAGAAATGGTGGGGGAGGGGGGATAATGCGATAATATTGAGGAATAAAGCATTCTTTTTTATTCGAGAATTCACCAACTATTAGGCTTCTCAAGATATTTAAGAGGATTATGATCGCGCAGTAGGATGATTCATTAGAACTTGTGCATGTATCTCTTCCTTAATATCTCTAGTGAACCATTTCTTGAAAAAAGTATTGGACATGTCATTGGTGTGAATAACACACTACTCAAAAGTGGATATGAAATCTTTGACTATTCTAGATTTTTAATCGTAGTTAGTTATCCCAAATAATGGGTGTTACTATTTGTTTCAAATCATGTATAGAGGTATGAGAAATTTGTCTCCAAGAAATGTAACGATTGTGGAATCTCCTATGCCATTTTGACCATTTCCAACATTTAGGATCCAAATATAAGAAACCCATGCAAAGTTTTGTCAAGTCATCTATGATGCCATCAAGGGAAAATTAATATTTCATATGACTGATGCATCCTATGGGTTGGGACCCATCAAATTTTTTTGAGATCAATTTTAGGAATTTTTTTCCACTTGTGAGTCATCTGATTATGAACAAGTGAGGTGGAGATATTTCCACTAGGATTGGATTATACAAACCCTTTATTTTGGGGAGGTTGGTCCAGACATTAATAACTTGAGGATTGTGAATTCAAGATATGATTATGCACTTCCATGACTTTCTACATCAAGTTGGGTAGTGAATCTAGGCTAGATAGGTTGTCATTAATGTCAACAAGATTTTGTTGAGCATTGGAGTGGTTATAGTCCATCATGAATTGCAACTTGTCACATAGAGTTTCCAAATATGAGACTTTGGAGGGGTTATTTAATCCCTAAGTGGTATCCATAGGAATATTAGTCCACAAAAAATGGTTATTAGATAGTGGTACCAATGTGATTAGCACTATGTCTTGGGATTTTTGAGATAGATTTGTGATAATGGTATGGGGTGTTTTGATAAAAGGAATTACTTGAAAATGGTACAATGATGATCAACTCAACACAAGTAATTTTTTCAAATAGGTCTCAAATAATGGTGTGGAAGGACCCAAATATTTGTTTTTTCTACTCCCAGTGTAGTGTTGCCACTACTAACCTCACCAAAAATTTAATTTTTTTTTTACTAAGTAAAACAAATACATGAATTCTAAAAATTCCCATGCATCTATCATAATGGTAAGAACCAAATATCAATATAGCATAGAAAAACCTCAGAATAATTACTCAACACCTCGAAAAAGAGAGAATTTCAGGTAATAAGCCTCTTCGAGGGGGATACCTCCTTATACCCCACATAAATGTCCAAATACAAGATGATTCCAAATGAAAATGTCTCATTGGTATATATAGGAGACTAGGAGGTACAATTGCAACTAATGGACTAAAGCCGACATAAATAAAATAACACTACTAATGTAATATGGCCCAATTAAGGGGTAAGGAGCCACTATTTAGGGCTTAACATGCCCCTCCCCTTGAGAAAAGTTTTTTCCGCAACGCCTGAGTAACTCTGGATGCTTCTGTATAAAAGAGTCATATTCCCAAGTGGAGTCTTCAGCTAGTAGTTTCCTCCACTTAATGAGATACTCTTAAATGGATCTATTCCTCAGCTGGCGAATTCTTGTGTCAGTGATGGCTTCATGCTCCAATATGATTTTTCCTTCCTCGTCAAGTTCTGGAAATATAGTTTAAACTGGAATCTTGTCACCTATAACCTTCTTTAAGCATGAAACACATAAAACTGGGTGTACTCGTGAACATGTAGTAAAATCCAATTTGTATGCCATAGTACCAATCTTCTACAACACCATATAAGGGCCATAATACTTTGGTGATAATTTATTATCCTTTTTGGCTTGCTTGAGGGAGATCTTTTTGTATGGTTGTAGTCTTAAAAACACCCAATCCCCTACTTCAAAACTTCTTTCACTACGATGTTGATTTGCTTGTTGTTTCATGCGATTTTGTGCCATGGTCAGGTTTTTCTTTAAGATTTGGTGAACTTGTTGTTGATGCTCGAAGTGATCTTCCACTTCTTGAACCTAGATTTTTCTTTAAGAGAAGAAGTGATGGAAGGAGGGTGGTATTCGTAGAGTGCGATAAATGGTGTTATTTTTGTTGCAGTATGAAAATAAGTGTTATACCACCATTCTACCAAGGGTATCCATTTGAACCATTGTGTTTGTTTATCAAAGACAAAGCAACGAAGGTATCCTTCCATAAATTTTTTCACTGTCTCGGTTTGTCCATCAGATTGAGGATGATAGGATGATCTATGAGCCAATTGAGTAACCAAACAAGAAAATAATTATGTCCAAAAATGTCCAGTGAAGATGGGATCTCTGTCTCTTACAATAATCTTTGGGCTTCCATGTATCTTTTGAACTCTCCATGAATGCAGTGGCAATTGTACTGGCTTTGAAGGTATGAGAGAGTGCACAAAAGTGTGTGTATTTGATGAGTCTATCAACAATCACCATGATGGCACTCATTCCTTCAGACTTTGGTAACCCTTTTATGAAATCCATGGAAACCTCCTCCCAGTGATGAATTAGAATGGCTAATGGTTGTAAAAGACCCAGGGTCTTAATTGTTTCCACCTTATTTTGTTGGAAAACCAAATATTCCGCGACAAACCTTTGAACATGAGTTTTAATGCCATCCCCCAAAAAATCCTTCTTGGCCCTATGGTAGGTTTTCAAAAATCCTGAGTGCCCTCCTACTGGAGAGGTGTGTGATTTGAATAGTACCTTTTGTTTGAGTTAGGATTTATTACATAAATATACACAATATTTGTGCTATAGTGAATCATTTTTCCATGTAAATGTATCTGACGCACTAGAATCCTGCTGCAACCTTTGAATGAGAGTCCACATTTTTTCGTCATTCTTCCATTCATCCCTTGCTTCTATTATCCAATCGATTTGGATGATCGAGATAGCACAGAGAAAGGCCTCAACATCATCATCCTTTCTTGAGAGTGCATCTTCCACAACATTTTTCTTCCCTTTTTTATAGACGATTTCAACATCATAACCTAATATCTTGGTCACCCATTTTTGTTGTTCTTCTGAAGATAGTCTTTGTTCTAAGAAGTATTTAAGACTATCATGATATGTTTTGACCTTGAAGTGCCTACCTATTAGGTAAAGACACCATTTGTTCAATGCATGTAGTATTTCCATTATTTCATTCTCATAAATGGGTTTGTGTAAGTCCTTTCCCTTGAGTGGCCAACTTTCAAAAGTTAGGGGCCTTCGTTCTTGCATTAGGATAGAACCAATTCCATTCCCCGAGGCATCACATTCCACAGTAAAGAATTTATTGAAGTCTAGAGTGGTCAAGACAGGATCTTTGCACGTCACCTCTTTAAGTTGTTCAAAATCTTTAGCTGCCTCTAGAGTCCATGAAAATGCATCCTTCTTAGTTAGCGTAATTAAAGCTGTTTTTATTCTTCCATATTGTCGAACGAACTTGCGGTAGTAACCTGTCAAACCCAAAAATCCTCTAATATTCTTCAATGTTTTGGGAATCGGCCAGTCCATCATGGCCTTAATCTTGTTAGGGTCTACCTTGACACCTTCATGAGATACAATATGATCCAAATACTCTACCTCATTCACCCCAAAGAAACATTTGGATGGTTTAGCATATAGTTGTTTCTCCTTTAGTAGTTTTAGCACCTTGTCAACATGTCGCACATGATCCTCCCAAGAATTGCTTTACATTAGTTTATCATCAAAAAATACTAACACAAATTTTCGAAGGAAGAGCTTGAAAATGGAGTTCATCAACCCTTGGAATGTGGAAGGTGCATTTGTAAGGCCGAAAGGCATGACCAAAAATTCATAATGGCCTTCATGAATTCGAAATGTTGTTTTTGGGATATCTTCTTCCTTCATTGTAATCTGATGATACCCTGAATGAATATCCAACTTTGTGAAATGCATTGCTCCATGTAGTTCATATAACAATTCATCAATGACGAGAATGGGAAACTTATCTTTAATAATGATCTTGTTGAGATCTCTATAATATGGACACATACGCCATGAACCATCTTTCTTGAATACCATTACCACCGGTGCAGAGAAAGAACTTTGGCTAAGTCTAATAATGCCAGCCTCTAACATTTCTTCAATGATGTGCTCAATTTTACTCTTCTTGGCATAAGGGTATCTGTATGGCCTAATGTTAGGAGGAAAAATCTCAGGTATAAGGTGAATATCATGATCGTGATTTCAAGTGGGTGGAAGACCTTTGGTAATATATTGAAATACTTTGGAATGCTTATCAATGATCCCTTGGAGATCTAGAGGAATATATGGCCTAGATGTTTGAACATCTAGTGAGCATAGTTCTGAAATTACACCTTGATGCCCCTTTTTCAATAATTGTGTCATGCCATTGGAGCTTATCACCCTACCGATTTTCCCTGTGATACCTATTAACTCAGTTTATTTTCCTTCCAATGAAAATTTCATGAAAATTTGTTGAAAATTAAAAGCCATTGTTCCTAATGACTGTAACCATTGGATTCCTAGTACGACATCAGCACCACCCATGGGTATAACAATAATTACACTATTCATTACATATTTGTCCATAGTAAGATTGATCTTATTGCATTTTCCTAAGAAATTGATAGTTCCTCCATCTACAATCATTACTTGAAACTCTGATGCTGGATATACAAAGCAATTGAGAGCTTTGGATAATTTATAGTGAATGAAATTATGAGTACTACCAGAATCAATTAGGACTATTACATTTTTCTTTTTGATATACCCTTAGATATTGAGGGTTTGAGGAGTGTTGATTCCAGCCAATGCATTACATGATATTGTGGGAGTCAACTCTTTAGAAGAAACCACGTCTACATTTTCATCTTGAGATGGTTCCTATTCTTGTTCTTGTTCTTCTTCCTCTTCATAATCTATGTAGACTATTTTCTTCTTACCACACTTATGTCCCTTACTGTACTTCCTGTCAAAATTAAAGCATAAACCTTCTTCTTTTATTTCCTCCAATTGTTGAGGTGTCAACCTGGTAGGTTGAGGTGTTTTAGAAGAAGGAACATTATTCTCTCGATAGATGTTAGGAGTGGTCCTTCTCATAGTCATAGCCATATTTTTACTTTCAACATTTCTTGTCACCCTAAATGCATTCTCCAACAATTTGGATTCCCAAATACGAACCTCATGTTGAATGTTATCCTTAAAGTTCCTATGAATACATAAACCAAGTGATCATATGGAATATTTGTTACCTTTATATTCAATATTTGGAAGTTCTCAATGTTCTCTGTAACTGAATTGTAATGAACCTCATAATCACAAAAAAAAATAAAAAAATCTATGATGAAACTCCATTGCATTTAATCTTAGAGTATAAGAAAAGGTAAGATTTAATTTTGTCCATAATGTCATTAAACAACAGTCTCATTATGAAAAAAAATTGAATACTTAGGTGCATGTTTTCATGGCAAGTAGAACTAAAAACAAACATCATACTAAACATTCATTTAACTAGATGAAAACCTTCCAATACCACAAATTATGTACTTTCCACGCCCTGTACACAGTGACCCATAATGTTATCTGTTATCTTTTATCCTACCTCTGTCTCGGATGAAAATTCTCCATCGATTCTACTAGTCCATTCCTTACCGTGTTAGAGAGTTATTCATATAACCAATAATTCTTGCTGTGCTCCTACAATTTTTTGTGAAAGACAGTGCTCAATCGGATTTTCGACAATTTTCAAATGTTTCATACCAGTCCAAACATTACCGTACTAGAGTCGCTCCCCTGAAAATGATTCCTACTATGTTCTTACCATTTGGGAAAAATACAACATACAATCGGGTTTCGATGATTACAAGTACCGAACAAAACCACAGATCCCACTATTTTCGAAAATCCGAAATCCAGAAAGACTATGGGCCCAACACTTGGGGGTTTTGGGGTTTCGCAAGTACAAAAGCCAAACATCAACACACAACAACTCCCAAAATTGCGAAAGGTGACCAGTATTTTGGGATTTCGACATTCAGGATTTCGCGAGTACAAAACCAATCATCAACACACAACAACTTCCGAAATTGCGAAAAGTGACCAACAATTTGGTATTTGGAAGTTTGGGATTTTGTGGGTACAAAGTCAAACATCAACACATGACAACTCCTGAAATTACGAAAAGTGACCATCATTTCAGGATTTTGGCATTCGAGACTTCGCGAGTGCAAAGCCAAACATCAATACATGGCAACTTCTGAAATTGCAAAAAGTGACCAGCATTTTGGGGATTTCGGCGTTCGGAATTTCACGAGTACAAAGCCAAACATCCACACACAACAACTCTCAAAATTCTGAAAAAGGTAAGTGGGATCAACACTTCAGAGTTTTCAGGATTCTGGACTTCACGAGTTCAATTGCCCCAACATCTCATGTAACAAACCTCCAAAATGAAAAAAGAGAAGCTTGGACTAGCGCTTCGGGGTTTCGAGGTTCGAAACTTCATGATTTCAAGTGCTCCACACCTCTTATGTAACAAACTTCCGAAATTGTGAAAAGTGGAAAGGTTGGATTAGAAGATTGCAATATCTTTTGTTGAAAAACTAACGTGATAAATTAGTCAAAACGCAAAGGAAGAGAGTACTCTACTTCTACTGAAATTTTCATATTATCTCGAAATTTCATGATCTTTGTCTTTACTGGTGTTTTTGCTTTCGTTCTGTGAGACAGTAGGTGTAGAAGGATTAAATATCTGTCAGAATTCAGAAAGTCCAAACTTATGAGTTTTAAATGTATAGACTCTATAAAAGGGTACACCAAGGTAACATTTTTTTGTAAGGTAATTTCCAAATTCATCATAGACCTCAACTATGAAAAGGGGTAGACCATTCTCAACAAAGAAAGCATAAAAATCCTCTGATAGGCATCGATCCTCATGATTGTTCAGCATCTGAAAAAAAGGGGTTTCCAGATTTCTTTAACCTTCTGAATTTTTTCATTCTATACACATCTAGTACTTTGTGTGCATGTTGTTAGTGCATGAAAAAAAAATCATACAAACCAGTGAAAGACGTAAATGTAGGTAATTATATGAGTATCCCTATGATCCTTAAGGTTCTTTCTATTTCATATTTATCTTCAATTCTTAATGTAAGAAACAAAAAATCTCTTTAAGGGGCAAGATTGTTCGAAAATTTAATGATGCATCTACCTATTTCCTTTCGGCACAAATTTACTCAATTCCGATTTGCTCAGTTTTTAGATCTGTTTAATACTTTAGACACAAAAATAAACCTATATCTACATAGATTGGTCTTCTTCACACACATAGAGTATCCTAGCATCTCAACTTCAAATTAAACCTAACCCGTAGATGGATCAGAATTCTTAAACTCAACTTGTATAAAAAAAAGGAATTTGCCTAGTACTTCCAGATTTCAGGAGGAACCACTCCAGATTTTAGACTGTGATTGTAAATTTAAAACCACGATAAATGTCATCCATTGAAAGAATTGTTTCAAATTTAGTACAATTAGATGCAAAATATCAGTTACACACAAAACTTCTGAGAAGAGAGAGGGAAAGGTTTACATTAACACAATTAGATATAATCACTCAACAGATACCTGAGATCAATCAAACATAGCCATTCAAAATAGAGAGGGGTAGATGAAAATATCTGAATCCAATCCATGGGAAGACAAAGGGAACAACCATGTTCCTCCCAATCATAGAACAGGGAAGCCAAATCACTTGCCCTGTTCAACCCCTCGCCTGACCATGAATCCATGAGGGCGAACTTGGAAACTCCTCAAAAATATTCCAAGTTTTTAAAGAGCTATCCCCTTGCCTCACACTTTCTCGGTAGTGCTCGTAAAAGAAAGAGAACTCACAATCCTTTCCCCAACATACTTGGTAGTGTCTTGCCTCCTCGCATATGTTATTTATCAATTTTTTGCCCAGGTCTTTTTCCCTCCTTTAGGGATTTTTGCATCTTTCTTAATCCCTGATTTTAAGGGGCTTCCAATGGCCAAATGTCTGATTTTCCACTTGTAATAATCATCCCAGAGGCAGTTCCAACCTATTCCGCACTCATGGAGTCATGATCAACTGATTTTTAGCATGGCTATTCCATTTGTACTCCTGCAATTAATATAAATATTTTGTTGTCATACAAGTGTCATATTCAAATAGTTATTTGAGACCAAATAGATCTCTAACCAATAGTCACAACAATTAAATACAATTATTGAATTCGAAATTCAGAATTTCCATAAATGGAAAAAAATTCCAGATTCAAATTTGCCAAAAACGGAAATAAATTTCCAGCACACAAAAATAAAAATATTTTATTTTGGGGGGATGTCACATCCTTTCCCCCTTTAGTAAAACAATGTCCTCGGTGTTCATTCCTTTCCTGGAACAGGATTGGATGAGATTTCCACAAATATCCCTCCAATTCCCAAGTGGCCTCCTCAGGACTAAAGTGCTTCCATTGCACCTTTACCTGAGTGATGACTCTATTCCAAAGTGCTATTTCTCTCTGGTCCAGAATGCACAGGGGTTCCACCTAGAACTCACCTTCAAGTTCCACCTAGAACTCACCTTCAGGTTCCACCTACACCAAGTTCAAATCAATCATATGAGTAGGGTCACGAATATACTTTTTCAACAAAGAAACATGAAATACATTATGAATTCTTAGATTAGCTAGAATTGCAAGCTGATATGCCACGGGTCCAATTTGAGTTAGTATCTTGAAGGGAACACAAAATCTGGGTGTCATCTTGGCACAGTTGCTCAACTTCAGTGAGCTTTTTCGGGCTTTGACCTTCAAGTAAACATGGTCTCCCACTTGAAATTCCAAGTGTCTTCTTTTTTGATCCGTATAGCTCTTTTGTCTGTCCTGTGCTTCTTTCAAGTTCTGTTGTACCTTCCTTACCATGTTCTCCATTTCTTGGAGCATCTCTGGTCCAACCATGAATCTGTCAACCGGGTTATCCCAGCTAACTGGAGTTGTACACTTTTTGTCATACAGTATTTCGAAAGGGCTCAACTTAGGTGAAGTTTGGTACCCATTGTTATGCGCAAATTATACCAAGTGTAGGTAGTCTTCCCATTTGTTCGGATCTGTTCTTACATACATGCGAATCATATCCTCTATGATTTCATTTGTCCTTTCGGTCTTTCCATCCGTTTGTGGATGATAACTCGTACTAAAATTCAAATTAGTATTTATTCCTTCAAACAATTCCTTCCAAAAGGCAGATGTGAATTTTATGTCTCTATCTAAAATCACCATTTTAGGAATACCATGCAATCTAAAAATTTCTTTAATGAATATTTCAACAATATTAATAGATTTAAAAGTAGACTTTACAGGAATAAAGTGTGCGAACTTACTGAGTTTATCGATTACAACCATGATTGAATCATTATGTTTCTCAGTTTTAGGCAAACCTGTTATAAAGTCTAGCGATATGGTCTCCCATTTCCATTCTGGTACTTGTAATGGTTGTAATTGGCTGGCTAGATGTTGGTGTTTGGCCTTAACCTGCTAACAATCTTGGCACCTAGCCAAGTACTCTGTTGTTTCACCCTTCATATTAGGCCAGTAAAATAGTTTTCTGAGTGTTGTTATTGTTTTCTAGTAACTTGGATGGCCAGAATACGGTTTCTTATGCACTTCGTCTAAAATAGTTAATTTTAGTTCTGCTGAATCTGGTATGTAAAGTCTAGTTTTAAATCTTAATAGTCCCTTCTTGTCGATACTTATATATGGTTTATTTGAGTTTGCAATACTATTTTGAAAATTTTCCATTATCTTAGTGTAATTTCCATCGTTGATACATGTTGTCCTTATTCTTTGTTCCAAATCACTTTTTGCCCTGCCGATGTTTATCTCAAATAAACCATGGACTCTTCTTCTTAATTTGTCTGCTACTTTATTTTCCTTACCCTTGATATGTCTGACCTCGAAGTCGAATTCGCTCAAGAAGGATAGCCACCTTTCTTATCTTGGATTAAGGTCTGGTTGGTTAAACAGATATTTCACCCCACTATTATCCGTCAATAGTAAGAATTTTTTGCCCATTATATAGTGTCACCACATTTTTAAGGCATGTATTACTTCTACCAATTCTAAGTCATGAGTGACATAGTTTCACTTGTCTTCCTTTAATTTTTGGGACTCATAACAAATCACATGCCCTTCCTGAGTTAGAACACCACCTAGTCCCTCTTTACTTACATCAACACATACTGTGAAGTCTTTATCTGGGTCGGCTAGCTTCAAAATGGGTGCCGATGTCAATAATTATTTTAGCTTGTTAAAACTCTCTTGACACTTTTGCGACTAGTTAAACTTGGTCCCTTTCTTTTGTAATGACATGATATGGTAGGCTATCTTGGAGAAACCTTCTATAAATCTACGATAATATCTGGTGATTCCCAAGAATGACTGGATATCTACCACATCCTTAGGTACTGGTCATTCCATAATGGATTTTATCTTTTCCAGGTCTACGGAAATACCTTCCGGGGAAATGACATGTCCTAAATATTGTATTTCTTTTTGATAAAAGTCACATTTGTCGAATTTTACGTATAGTTTGTGTTTCCTTAGTGTTTGCATAACTATTCTTAAATGTTCATCAAGTTCCTCCTTTGTTTTAGAATAGACCAGAATATCATCAATAAATACTACTACGAACTTGTCTAAGTACTGGTTGAAAATGTTGTTCATCAAGCACATAAATGTGGTTGGTGCATTAGTGAGTCCGAAAGGTATGACTACAAACTCGTAGTGTCTGTATGTTGTTCAAAAAGTTGTTTTGTTTATTTCCTAGTTTTTAATCCTAACTTGATGATAACCAGATCGTAAATCCAACTTTGAAAAGATCTTGGCCCCACCAACTTGATCGAACAAATCATTTATCCTGGGTAAGGGGTATTTTCTCTTAATGGTTACTTTGTTCAACTGTCTATAATCAATACATAGTCTTAGAGTACCGTATTTCTTTTTCATAAAGAGGACTGGTGCTCCCCATGGCGAGACACTTGGTGTGATATACTCTTTGTCCAACAATTCCTGTAATTATATTTTTAATTCTGTTAGTTTTGGTAGATTCATTTTGTAGGGTGATTTCGAGATGGGGGTTGATCCAGGTAGTAAGTCTATGGAGAAATCTATTTCTCTCCTAGGAGGTAATTCTAGTATCTCATCAATAAACATGTCT
Source organism: Picea glauca (assembly GCA_000966675.3). Lineage (NCBI taxonomy): Eukaryota > Viridiplantae > Streptophyta > Pinopsida > Pinales > Pinaceae > Picea > Picea glauca. The sequence continues at coordinate 19,076 of JZKD02S2325636.1, forward strand.
CTGAATTCACGTAGGATAGAAAATTCTTCTAACTTGGGCTTATCTTCTTTTTCTAATAGATTTGTTACTTGTATGGAGTAAACTTGACATCCCTTTCTAAAATATTTCTTGAATTGCATCCCTGAAACTTGTCTGACTGGCACAGGTTTTGGTATGCCTTGTGTTTTTCTAACAGTGCCAAAATTATCTTCATAGCTAAGTATCTTTGTATAACAGTCTAGTATTGCTTTGTGTTGTTCCAGCCAATCCATCCTGATAATCATATCATAAGATCCTAGTGGTAGGATGTTCAGATTGGTCCTTATCCTTTGACCATCTAAGATGAACTCAAGAATAGGAATAAAGACAACTACTTTACTTTTAGCACCTGTTGCTAGTTGTATAAGCCAAGATTTTTAGTGCTTTTGTTTCTTAAGTTTATTCAACTCTAGTACATCGGGAGTAATATAACTTAACGTGGCTCTAGGGTCAATTAAAACAGATATTTGAGTGTCATGGATTTTACCTTCGATTTCTACCACCGAGGAATGGTGGTCAGCTTGTCGACCATCTATGGCTACATTTATCCGATGCAGACTTCTGCCCATGTCTCCCACTATTGAGGCTTACTGCAAATTGTGGACAACAATGTTGTTTGCTGCAATTAAACATGGAAAGTTCCTCCTTATATGAGTGATGCAGGAGCATCGCCAACATCAAGCGAGCTAGCGTGGAGACAACTGACAGCTGGAAAAGCGCTGAGCACAAATTTTGAAATCACCTTGAAGTTGTTGCGCAATCTTAAATGAATTCATTAAGAAGAGGCACACTTGTATAATGTAATGTACTTTGAACGATTTGCTCTCATCCTTAGTAGGTAGAAGGCATTTATGGTAGTTAATGTAAAGTAGATAGAAATTCAATTCTAGATTAGACATTTTTAGAGCGCAAGAGGGAAACGCGATATGGACACCCTCATTGTGTATTGTAACATTATTATCATAGTAGTGAGCATAGAAGAGAAGGAGAGAGTTGTGTAGCAGACTCCATGTATAGAAGTTCCGAATTAATAGAAAGAAAGTTGTGATTTAGACTCATGGTGTTCATATATTCTCTGTGTATGCATCTTTGAATGTTATGCTCATGAATGTTTTACTCTTTCTGTCATGCAATTGCTTTTATGATATGTATGAATGATTTTTTGTTGAATGTTTGAAATCTAAGAAGAAAGGGTAATGGAATGAGTTTCAATTGTTTCTCTATCTGAGCAAGGGTTCCTGCAAGGAGTGTAGTTGAATTGTCTGCAAGGAGTGTGTCGACCGGGTGTTCAAAGGTTTTTCTCTGAAAGCTCAGGAGAGAAATATTTTGTTCTCATTTCCACAGAAGTGAATATGGGCACAGGAGCCATGTAAGGAGTGCGCAGGCTGAGTGAAGTCTCAGGGTTGTGGACCTGAGTGAAGAATTTAGAGACTGTTGTTGTAGGTGTGCACAGGGTCGAAGTAAATTCAACACTTGCAAGTGTATGAAGGTTGGCACAAGGAGTGCGCATAAGAGTCTTCTCTAAGACTCAGAGTTATAAGGGAGCTCAGGAGGGATAAATCCTTTTAACCGTCGAAAGGGTTGCACAGGAATTGTACCTGGAATAATTAAGAAGGCGTCATAAGCTTGCACCGTAGGTGGACAAGTTTGTGAAGGAACACTTAGTTATTCACATAATTTTCCTAGGAGGAACGGGCAGTTAGAATTCTCTGAGGAGGGTTCGCGAATTCCGTGAGCCGTCAGATCTCACGGAAGAGCAAGTGAGTTATCGCAAGTATTTCAGGAGGTTCTAAGCTCAGGAGGGGTAGGACCATCGATCCGAGCCATAATGGTTGTCGGATTTACACGTGGGTTCTATATCAGGATTTCGTAGGTCGAAGTTCCATAAACCTTGCAACGGGAATCGCGATATCACGAAATGAGAAATCCCAAAAGATAAAAGGATTTGTGGCCACAGAGGAGTCAGTGAGGTGGAAAGGTGGCACACTATTTCAGAGTTTCATCGGGTGAAGTTTCGAATTCATTGCATCAAGATTCACGATATTGCGAAATCTAAAGTCCCGACAGAAGTGGGAGGTGTTGAAAAGTCAACCCCGTGAGTGTATCAGAGTTTCGGCAAATCGGGACTCGGGAGTTGGGAAGACAAGTTCCACAACATCGTGATCGCCGAAATCGCGATAGGGAAAATCCCAAAAGGAAGAAGGAAGGGTCAGTGTTGACTGTATCAGGATTCGGGGATTTGAGAGTCCAATGCTTGACCACTAGATTCGTGAAGCTGCGAACTCCGATCTCCCAAGTGTAATGAGGGGATCCTGTGAGAGTTTCCTATGGGTGTAGATTTCTCGATAGGGAAATAGAAGAGCGGTTTAGAGTTCTTCAGGCTGGCAAAATAGAAAGATCCTGTGTTGACGTGGAGCTTCTGACCTGCGGGTTGTGAAGGGAGCATGCATCGACGTCAGAGTTTGGTATCAGAGCACAAAAAGGTTCTTTTCTTTCTGTAGCAGAGAAAAATATAATTCACCATGCCACCAAGGAGAAGGGACACGGAAACACCCGATCCACCAGAGGATAGGGAAATGCCAAGAAGAAGAGGCAAGCAAATGACAGATCCATCTATGGAGAGAGAGATGCATGATCTACGAGATAGACTCTAAGACATGGAGATATCACAAAGGTGTATAGTTAGTGTTGGGGATCTTAGCGATTCCGAGAGTGAAATTGAGGTTGAACATGAAGAAGAGGTTGCAGTGGAAGATGCATCAAATGAATGTTTGATCAGAGCTATTGCAAGAATGGGTGCAAGAGAAAAGATGGACATTCCAGTTTATGTGGGAAATCTGGATAGCTTCTAGAATGGATTAGAGCTCTAGACACATACTTTGACTATGAAGATGTCGAAGAAGACAAGAAGGTCAAGCATGCTGTCACAAGATTGAAGGGACATGCAACATTTTGGTGGGATGAACTACAAGCTGATAGACGCTGCAAAGGCAAGCAAAAGAGCAAGAACTGGGATAGAATGATCGCGAAGATGAAGGAGAAATTCATCCCCAGGGATTATCAAATTACTCTATTCAGGAGGATGCAAAACTTAAGACAAAAGTTGATGTCAGTGAAAGAATACACTAGAGAATTCTATAAGATGAACATTAGGGCAGGCCATCAGGAGAGCGATGATGAAAAAGTAGCTAGATACATGAATGGCCTGAGATATGATATCCAGGATGAGATGAGCATGGTAACCATCCGAACAGTGGAATATTCTTATCAGATGGCTCTGAAAGAGGAAGAGAAGCTGAGCCAAAAGAAGGGTCAGAGAGGCCAAGGCAGAAGTCAGCCTAGAGGCAAATCAGTTGCCCAGGACAAATATCAGAAGCCCAAGGAGGACTGGAAGAAGCCTCAAACTTGAAATGAGAGAGGTGGAACCTCACAGTGAGGGCAACATAATGAACAGAGAGGAGATTATGCTAAAAATAACAATTTTCCTCGTACTAGAGGTAGAGGAAGAGGAAGAGGTGAAGTAGTGACATGCTTCACATGTGGAAAGAATGGGCACAAGTCGTATGAGTTTCCAGACAAGAATAAAGAAGGGGGAGAAGCTCACATCACCGAATCACAGAGGCGAGATGTTGAGGCAGAAGACATTGAAGGTGGAAAATCGTTGATGATGCAGAAAGTCCTTTTGACACCCGAGAAGGAAGTGGAGAGTTTAGTCCAAAGGACCAGAGTTTTCAGGACTTCTTGCAAAACCAAGGACAAGGTATGCAAGTTCATTTTAGACAGTGGTAGCATGGATAATCTCATTTCTACGGAGATGGTAGAAAAGCTGGAGCTGGAGACGACTGATCATCCAAGCCCATACAGAGTTTCGTGGCTACAGAAAGGACATCAGGTAACCGTCACTAAATAGTGTTTAGTTGAATTTAAGATAGGAGGATATATGATCCAGGTGGATATCGGTGGCCACCCACCTTCTCCAACTGGCCCAAAACATGTTTCTGGCAATTTTGGTAATTTACTATTTTTAGCAGTTTTTAACTTCCGAGGCCATTTTGAGGCCCTAAACAATTTTTTTGGGGAAAACGGTGGAGAAACATGGATCATAGATCAATGTTTCCCCGGCCAAAAGTTGTAGTTCTCGGATAGATCTTTCCAACGAGCTATCATACGCCTAAAACGGAGATCGTATGCAAAAGTTACGACCCCGGGAAGTTGATGCACCAACTTAC
>JZKD02S2325647.1:20672-32420 GCA_000966675.3 Picea glauca
TACGCAAATGCGTAGAGTTTCTTTGCTATATTTTTCCTCTTCCAAATGGGACCCCTACCCCTTTTTTTATAGGCTAGAAGGAGCTAGGTATTTGGATGAACCCTCGGCCATGCATGGCCGGGAGTTTCAGTTAACTCACCCATAGCTTTTGTGTTCCGTCGGCAAATTTCTTTTTTTCGTGCTTTTGTCAGTCCACGCGAGCTGTTTTGAGTCAGCCAGCGTGTACACGCGTGCAGTAATGGAGTAGGGCGCATGGGCCTTTATAAAGGAGGATTTTTAAAGAGTTGTTCAGTAGTGCTTTGACAAAGAAGGGATATGAGATGGCCTGATGCCAGGTAAGCATATGTGGTGCAATTTAGGGTTATAACACTCCTTTTCCTGAACAGATCCCATGACCAAACACCATGGTTATTGTGGTTTCTCTGTGGCCATTTCTCAAACCGTTATACCTCATGTGCTTCCGAACACAATCCAAGTGTTCTCTCAACGCCCTTCTATCACTCTGTACATCAAAATTCTATGGAATTTTTACTTTGAATTCCTCGTTCATGGCCCATCCAGGTTCATTGTTGAAACAATGGGCTCTGAACTTGAATTTTGTCCATTTCGACAACAATCCTTTTCCGAAAATTTTTCTTCAACTTCCACTAACATGGCCCATCCAAGCTCACTATTGAAACCTTGGCTCTGATACCATTTTGTAGCGTCTCTGATCCTCAACCTCTTTCGGGTAACGCTACCCAATCAACTTTATCTTTTATTTTTTATCTCTGATACCAAATATATTTATAAACATATCCATCTAATGCAATTTAAAAAGTTATAGCATTTTGTCATACACCTATCCATGCGGAAACAACATTAAAACATGCATGCAATATATACAGACAATTATAATAACATTATAACTTGATTTCAAGATACACATCATACAAAGAACAAAGATTTGGTACTTATCTTTTAATAGACGACCACCAACTACATGCAAACCTTCCATGAATCTCCTAGCCTTAGACCACCCTGCTCATCGCTCAATAGTGGGTCACCCCCGAGCTGGGACTAAACTCCACCGGGCAAGGGATTCCTAGGCTTGGCAAGGACAACAGGAAAGTTGCATAGATCAACAGGAAGGATTTTCTCCCAGGAGCCACTTACACCCACAATCCACATACCCTCATTCCCTACACACCTGTCCCACCTCGGGAGTGTACACCTTCACTATCACAAGTCCATCGGTTGTCCACCTCCCTTCCATGGCTTCAACAACAGGTTGGACCGGAAGTCTCAGAGTATTGTAGCTGCTACGGGACTCCCTCCAGGAGAACTCACTTCCTCAACACACTCTCTCACCTGGAGAGAGTTTCTCACAGGCCTGACATCCTACCTCTTCTATCCAGCTCCTAAGTCCAACAGGTAACCACCACAACAAAAATTGGGTATGGGCTCTGGTAATGACAGCAAGCCACACCAGTCCAGAGAAGATGTGGGAAACAACAACAAAAATAAGGCGCGATATGGCTCAGACACTACGCAGTCATGCTGTGCTTCACATGAAAAATGATTAGCTTCATAACACGGGTGAGTGGGCTTCAGAAGTTGCAGAGATCAACCATGGAAACAATGGTTGGTTTTGTCGAGGCTCTCCCTGTCTCACTGCGTGCTTCAGTGGGGAGTATGGAAGACTTGCAGAGTGGCGATGATCGTGAGGGAACCCCCAACGAGCTGACTTTCCCACCTAAAACCTGCATGCGCCCAAGTTGACACATGTCTTCCTAAAGCTGCATGAGCTCCACTTGATACTCGTTCCCTTTCCCCGGGAACTTAAGACAACATAGGTTATGTCAAACCTTAGCCTCTGGGAATAATAATATACTATTATCCCTTTAGGGGTAAGCCCTCTAGCTTAACCCCTATTCCTAGACACTTAGCCCCTTCCCTTACCCTACCTAGTGGAGCTTAGTTCCCCATAAACATTTTTTTGTGGTCGGTCTATACGCAACGATGCAATTTTATTAATGATGTGAGTATTTACATATACAAAATCAAGCTCATTGGTCTTAGCATCTAGCTCTTCGGCCTAATAAACACCTAAGTCCTCTTAACTTATAAACACTTGGCTCACCAGCCTATAAACATAATTACAATTCAGCAGGAGCTCGGCCTTGGGGTGTTACAATTATGAATTATTATTATTATTATTATTATTATTAATGTACATATAACCCATCAAAAAGTTATATTTGAAATTTACGAAGTATGTTTGTTATATTTTTTTGATAAAAATTGGAGGATAATATGTTAATAAAAAATGGCGGCTGAAGCACGTAGAAAAGATACATAGAGTAGCAAAAAGTCCAAAGACAATTCTTTCCTCCTAAACATTTCATGTCCTAGCCTAACTATCCCATGTTCAGTCTGGGCTTTGATTACAGATATTACATTCCAAAACTTGTAAGTAATTATTTGGTAAAAAAGGCCTAAGATACATATGAACTTGTAAAACATTCAGATACTCAGTTGAGGATTGTTGGGAGGCTCTGATTCTTCTAGTCTTGCATCCTGTGCTGACCTGTTCAAGTCAATTTGAGGTCAGTCCACTATTGGTGATGACCCACTGCTAGAAGGTGAGTCCTCAATATTCGGAGGGGCTAGAGCTGCTTGGAGTTGCAGATGTTCGACTTGCGTCTTGATTGCATAAACCTCAGCATGTTGTTGATTCATTGTTGTTTTGTGTTGTATGAGGATGTCTAAATTGTATGAGACTCAGGTTGTCAAATTCTGATATGCAGTCTGGAGTTGTTGTATTTCCTGCTTTAGTGTGTCTGATTTAACCTCCTGAACGTGAGCCTGTCTCTTATGGTGAGACATTTGACCAATGAGAGGGATTGTTGTGACTTCTACGGTTGGGAGGATCTGTACTACACTCAACGAACCCAACAACATAATTGGGAACCAACACCCAAGTATAACGCCTAGCTGTATTCAATTGCCCAGGAAATCCATCTTCTGCACCTATCTCCATCTTCCTACTACCTTTCTGCAAGTTTTTGTGATAACTAATTCTGGATGCTATATTTAATTGTAATTCATGCTTACCATCTTCAGGAGGTTTCGTTGGGTAGAGAACAAGATCCCTAAGAAGCCTTACCACCTTGTGCATCTGCCACCCTCGTCGTGAATTCTACCCCGACACACTGAATTTGAAATCTTGCGACACTGCTCACCCATAAGAATGGCGTTCACCCGCATTTGAAATTAAAGACTTCAAATGTTCGGTAGCTTCCAGATCTCCTCATAATGGCTCTCAGATGAGGTGGATGTCCTTGTGCAGAAGCCAAACTTAGTTCTAATGCTACAAAAATTGTCCTTGGCATCGTTGAAGGTTACTTCAAAAGATTAATCCCACCTTTCTCATGCACAGACCCGACTTGAACTTCATGACATACGACCAAGCATGTGTTAGGTATGAGGCAAGGGAGGCCCCTGCTGAGATGGCGTCTTGGTTCATGCATGGGTATGGCACCTGATTATCATGCAATGCACTTGTATTATCCTTCATTAATTATGGTATGGGTTGATCGGATAACCTCCCATTGATCTAAATCGACCCTTTTAAATTAATGATGACCAGGTTGGCTTGTGAGTTAGCTAAACTATTATTTTCCCTTAATACGTGGCGAAATATGACTAGGGTGGCTTGTGAGTTAGCTAAACTATTGTTTTCCCTTAATACGTGGCAGAATGACACTTGTGATGTTTCCAAGTTACTGATGACCAGGTTGGCTTGTGAGTTAGCTAAACTATTGTTTTCCCTTAATAAGTGGCGAAATATGACCAGGTTGGCTTGTGAGTTAGCTAAACTATTGTTTTCCCTTAATACGTGGCAGAATGACACTTGTGATGTTTCCAAGTTGAGTCTTTTGGGAGGCTTCCTTTGATCATGCAGCAAATGATGTTCAGAGAGTCACCAATGATAATTATTCTTTGAATCCGAGTCTCTCGCGAATTGTACCCCTTTGAGGAGAGCACATTCTTTTGCTTGATTATTGGTGGTGGAACCCAAATGCATAACTGATTTCAATTTCCCCTCTGGAATCAATAATGACTCCTCCCGACAAATTATTCTTATTATTACTTCTTAATTAATTTCAATTTATCTATCTAGTTTCTAATTAATTTTATATACTTTTGCAACTTTTCATCATGGTAGGGTGGAATGAATATATACCCTTCAACTTAAAATTAAAAATAACCCTTCAACTTTGATCACCATGCTCTCACAAATATCCTTTAAAATATTAGATTTAGAAAAATTCAGAAGAACAATAAATAAATACATATATAAATGATAGATTCTTATATATGAAACATTGGGATCATATGGTGAGATTTGTTTAAGAGTATAAAGACCACCAAATTCTCATATTACTTAAGCGAATTATTTTAAGAAGGCTTCAAACATATGTGTGACGCATATTGTTCGAAATTTCTTTGGGTTCTTTAGCTTTACTAACATATTTGTGTAGTCAAGGTTGAGCACAAGTGTTTTAAGTGCTGGTGCTAGCAGTGCGCACACTCTCCCAGGTTGGGGAGAGGTCACGAGTTCAAGCCTGGCAACGAGTCCCTCGGGCTGCTGCTTTCCACTCCCATATCATCCACTATGTGGGGAAGTATCGGGGTGGGTTCCCAGCGGGTTAATTTCCATTGGAAAAAAAAGTGCTGGTGCTCGCTGTAATTGCTACAGCCTCTTAGCCATTAGGATATCCTGTACCACCAAAGGTGTGGCTTAATTCTTCCAACAGCAAATGTTATTGCACAAATGGTACTTTATTGCTCAACTATCCTGTACCACCTTTGCATCTAGTTGTTTCACAAATTTCTGGGAAGAACTCCCAGGTTRAAGTACTATGAATTCCGAATTTTAATTTGCAAAAAGATTATTAAATGGTAAACAGCACTCTTTCTTTCAAGCATTTATACAGGACAAAATAAAATGGGACCGCAATTCACTGGGGACTGGTTTGGACAGGACGTCATATCGCCCCGTACTCGCCGAAAACTGGACAGTGGAGATATGAAAGCAATTAAACACCGATCTCAAGTTGAATATGACATCACGAGACTATCAACTGTCATATGACAGAAAGTACAGTATATCAGTTTTGTGAGGGATTGTTTAATTATTTTACAAAATGTTTTGGTTGACATAAATCTGCATGAATTTATTAGTTTTTTGTTTTTTTAAATTCAGATTTAAATGTAAAAATGGATTCAACATGCTGAAAAATCTTTATGGTATTTTGATTATATAGAAATAATCACTCTGAACTTTTATCCTACAACATTTTATGATATTCAGAAATCATCAAATCTTTTAAACATAACACACGGGGAACTGGTTTGAACAGTAAAAATATAAATGCAATTAAACACCAAACTCAAATTCAAGATGTCACCTTCCATTACAAGACCATCAACTCTAAGATGACAGAATGTAAAATATAACAGTTTTGTGATATTCAGAATCTCGTTTATCAAATCTTTTAACAAAACTGAAAACTGACAAATAGTTGCAGCATTTAATGAAATATAAGTTTCTTTCACCAAATCTTTTAAACTTTTACAATAAATAAATAAATAACTGATTTACTAAAATAGCATTTAATGAAATATTATTCTCTTTCATCAAGATTTTTAATATCTATTACAATGACAATTAATATATATATACCATAGCAACTAATATATATACCATAGCAGAACCTAATAAAATACAAGTTTTTTTCACAAATCTTTTTTAAAATCTTACAATTTGACTATCAATATATATCAATACAGTATTTAATGAGTATTTAATGAATTGTAAATTTTATTGGTTAAAATTTTATATATATATATATTATTTTTTGGAGTTTTTGATAAAACTGAAATTATTTATGCATTTAAAAATGGGATTTAAGCAATGCAAAATTATAATTTACCAATAATTAAATTACTGAATTAATAGTTACCTAAAAAATTAAAAACTTAAAAAATATGTAAAAATCAACAAGCTAAAAATGGAAAATCCTAAACAAACTTTCAATTCCACCATATATATAAATTTAATATGATCAAATTTTAAGTAAAAATGGAAAAAATCCTGAACAAACTTTCCATTCCAACATATGTAAATTTAATATGATAAAATTTAAATTTAAATTAATTAGCCTATTTTAAATTTGCTAACTAAGATTTGGACTTTTTCTGGTTATCTTTTTCTCTGAACATTACTACCCAAAATCTGGTTACAAATTTGTAAGAATTGCAGATTTTTATGTGTTTAAATTGCATAATCCAAATGTAATAGAAACTTTTAAGAAGGCTGAATTCATTTTTGCAATAAAAATATAAATACAGTAACCAAAAATTATTATTTCATCATTTTTTTTTTTAACATATTCAGATAAAATGGTCAAAAAAATCATTTCCTACCGGTATCTAACACCATTTATACATACATACTTAATTTTGAGTGCATTGGAAAATTTAAAGTGGAATTTCACGCCTGTCCATTAATCCTCAACGCATAAAGTCACAATATATGGTTTAGAATTACATGAATTTGTAATTTAGGTTTTGTATCCCAGATAGCTCGTATTAAATATTATGTAGATGATTTTTTTGGATATCGCTCGATCTACATGATGATGAATGTAGATTTTTGGAGCATTATTTTCAGCAAGCTAGTGAGTTCTAGATATCTTCAAGAAGGAGTTTATATGGACATTTGGACATGGGACCAAGGTTTACAATGGAGTTTGGACTACTTTAACTTGGTAGCTAGCACTTTTAAATGGGATCCAGGTTTACGGTTGAGCTTGGACTACTTCAACTTGGTGGCTAGCACTTCTACATGGGATATTGGTTCTTCAACCTACAACATTAGGGTCCACACTTATCCATGGGACCTTGGTGTTTGGTTGTACACCCTCATAACAAATTTTGAGGACAACATTTTTATAAGGGGGGTGGAATGTAGTGTAGTTAGGGGGAATAATATGGGGTACCTAGGGAGGTACCCAAGGGGAATAATAGTAGATAAGTATTGGGATGTATAAAGGCCATTTTTAGTAACTAAGGTCTAGTGTGAATGTAATAAATGTAAGAGGACTTATTAGAAGTTTTCTCCTCTAGAATATTCTTAGGTAGTTGATAGCACTATATAAAGGGGTTCAAGCAATGCAATGGGGGAGTCAAGAAGTATTGTATTTGGAGTGGTAGCTCATTAGGAGATTGCCCCCTCGAAAAGGCAAGTGAACAGTGGTTGCCATACCCTAAGGGTTTTTCGTAATAATAAAGTGCATGGGTTTTCTATATTGTTCTCTAGATCTTGTGTGGTGTTTGTGTATTCAAATATTTGGTATTTAGCAAACAACCTCATAATTACAATGAAGACTCAACAATCAACATTGAACATCCAACCCAAAGAACAATGTACTAAAAGAACAACCATTACTAGTCTACGTGCATTCCTTTTATCTCTACATAAGCAAGGCAATGATAACAAATTTGTTAGCTCACTAAAAACCTCAAGCATGATTCGATATGCATGCGTGATTTCTTACAAGTCTTTGTGTGGCACTAAAGTTGGCGCATGCACTTTAAGATGGTTGGCATAGGTGAAGTAGAAACTAGTCGATGTACGTTGAATATTGGTGTTGCACGGTACAAAACTTGTGGCACACGTAGACCTTAGAACACTTGTGGTGCGTGCACATGGTCTTACAAACACTTATGGTGCCAACAATGTTCCTAGAGGCCTATAATGGAAGTAGGGTCTCTTCATTGTTTTTATAGTATTTTGATAGAATTATCACCCTCCAACAAGGCCTCAAAATCCATTATGATTTCTTCTTTTCTAATGAGATCTATAATGAACATGGCTCCCATGGTTAAGTAAAATTGGGGTATACTCAAAATATGAATATAAGATGTAGTGCTCACGCATCATATAGATACATAGATTACATCCTCTCTTATATGGGTGTTCACAAAAATGTTTGATTTTGTGATTGTGTTTAAAGTTTTATATTGTCAATTTTAACATTATGAAATTCCCCCAAATAAAACATGGCTCAATTGTTAGGAATTTTTAATATTATTAATGTATACATAACCCATCAAAAAGTTATATTTGAAATTTACAACATATGTTTGTTTTATTTTTTTGATAAAAACTAGAGGATAATATATTAATAAAAAATTGTGGCCGAAGCACATAGAGAATATACATAGAGTAGAAAAAAGTCCAAAGACAGTTCTTTCCTCCTAAACATTTCAAGTCCTGCCTTACTATCCCATGTTCATTCTCGGCTTTGATTACATACATTACACTAAAAATTGTAATTAATTATTCGATAAAAAAGGCCTAAGATACATATGAACTTGTAAAACATTCAGATACCCGGTTGAGGATTGTTGGGATGCTTTGATTCTTCTACTCATGCATCCTGTGTTGACCTGTTCAAGTCAATTTGAGGTTGGTCCACTATTAGCGATGACCCACTGTTAGAAGGTGAGTCCTCAATATTTGGAGGGGCTAGAGCTCCCTGGAGTTGCAGATGTTCGATCTGCATCCTGATTGCATGAAGCTCATCATGTTGTTGATTCAATGTTGTTTTGTGTTGTATGAGGATGTCCAAATTGTATGAGATTTGGGCTGTCAAATTCTGATATGCGGTTTGGAGTTGTTGTATTTCCTGCTCTAGTGTGTCTGATTTTACCTCCTGAACACTAGCCTGTTTCTTATGGGGAGGCATTTTTCCAAAATGAGAGGGATTGTTGTGACTACCACGATTGGGAGGATCCATACTGCACTCAACGAACCCAACAACACAATTGGGCACTGACACCCAAGTATAATGCCTAATTACATTCAATTGCTCAGGAAATCCATCTTCTGCACCTATGTCCTTCTTCCTGCTACCTGTTTACAAGTTATTGTGTTAATTAATTCTTGATGCTATATTTAATTGTAATCTGTGCTTACCTTCTTCAGGAGGTTTCTTGACATTGTTGGGTAGAGGACAAGAGCCCTAAGAAGCCTTACCACCTTGTGCATCTTCCACCCTCATTGTGAATTCTGCCCTGACACACTGAAATTGAAATCTTTTGACATTGCTCACCCATAAGAATGGTGTTCACCTGCATTTGATATTAAAGACTTCAAATGTTCAGTAGTTGCCATATCTCCTCATAATGGCTCTCAGACGAGGTGGATGTCCTTGCGCAGAAGCCAAACCTAGTTCCAATGCTACGAAAATTGTCCTCGACATAGCTGAATGGTACTTCAAAAGATTAATCCCACCTTTCTCATGTGCAGACTAGGGTTGAGTTTTATGAAGGTACGTGATCCAGATTATTTTTGACATAAAATGAGAGTGGAGATATAATAAAGAAATGCACAGAGATATCATGGATATCCAATAATATAATAGAAATGTATCAGAGATGCAACCATAAACATAGAGATACAATAATACACAATTTCTATTAATGAAAGAAATGTACAGAGACTGTAAAAACACAGAGTGAAAGACTCGCTAGAATGGTGGCATCTTATCTCTGAGAAGAGATGTGATGGCTACTCGCATTCACAAGAAGATAGTTACAATGAGGCTCTGAAGGCCTTTTTGCAATAAAACAAGAATGTAAAAAACCATAGACATCCAAAAACCTAACCCTGGGAGATGAAGCGCCAAAAGTCACATGGGCCCCGTTTGGGTAAGTCAGTACATCAACTTCCCGAGGTTGTAACTTTTGCATACGATCTTCGTTTTAGGCGCACGATACATCGTTAGAAAGATCTATCCAAGGAATACAACTATGTATGGTGAATATCATGGTTTGGAACCGAGTATTAATCGTCATAGTTTGATTCCCAAAAAACATCGTTTAGGGCCTCAAAACAACTTCGAAAGTTCAGGACCCAAAAAACTGCCAAAAATAGTAAATTACCAAAATTTCTAGAAAATTGTTTTTGAACCAGTTGGAAAAGGTGGGTGGACACCGATATAAATTTGGATCAATCCTCCCTCCTTAGGAAGCAATGGTCTCCATTGCGTTGAGTGCACGGGGGAGAGGGAAAAGCGTTTGTTGAATTTGCATCTTGATGAGTTGTTTGCCTTGTTGGGGGAAGTTGCATTGCTTAGCTTGTTGAAGGTTGTCAAGAACATGTGGCTGGAAGGGTTGGTCCTTTTTAACTAGTCTGACAACATGAGTTGCTTGTGTGCAGAAGGAATCTTTACACTTTGTTGCAATCTTGTTGACCTGTTTCTGTTGGATAGAAGGTGCTTGGGCCGAGGCTGTAGTGGTTGCAGTATCCTTCTGTTCATCCTTTGAACATATTGTGAAGAAGCTGAATTGTGTAGTATGAGATACTACCTCGTGACATTGTTTAGGTGGGATAATAGTTGGAACTACCTCTGGTATTTTGTAGAGATGACCCCTCAAAGTAACAATGACACTACAGGGTCGAGACTCATAAACAACATGGCGCTTCCACATATATGGTTGGCCCAAGAGAACATCACATACATCCAATGAGACAACATCACATAATAACTCATCCTTGAAGGGTTGGATGTCGTATGACAATCGACACTCCTGGCTAACACGAAGATCTTGTCCTTGGCGAAGCCACCCGATGTTGTATGGTTGTGGGTGTGGTGTTGTCGACAATCCCAACTGTTTGACGACTTCTGCTGAGATGAGTTTCTTCTGGCTTCCGCTATCAACAATAAAATGCAGTGGGGTCCCCTTCACCCACATTTGTGAGTGAAAAAGGCACTCCCCCTCTCCAGGATCTGTTGGTTCTTCTGGTTGAATTGTTGCGGTAGCGACAATAGCAATGGGGTCTGCGTCGATGATCTGTATTTTACCATTATTTTCATAATCATATTATGAATCAGGGTTTAGCTCCTTGTCTTTGATCTCGGCCACCAATGACTTTTTTGAGAGACATTCCTCAGTGTTGTGCTAGGGGATTTTGTGGAAATTGCACCATTTTTCGGTGTCCTTCTTTGTCTTCCCGTGACTCTTCTTTTCATGTGGCTTGGACTGGTTTTTAGGATACTGTTTATTATGGCTGTCTTTATCATACTTTGGTTGTTGCAGATTTGCAGACCCAAACTCTCGTTTGTTCTGGTGCTTAAATTTCTGCTCGATTTTAACAACATATTGATAAGCAACACCGAGTGATGAGATGTCCAGAAATTCCATTTCAGTTTGGATGTATCTGTGTAGAGCCCCACGATATTTTAGAACCAAATGCCGTTCAGAGTCTTTGATAACCAGATTGGTGCTTAAGGTATGGAAGGTATGGGTGAACTCTGGAACTGCTTGGCCCCTCTCTTGCCGCAGTGTGGTCCATCTCATGTACTGGTCCTCATAGTTGCCAACAAGGTAATACTGTTCCTTTACCGCATCCACAAAAAAATCCCTAGTGGGCTTGACCCCATATATTCCAGACTTCTCTATGGAACTTTGCTCCCAGTAAGTTTCCCACCAATGTTTGACATGGGGGAGAGCTTTAAGGAGTGCAAAGGTGATATTTTCCCTGTCAAAAAAATTATGAACAGAGAAATAACCTCCTAACATATTTAACCATTTGTCTAGGGCATCCACATCTATCTGACCTTCAAATACAAGAATATCAAAATTAACCTGTACCTTGAAAGGAGAGGTGCTTCCAAAGTGGTTGTTTGA
>JZKD02S2325669.1:0-13115 GCA_000966675.3 Picea glauca
ATTGACGTAAATTCACCACCATTATCATTTCTTAAACATTTAATGGACCTACCAGTGCTCTTTTCTACCAAAACTATAAACTGCTTGAAAACAGTAAATACATCAGCCTTTCTTTTCAAAATATAGACCCAAACCTTCCTAGAGAAATCATCTATAAACGTTACAAAATATGATGATCCTCCATACAAAACAGTAGGGGATGGTCCTCAAACATCAGAATGGATATAATCAAGGATTCCTTCACTGGTGTGTCTTCCGGTTTTAAATTTCTTCCTATTATGTTTTCCATAAATACAGTGCTTGCAGAAATCTAACTTTAAAGACTTTAGACTAGGAAGCAACTTGTGATCAAATAATACCTTCAATCCTCTTTCGCTCATATGGCCCAACCGTTGATGCCACAGACAAACAAAATCATTGTCCTTCTCGGATACTGTTGTCGCATGATCTGACTCAGTTCTTCCTTCTAACATAAACAGGTTTCCAAGCTTATTTTCCTTCATGACCAGTAGGATTCCTTTGTAGATGTTCATAACTCCACCTTGAATAATAATTTTATATCCTCCATTATCTAAGACTCCCAAAGAGATTAGGTTCTTCCTTATCTTAGGTACATGTCTCACATCAGTTAGTATTTTAACAGTTTCATCAAACATTTTAATTTGAATGCTACCAATTCCCACAACTTTACATGATATATCATTTCCCATGTAAACAATTCCATCATCTATAGACTCGTAAGTAATAAACAAGTGTCTATGAAGACACACGTGATTTGAAGCACTAGAATCTAATAACCACTATTCATCATGACGTTAACCAATACTAATTGATAAAACTTCATCAGTCATACCTGAACCTGTTGTTGAACCTATTTGAGTTGTGTTCGCTTCCTTCATTTATTTTGGAGGGTCATCTTTGGAGGCTTGTTGTCGCTTCCAATATTTTTTCTTTAGGTGTCTTGATTTGCCACAAAACCAACACTTAAGCTTTCTCTTTTTTCCCTTCGACTTTGACTGAGAGAAATCCCTCTGACCTTGTCCTCTTTCTTTAGGTCTTCCTCTGACCATCATCACCTTGGATGTAGAGGTTTCTGAATTGGTTTTCTTCCTTGTTTCCTTAGACAACAGTGCTCCAACAATAACATCAAACTCAATACTTTCTATTGTGCTGAAACTAATAGAGGTAACAAAGTGTAACACCCCAGATTTTGAACCTCGATTTTAAATAATGTATTGTTACAATGATGAGAGGCATGAGTGCCCAAACACTTATTAAAGGGCCAGTGTGCCCAAGACATGTAATGTTTTGTTTATCATTATTAATAGTAAATACATTGTTGGCTTCTGGACGGACAAGGACTAGAGTTATAGGGGGATATGATTCCACAAGAGAGGGCGCTTAAGGGGATAAGTGTTTATTCCTAATTTTTTAATTACCCTTTTTGTCTAAGGGAGGGGATTGGTTACGTGAGCTTCTTGGGGAAGGCCAGGAGGTTCTTGATTTCCCCAAGAGGTTACTTAAACCCGCCTTTGGTCTGATGAGGGGGCTAGACTGATGGCTTATTCATTGATTCCCTGTACATTCACTCATTTTTCCCTCACGCATTCCCATGCATGCACTCCCATGCACACACTTACCCATCCATTGATTCCACCCTCACCTGCATCTTGGCTTGGCGAAGAGAAAGGAACTGATAAAGAATTAGCCATGGGATAGTTAGTTGTAATGGTCGCTGGTGCAATCCAACCATGACCTGGGGCTTTCATGTCTAAGATGCGTTGACCTGTGCCCTGTTTTTCTCAAAACTGTGAGTCCTGAGAGTTCCAACATTGATATTTTGGGCCAACTATGCTGGAAGCCCTGGAAAATAAAGGAGAAGGACTGCCTGAGGGACTACGTGGAAGAGAAGGGTGGAGGTCCATTCTCTTGGGGTGGTACAAGCTAGGTAGAAGAGAGTTGGGTACTTGGATTGTTGCAAGTGCTGGGAAACCTGTGAGAGCTTGAGAGTTGACTGGTTTGGGAACCTAAGTACACTCTGGAACCGTCCTTGTGGATTCATATCCCTAGCTCAGGGGTGACACTGTTGTTGATATTTGGAGTAGTGGTGTCTACGGTTGGGTGGAATTTCCTTGGTATGCAGCTAGTTGGTGTTGCCTTATATAAAGACAAGTGCTCTCTGTTATGGTATCATTTACATGTATTTGAATGTTATTTCCATTGTATATTTAATTATCGTTTAATTGAGTCTTTAAACTATGCATGCTTGTTGATTACTGTTGTGCATGTCATTAAAGTATTTTATTTTATGCATCCTTAAACAATGAAAAGGTATATGTAAGAGAAAGAAGTCCAAGGGTGGGCTTGAAGGTAGCGTACCCCAGACTGAAGATGGTTGCATATGTTAAATTTTGGTATCAGAGCTTTTGGTTGAAACACCAGGCCGGTATGGGTTGAGTCTGTTAGTCAGAGTCTCGGGGTCGAGATCGAATTCTAATCGTGAAATTAAAAATCTTAGGAGGAATGGCATTGTAGAATCTATGAAGGAGGTAGAATGTTAGAGACCTGTGTTAAGGGGTTCAAAGGATCATGACCATCCCCCTTTGAATCCAGGAGCGATCGCCACTGTAGGATCATGAGAGATCCAGGATCGTTGGATCGGAGGATAAGTGAACAGGGGTCATCCAATGAAAAGAAAGCAAGGGTTAAGGTCACAACCATCAGATCTCATTGGAGAAGTTGAGAATTGAGATTTCCATACCCCAGAGATCCAAAGTGAATCTCATTCGTCCGATCAAGGAGGACACGCGACATAAATCCGCGCATTTCCAGGGAAAGCAAAGGTTGAGAGCTGAGATTTCTGAAACCTGAAGACCTGAAAGGATCTCGATCGTCGATCTGCATAGAGCCACACGTCACCAAATCCAGGGCTTCAGATGAAATCCAGTGGGGCCAGACAAGTTTTAAAATCTAAGATTTCCAAAGTCCGAAGACCCGAAGTAAGCCTCCACCGTCAGATTAAGGAGGACACCTGGTGTAGATCCATGAACTCCGGGTGAAGACCCGAAGTGAATCATAGTCGTCCAATCCAAGAGGACACATGGCGACAGATTGGCAGTTTGGGAATTTAGAGTTCAGGAGATTTGGAAGTGTGTTAGTGTTGAAACTCTCGAAGCCTGAAGTCCCGAAGCCCGAAGGGCCGAAGTGATGGGGCACGATGATGTAACTTGGAGGTGATGTGGACCCCATAATTCTGAAGTGACGTGGCTTGCGGACATCACCTAGGATGACGTGGACACATGGGATGTGTGCCACATGTCAGTAAGATTTGAGCATTTGGAGTATTGAAAATTCAGTTAGAACGTGACATGTGTCACCTGCCTGATTGGGCCACGTGTCCTCTTCCAGTATTTCACCACATGGTGACAAGTCATGCAGTCTGGAGACTGGGCACTCCATAGGGGAAATATGTGACAGGTTGCGTTGGGTAGAAACTCCCTAAGGTCAAAGTACATATCGATTGTTGATCGTAGAAGACACACGGCAATAGATCTCGTAGCAGTTTGGGGGATTGATGCTCCAGGAGAAAGTGAAGGCATAGAGTTTGAAACTCCCAAAGCCCAAAGAGCCGAATCGATTCATAGTCGTTGATGTATGAGAGACACACATCGACGGATCGTCAACTTTGGGTGAAAGCACTCCANATTGACGTAAATTCACCACCATTATCATTTCTTAAACATTTAATGGACCTACCAGTGCTCTTTTCTACCAAAACTATAAACTGCTTGAAAACAGTAAATACATCAGCCTTTCTTTTCAAAATATAGACCCAAACCTTCCTAGAGAAATCATCTATAAACGTTACAAAATATGATGATCCTCCATACAAAACAGTAGGGGATGGTCCTCAAACATCAGAATGGATATAATCAAGGATTCCTTCACTGGTGTGTCTTCCGGTTTTAAATTTCTTCCTATTATGTTTTCCATAAATACAGTGCTTGCAGAAATCTAACTTTAAAGACTTTAGACTAGGAAGCAACTTGTGATCAAATAATACCTTCAATCCTCTTTCGCTCATATGGCCCAACCGTTGATGCCACAGACAAACAAAATCATTGTCCTTCTCGGATACTGTTGTCGCATGATCTGACTCAGTTCTTCCTTCTAACATAAACAGGTTTCCAAGCTTATTTTCCTTCATGACCAGTAGGATTCCTTTGTAGATGTTCATAACTCCACCTTGAATAATAATTTTATATCCTCCATTATCTAAGACTCCCAAAGAGATTAGGTTCTTCCTTATCTTAGGTACATGTCTCACATCAGTTAGTATTTTAACAGTTTCATCAAACATTTTAATTTGAATGCTACCAATTCCCACAACTTTACATGATATATCATTTCCCATGTAAACAATTCCATCATCTATAGACTCGTAAGTAATAAACAAGTGTCTATGAAGACACACGTGATTTGAAGCACTAGAATCTAATAACCACTATTCATCATGACGTTAACCAATACTAATTGATAAAACTTCATCAGTCATACCTGAACCTGTTGTTGAACCTATTTGAGTTGTGTTCGCTTCCTTCATTTATTTTGGAGGGTCATCTTTGGAGGCTTGTTGTCGCTTCCAATATTTTTTCTTTAGGTGTCTTGATTTGCCACAAAACCAACACTTAAGCTTTCTCTTTTTTCCCTTCGACTTTGACTGAGAGAAATCCCTCTGACCTTGTCCTCTTTCTTTAGGTCTTCCTCTGACCATCATCACCTTGGATGTAGAGGTTTCTGAATTGGTTTTCTTCCTTGTTTCCTTAGACAACAGTGCTCCAACAATAACATCAAACTCAATACTTTCTATTGTGCTGAAACTAATAGAGGTAACAAAGTGTAACACCCCAGATTTTGAACCTCGATTTTAAATAATGTATTGTTACAATGATGAGAGGCATGAGTGCCCAAACACTTATTAAAGGGCCAGTGTGCCCAAGACATGTAATGTTTTGTTTATCATTATTAATAATAAATACATTGTTGGCTTCTGGACGGACAAGGACTAGAGTTATAGGGGGATATGATTCCACAAGAGAGGGCGCTTGAGGGGATAAGTTTTTATTCCTATTTTTTTAATTACCCTTTTTGTCTAAGGGAGGGGATTGGTTACGTGAGCTTCTTGGGGAAGGCTAGGAGGTTCTTGATTTCCCCAAGAGGTTACTTAAACCCTCCTTTGGTCTGATGAGGGGGTTAGACTGATGGCTTGTTCATTGATTCCATGTACATTCACTCATTTTTCCCTCATACATTCCCATGCATGCACTCCCATGCACACACTTACCCATCCATTGATTCCACCCTCACCTGCATCTTGGCTTGGCGAAGAGAAAGGAACTGATAAAGAATTAGCCATGGGATAGTTAGTTGTAATGGTCGCTGGTGCAATCCAACCATGACCTGGGGCTTTCATGTCTAAGATGCGTTGACCTGTGCCCTGTTTTTCTCAAAACTGTGAGTCCTGAGAGTTCCAACATTGATATTTTGGGCCAACTATGCTGGAAGCCCTGGAAAATAAAGGAGAAGGACTGCCTGAGGGACTACGTGGAAGAGAAGGGTGGAGGTCCATTCTCTTGGGGTGGTACAAGCTAGGTAGAAGAGAGTTGGGTACTTGGATTGTTGCAAGTGCTGGGAAACCTGTGAGAGCTTGAGAGTTGACTGGTTTGGGAACCTAAGTACACTCTGGAACCGTCCTTGTGGATTCATATCCCTAGCTCAGGGGTGACACTGTTGTTGATATTTGGAGTAGTGGTGTCTACGGTTGGGTGGAATTTCCTTGGTATGCAGCTAGTTGGTGTTGCCTTATATAAAGACAAGTGCTCTCTGTTATGGTATCATTTACATGTATTTGAATGTTATTTCCATTGTATATTTAATTATCGTTTAATTGAGTCTTTAAACTATGCATGCTTGTTGATTACTGTTGTGCATGTCATTAAAGTATTTTATTTTATGCATCCTTAAACAATGAAAAGGTATATGTAAGAGAAAGAAGTCCAAGGGTGGGCTTGAAGGTAGCGTACCCCAGACTGAAGATGGTTGCATATGTTAAATTTTGGTATCAGAGCTTTTGGTTGAAACACCAGGCCGGTATGGGTTGAGTCTGTTAGTCAGAGTCTCGGGGTCGAGATCGAATTCTAATCGTGAAATTAAAAATCTTAGGAGGAATGGCATTGTAGAATCTATGAAGGAGGTAGAATGTTAGAGACCTGTGTTAAGGGGTTCAAAGGATCATGACCATCCCCCTTTGAATCCAGGAGCGATCGCCACTGTAGGATCATGAGAGATCCAGGATCGTTGGATCGGAGGATAAGTGAACAGGGGTCATCCAATGAAAAGAAAGCAAGGGTTAAGGTCACAACCATCAGATCTCATTGGAGAAGTTGAGAATTGAGATTTCCATACCCCAGAGATCCAAAGTGAATCTCATTCGTCCGATCAAGGAGGACACGCGACATAAATCCGCGCATTTCCAGGGAAAGCAAAGGTTGAGAGCTGAGATTTCTGAAACCTGAAGACCTGAAAGGATCTCGATCGTCGATCTGCATAGAGCCACACGTCACCAAATCCAGGGCTTCAGATGAAATCCAGTGGGGCCAGACAAGTTTTAAAATCTAAGATTTCCAAAGTCCGAAGACCCGAAGTAAGCCTCCACCGTCAGATTAAGGAGGACACCTGGTGTAGATCCATGAACTCCGGGTGAAGACCCGAAGTGAATCATAGTCGTCCAATCCAAGAGGACACATGGCGACAGATTGGCAGTTTGGGAATTTAGAGTTCAGGAGATTTGGAAGTGTGTTAGTGTTGAAACTCTCGAAGCCTGAAGTCCCGAAGCCCGAAGGGCCGAAGTGATGGGGCACGATGATGTAACTTGGAGGTGATGTGGACCCCATAATTCTGAAGTGACGTGGCTTGCGGACATCACCTAGGATGACGTGGACACATGGGATGTGTGCCACATGTCAGTAAGATTTGAGCATTTGGAGTATTGAAAATTCAGTTAGAACGTGACATGTGTCACCTGCCTGATTGGGCCACGTGTCCTCTTCCAGTATTTCACCACATGGTGACAAGTCATGCAGTCTGGAGACTGGGCACTCCATAGGGGAAATATGTGACAGGTTGCGTTGGGTAGAAACTCCCTAAGGTCAAAGTACATATCGATTGTTGATCGTAGAAGACACACGGCAATAGATCTCGTAGCAGTTTGGGGGATTGATGCTCCAGGAGAAAGTGAAGGCATAGAGTTTGAAACTCCCAAAGCCCAAAGAGCCGAATCGATTCATAGTCGTTGATGTATGAGAGACACACATCGACGGATCGTCAACTTTGGGTGAAAGCACTCCAGGAGAAAGTGCAAGAGGGAAGTTTGAAACTTCCGAAGCCCGAAGAGTCGAAGACTCACAGTCATTGATCTATGGGAGGACACTCGTCGACAGATCATGAACTCCAGTTAAAATCATTCCAGGAGGAGGAAAGAAAGGAAAGTGGAGATTCTGAAGCGCAGAGTTCTGAAGTGGATCTTGATCATTGATCATGAAAGAGAACGAGGACCATTGATCCAGTCCTAGATAAAAGTTCTGAAGTCTTGAAGCTTTGGACAAGCACTTTTTCATCTAAGCGTATGGTCATGGTCATGGTCATGGTCATATATAGATTGAGAGATGAGGGAAGGAGGGATAAGGGACAAATTGGTTGTCTTTGAGACAGAAAAGTGCTAAGGAAGGATTTAGCCATGGTTTCTAGTCGTGGTCACCTGGGAAGGTGATTTGAAGGAAGTACCTGCACAAGATGAAATTATGTGTCGACTAAGGATAACATGACACTGTTATTTTTTGGAGAATGGGGATATGATCTCCATGAACAAAAAATAGAAGAAAGATACATGTAGCATGGTTTGGCAATTTTGTTTATCATATGCATAATTCTAACAAAATGGTCGCTTTTACATTTTGCAGAATTAAGGGACTTAAGAACATCAAATCAGGATGCGTATTGAGGAAATGGAAGAAGGCGAGGGAGCCTCCAGTCAAGATAAGGAGGCCGAAGGCCATAATACCAGAGTTGGTAATGCAGACACAGAGTCCAATGGACACAAGGGAAAAGGAGATCAGGAAACGTTAATAGAAACGGTAAGGAGCTTGAATATGGAAGTGTAGAGATACAAAGAAGACAACAAGAGACTGATGAGATAGAAAAGTCAGATAAATGCTCGAGTGTTGCAGAGCTTAAATCTGTTGTAGAGGCAAATGGAGAAGGGATCAAACTCAAGACAAGAGGAAGAAGGCAGGTGCCATAAAAGAAGGGATGATCGTGGAAGAGATGGTTATTCCAGAAGTGCCAGTAGAGCTTGTGGACACCACTCACCTCCTTACTCAGAAGGAAAGTTTTATGCATCGAAATATCCCGCAAGCAGTCCAGAGGTGTCCCCTGTTAAACAACAAAGAAGGAAACAAGTGGTAGATAGTTTGCAAGGAGATTCGAGGAAGCTCAAGCCACCTTCCTTCAATGGTGAAAGAGAAAGGGAGGATGATGTCGAAGTATGGTTGCTTGGGCTCAAGAGATATTTTCAGTTGCATAACTATTCGTCCAACTTGGAAGAAAGGATTGCCACCTATCATTTACACGGGAAAGCTGCAATGTGGTGGGACCAACTGAAGCAAGTGGAACATGTTAATTAAAGTAGGATCACTTTGAAGCAGTTCAAGAAGTACTTCTAGAAGGAGTACCTCTTAGAGCATTTATATGACAAGAAAATGCAGGAGTTCTTTGAACTCAGGTTGGGAATCATGACTATGGTAGAGTATGAGAAGAATTTCTTGGGATTGTTAAAATATGTCAGGCTCATTGGTGATGAGAAAGTAAAAATACAAAGATTTCTAAGCAGACTTCCATCCTTTTATAAGGAAAATATCAAGTATGATGAACCCAAGACCTTGAATGAGGCCATCAGGAAGGATAAATACCTATATGAGTAAGGCCAGGGAAGAGAATCTCTGTAGAAATATTGGAAGGACAATAAAAATGTGAAGTCCGATTAGAGGAGAAAAGGATTCAAACCTTCCTTCAATAGGAATGAGCCTAATATAAATCATCATGATCAGTATGCTAAGGGAGATTTCAAGAAGGAATATTTTTTGGAAAAAAGGGGAAGACCACCAATCCAATGCTGGGGATGCAAGGAAGATCACTTGTACAAGGATTTCCCACACAGGAAAGACAGAGTGAAGACTATGCACAACATCCAAGAGGCTACAACATTCAAAGATATGGGAAGAACCTATGCATCTTTAGATGGTTGACAAGAAGAGTACCATTCCAATATGATCGAGATGGAAGGTAATATCATAAATCAACCTGTTGCTATTTTGATTGATTCAGGAGAAATTCATTGCTACATTGATCCTAAGATAGTGGATATATTACATTTGAAGAAAGGTAAACTTGGAAAAGCAAGTTTGGTTCAATTAGCCACTGGAACCAAAAGAAGAATCCATGATATGGTCAGAAGTTGTTCCATAAGTCTTAATAGTGTGAATACTAGTATTGATTTAAATATCATACCATTGGGGTCTTATGATATTCTGATTGGAATGGATTGATTGGAAAAGCATCATGTTATCCTAGATTGTCATAACAATACATTTACATGTCTTGATGGAAATGGAAAACAGAGCACTGTGAAAGGAGTTCCAAGACCCATCTCTATCAGGGAGATTTTAGCCTCATAGCTAAAAAGATGTTTTAGAAAAGGACGTCAATTGTATGCAGCTCATGTGGAAGAGCTAGATAATACAAAGGGGCCAAGCCTCAGAGATTTCTCAGTACTACAGGAATTTGAAGATGTATTCCAAGAAATACCTGGATTTCCACCAAGAAGGGAGATAGATTTATCAATTGATTTAGTGCCAGGAGCTGCCCCGGTATCAAAAATACCTTACATAATGAGCACACCATATTTAAAAGAATTACAAATGTAGTTGGAGGAATTGTTGAAGAAAGGGTACATACGTCCAAGTGTTTCACCTTGGGGAGAACCAATACATTTTGTCAAAAAGAAGGATGGAACCTTGAGGTTGTGTATTGACTTCGTACAACTGAACAAGTACACTATAAAGAACAAGTATCCTCTACCCCAAATTGATGACCTCTTTGATCAGCTAAGAGGAGAAAAGATTTTCTCAAAGATTGACTTGAGGGAAGGGTACCATCAAGTAAGAATCAAGGAAGAAGACATTCATAAGACAACCTTTAGGACCAGGTATGGGAATTATGAATTTGTAGTGGTGCCATTTGGACTGACCAATGCACCAATTGTATTCATGTGCTTAATGAATGGCATATTCAGGAATTATTTGGATAAGTTAGTCATAGTATTTATGGATGACATACTTATCTATTCTAAGTTTGAAGAGGAGCATGAACATCACTTAAGACTAGTATTGCAAGTACGGAGAGAACATTAGTTGTATGCCAAGTTGATTAAGCTTTATTTCTATCAAAAGAAGATCCATTACTTGAGACACATTATTTTAGAGCAGGGCATAGTCGTAAATCCATAGAAGATCGAAGCCATTATAGGACGACCAACACCCATAAATGTGTCAGACCTCAAATCTTTCATGGGATTAGCTGGCTACACAGAAGGTTCATAGTAGGGTTCTCTAAGATTTCTCATCCCATCACTTCTTTGCAAAAGAAGGGAACTAAAATTTGAATGGACACTCAAGTGTGAAAACAATTTTAATTTGTTGAAGGAATTACTTACTAGTGAACCTGTGTTGAAGATTACTGACCCAAATGAAATTATTGTGGTATGTACAGACGCATGTAAGGAAGGACTTGGGGGATTCCTCACACAAAATGGACATGTCATTGGATATGAGTCCAGAAAGATTAAGGAACATGGATCTAAGTTTGTAAATGATGGATATGAGTCGGTTTGTAAATGATGGATCTAAGTTTGTGTGTTTGATGAATGGGGGCATATATTTTTTGTTATCACTAGTTCAATTGCACTGTTGTTATTCCATGCAACGTATCGAGAAACTTGAGTTGGCAATTGACAATGACACAACAAATGTTAAATGTGCTTGATTATATGCTCATTAGTATGCCTGGAAATATGTTGTAATAACCAATGCCATGGTAAGCAACGTTGTCGTAAATATATGACAACCATTGTATTTTGGGGTTTGTATTCTTAAAATAAATCAATCCTACATGTGCATTGTCAGTACCCATGCAATCCTACGTGTCTTCCCTTGAACTCATCAATCCCGCAATTATAAATACATGATACGCATCGTTGCTTGTTGAGAAATCAAGAGAAATTATCATTCAAAGTGTCTTGTTGGTGCACTGCATTATTGTGAAAATAAATGGCCAGAGATGGTGTCATGCCCATGAACTTAAAAGTGTATATGGGGTTGATTTCAATCCTCTTCTTGATGCTAGCAGCGCATGACCATTTTGTTGTCGTAGAGGTTGGTAATGGAACTTATCATTGTGTTATGTCGCCTGTGAAATGCAAGACACAAAGAGATTGCCCGCCAGACACACCTATTTGTGAAATTAATGGTGTTTGTTTCACCTTCTCGCCAACTCTGCCAATTGATGATAATAAGGTATAAAGGGGTCTTATTCTTAAATTGGAAAAGTATTTTTCCAATGTGAATTATGGCCCTTGTATTTAAATAAAGGAACAAGAGTAATGGATACTCTATTTTTTTTTGTGGATTCTGAGAAAGACTGAGAAAGAAGTTGAAGCTTCGTGGGAACAACATGTCTGTTTTTTGTGTTCATTTCCTATTGGAATATCGTTGCATTTGGTAAATGAGTCTGTTAATGTGTGTCTCTAAAACCATAGATCCCAACTATCAATGTGGAAATATAAGTCGTCCATTTGAATATTATTCAAGTGTTATGGAGAAAGTTGCAAGTGTATGGAGACAGTGTTGTTTATGACACACATGATTTGTTTTAGCAAGGTGAAGAAAATGTTCCCCGGAATATTGAATCTCTCAAAGCCCACAGCAAGAGATCTCGATATGTCTTGTGATACATTTTTCCATGAGGGAACCTCGATATGTCTTAGACATTGGTTTCATGAGGAAACCTCTATATGTCAAATATGGTCCAAGATGACATTACCTTTCAGAGGGACACAATTGAGCCTATTGATCAAATTGGTCTTGTTGATTCTATAGATCTAGTTAATGTTCCCGGAGATATTACAATAGGTCGGAAGAGACCTGTATGGGATCATCTGAATCTATAGGAGGCAGAAGGACATGAAACTCCTTGTGGTAACTTCTGAGTGAGAAAGAGACCTCAGAGATATATGTGCTATGTCACATCTATGAGCCACATCATTCATTTTTTAACCTTCCTTTTATGAGGAGGAAACTAGTCATCCAGTATGGAGAGATGTCATGATGGAGGAGTATCAATCCATCATGAAGAATGATGTGTGGGATATTGTTCTAAGACCTGAGGGGAAATTTTTAGTGACTTCCAAATGGATCTATAATATCAAACACACAGTTGACGGGAGCATCGAGAGGCACAAAATGAGATTTGTTTCTAGAGGATTCTCTCAGGTGGAGGGAATAGATTATGAGGAGACATTTGCTCCTATTGTTTGATACATTTATATTCGAATGATTATTTCCCTTGAAACATCCATGGTTTGGAGAGTACATCATATGGATGTAAAGACAACATTTCTAAATGGAGAGATTGAGGAAGAAGTATACATCAAGCAACCAGATGGTTTCGTGATACATGAGAAGGAGCCTCATGTGTGCAAGTTGAAGAAGGCCATGTATGTGTTGACGTCAAGGAACTAGAGAGTTACCAACGCCATCATTTCAACCTCTCGTGGGGCTAGGTGGGAAGAGATGGGAATGTCACCCTAAGCTTAAACCCCCGAGCAATATGGCACATCAAACTCTAGGCTAAGTCTCTTCTAAACTATAGTCCAAGTGTGGGTCCCTTTGCCTTGTAATTTTTACCTTTTAACAATATTTGATTTTTTGCGATTTATAATTTTT
>JZKD02S2325702.1:18102-32021 GCA_000966675.3 Picea glauca
AACTCATCAGAACCATAGATCTGGGCGCCAATAACTTAGTCATAGATCTAGGCCCGATTTTTAATCTCTGGAGTACGTTTCAATATATGAGACCAAACTTAGGCTTAATGACCTTTTTATGGGTTTTGCGCACTACCCCCCTTACTTTTGTCACCATGGGGTTAGAAAACACATTTCACCATCAAAATCCTGCATTTTTCATCGATCATCTTACACATTTTATTGAGGAGAAACTAACTAACCTATGTCCTAACCTACTCCTTTGCACCTTTAGCCCAGCTTAAACTATTGGGCTAAGAAAATACTCTACCCTGGGGTTATTTGACCAAGATTAGACTGTTTGATCAAATTTATTCACTAGCTAACCTAGATAACTTGGCTAAGATTAGACAATATAGCCAAGCTTATTCACTAATCCTAAATACTTAAATTTAAAAGACTTAGCCATGTTTACACTGTATGGATCAAGTCATTATCAATTCATGGGGCTTTATCCTTTTTCTCTTATGCCCTCTTTTTCTTTTTCTCTTTTCTTTTCTTTTCTTTCTTTTTCTTTTCTTTTTCTTTTGTAGAATGCAACAATATATGCAAGTAAAAAACACTAAAGGAAAAAAATTACAATCAACAGTTGATCCTATAAACTATAGGGTTATAATAGTGGCTCCACCTGGGGATGGTATCCTCCTTGCGAGATGCCAAGAATCATGTTTCTTGTTGTCTTGAAAAATTTCTTCTAGAGCTTCTTCTGTTATCTGACTTGCTTTATTTTGGAAATTTTTATGACATTATTCAGTGTCTTAGGGCCTTCTCCGCGGGCTTCAAACACCTGAACAAAAAAACCTACACACTAAATACTTGTAAAATAAATGATATGTACAATGAAAGGGAAATGGTGATCTTTCTACTGAGGTGGCAAGTAATGCTTCAACATCCTTCCATTTACAGGTCCCCCTGGCAGGTCTGATCCATCAATATTAGCAAGTAGAAAAGCATTATTTCCTCTGAAGGTCTGAATGGTATAAGGACCCTTCCACAATCTATCGAACTTTCCATGTTTACCTTTATCTTCATTTCTAGAGTCCCATCTCAAAACTAGATCACCAAATTCAAAGTTATCCACTTTGGTTCTCTTGTCATAAATATTTTTTATATTTTCCTGAATCACTTGAGTTCTGTTGTACGCTTCTTCTTTGGATTGCATTAGGTGGATCATTTGATTTATCCTTCGCTGGATGTCATTTGGTTCTTCTTGTGTTTCCTGCAATAGTTTCATGACCGAAAATCCTAATGAAAGGGGAAAAACTACCTCGGTGCCATACACCAATTGGTATGGAGACATACCAATCGCTCTTTTGGTGCTTATTCTATCAGCCTAGAGTGCGAAACCCAACTTATTATGCCATGATTTCTTGTTTTCTTGTAGTGTCTTTATGAGAATGTTCACCAGAATTTTGTTAGAAGACTCAGCTAGCCCATTTCCTTGTAGATAATAATCCTTCGAGTGTCCCAGAATAATATGATATTGATTACAAAAATCTATGAGCCTTTTGGATCTGAAATCTGTTGCATTGTCAGCTATGATTTTTCCGGGGCATCCAAAACGAGACAAAATGTTAGTTTCTAAAAACTTGATGATGACAGAGTCAGTAGCTTGCCTGCATGGTACAACCTCGATCCACTTGGTGAAGTAGTCTGTGGCTGTGAGGATCCACTTGTGCTGGCCCAAGGAGGGTGGATGTATTTCACCAATGAATTCTAGACCCCATTGTTGGAAAGGAGATTCAACAGAAATGGGTTTCATAGGAAGTGGTAGAAACTTCCTTTTACCTTAAAAAATATGGCACTTGTGTCAAGTAGTAGCCTTCTGGTGGACGTCAGCTAACATAGTAGGCCAATAAAAACCAGCTCTTAGAATCTTCTTGGCCGTGGTCTTCCAGCTCAGGTGCCCACCACAGTCTCCTACATGAAAATATTGAAGAACTTTGTCAACTTCGTATTTTAATAGGCATTTAAGCAAGATACCACTAGGACCTTTCCAATAGAGATTGCTTTCTAAAATACAAAACTTTAATGCTTTCAATTTAACAAATCTAGCTTTGGTTTTAGACAAACCCGAAGGAGCTTGTAAATTTTGGAGTACAAAAATGAGGTCTACATACCAAGGGGAGCTTAAGAATACCTCTTTTATGTTGGAGTCGCATGCTCTTTCGGTTCGTTTGCTGCAGCCAAAAAATTAATATCCAAAGCATGAAAATTAGACTCAGCCATTAGTTTGGCCAAACCTTGTCCTTTGATCAATTTAGTAAGTTTTATTTCAATGTCGTACTCCAAAATAACTGCAATCCATTTTCCTCTTCAACCATCCGGATTATCCTGTGTCAGGATATCCTTAACCACTGTGTTTGGGACGTACGCAATCATGTGAGAATGGAGAATATAGACTCTAAAGTCCTTTATGTCTTTCACTAGAGTGAAGGCCTATTTCTCCATTATGTTATAGTTCAAAGCAACATCTCTCAAAGATTTGTTAAAAAACGCTATGGGTTGTTCATACCCTTCAGTATTTTTTTGCAATATCAAAGCTGCTATGGTGTGTTCAGATGCGAAGGAGAAAATAAGAAAGTCTTTTGTATAATTTGGGCTAATCAGAACTGGGGCTTGGCTGAGAGCATGTTTCACCTGCTCGAATGACTGTTTGGAATCGACGTTCCATTTGATTTTTGTGTCTTTTTTCAGCATATTAGTGATATTCATGAGAAGTTTGGCCAAGTTTGGTATGAATCTTCTAAGGAAATTTATTTTTCCAATGAAAGATTGCATTTCTTTGATATTCCTAGGGTGTTCCACCTTCCGGATGGCTTCTATCCTACTAGGATCTATTTTAATTTCATCTTTTGAGATTATGTGTCCCAGTAGTTTACCTTCCTCTAACTCGAAAAGGATTTTCTTAGGATTCAATGAAATCCCAAATTTCCTTCACTTCTCAAACACACGTCTGAGGTGGAGCAAGTGTTCCTTGTCAGATTTGGAGTAAACAATTACATCATCCAGATAAATGACTATAAATCTTCCAGTCTTGTCCACAAAAGCAATGTCCATTTCTCTTTGAAAAGTATCCTTAGCGTTCATCAGAACAAAAGGAATCTTCACATACATGAAGGTTCCCCAGGGTGTGGTAAAAGATGTCTTCTCTTGATCTTCTGGATGGACCAGAACTTGGTTGTAACCAGAGAAACCATCTAATAAGGAGATCCTACTGGATCCAACCACCTTTTGTAAAATGTGGTCCATTTTGGGCAAAGGGTAATTGTCTTTGAGGGAGACTTTGTTCATATTTCTGAAATCTATGCAAAATATGATCTCGCCAGTTTCTTCTTGGTAGGAACTAGGTTAGAAACCTATTTGGAAAATCTCAAGGGGACTATAATATTTGCATCATACATCTTTTCAATTTCTTTCTCTATCAGGGGAAGCAACTTGAGATTAATTCTCCTAAGTTTCTTTCTGAAAGTTTGTGTTCTTCTTTTATCGGAATCCGATGTTGTATGATACTTGTGTCATAGGATTTTAAGTCCACATAGCCCCGAGCAAAAACAACTATATATTCCTTAGAAAGTTCAATGTATTTAATTTTTTTCTCTGGTGGCAGAGATTTAGACAATTTTATTATCTTGGGTTTTTCTTTTGTTTCTATGTTGCATTCTTCGACCTCCTTACCACTAGCTTCATTTTTTGTTTTTTTGGCAACGTCATTAAAATCAAACAAGTCGTCCAACATAACTAAACCTCTAGGTAGTACATTATTTTTCAACTATAGAATATCATAATCTACATCATTTTCATTAATTTCTTCAACATCTATTTTATTTACTCTACCATTCTAAAAAACAGCTTTATTTACAAATTCTTCGTCATTTTCTAAATCTATGTTTGTACATTCGAAATCATTCTTACATTGCAGAAAATCTTTAATCTGATCGTCATTTCAAAATACCTGCCAATATCTGATGTTGTCAGGAATGGTTGGTCTGCACTTCACCTCCACTGTGTACTTGCGAGTGGGACGGAAAGGAATTTTATAGGTAGCTACTGATGTAGCCAATCCATTTTCAAGTATACTTTGTCCCCTAGGCATTACCTGCAAGTCAACCTCAGTAAAGCATTGAAGAGAATCTAAAACAACATTCCTATAGGATCTAAGTCTGGGGTGTTTTTTTGCATACTCACCTTTGATTTGCTTGATAATCAATTCAAAATCACCCCTTACCATTATCTACTTGGCACCAACTTTCTTCAATAATTTCAGGCCGAGCATCAAAGCCTCGTACTCGGCTATGTTGTTAGTACATTGGAAGTTCAATTTGTAGGAATGATTCTTAGAATACTTTGACCTGTGGTTATGCAACCAAACTCCGGCTCCAGCTCCTTCTTTACTCACAACACCATCGAAGTCCATGCTCCATAAATCTGCTGGCAACTCCTCATTCTCTTCAATCACGGGATTTCTTACTTCGACAACTACTTTATCATCCTTTGGATCAGGTGCATCATCTTCCAGTTGTGCGATTTGTTCTTCAAATTCACCATCGTTGTATAGAATAAAAGAGTCCAGATCAAAGTGTGTGGAGTATTGTGGGTAATTATGTGGCTTTTCCTGGTTGCTGACCATATACTTCATCAGTGTTTCCCTGTACAATCTTCTCTGTTGTCTGAAAACTAGAATGGTGGCGTAAGACATATCTAGCTACAGGGTTCCTCTCAATTTAGCTTCCCAAGACCTTGATAGAAACATACCATACTTGGGGGGAATATTTGCAATGACGATGTCCATCACCATACTTTTCGCTGGGATTTGAGCCAAGGTGATGCATAAGTCTTTAATCAGGCCTATACATTTGACTTTGCTGGAGTCAAAAGAATGCAAATCTTTGTAGGGTCTGGTGACCTCGAGTCCCAAATTTTCCATCACAGCTTTCGGCATTAGGTTGTGGGAGGCACCATAATCCAGCATAGCATTGTGTAATATCAAATCGTGGATGTTTAGGCTGATGTAAAAAGGGGCCATGACACCATTATAAGTTTGACCATCAACTTCAGGACCAAACAAGAGCTCAGGTTGATCATCAACAAGGTTTACTATGTCAGAGTGATCTACGAATCCAACATTCAAAGATTTGGTACCTATATCGGGTTTGATGCTTAAAGATTTTATCACTTGAGACCTGTAAGCGTTCTTGTTCATTAGCTCGAAGAGGGGGATGGGAATCTTCAGTTTAGCTAGTTCCCCTTCAAGGCTGAAAGGAGCAATGGTTTTTTTAAGGTCTGTACTTTTGATTTGTCGACAAAATCTCAGTGGCCAGGTGCACTTGTTTGAATGATTGATGGACCTTCAGTCCGACTTTCTCTTTTAAGAATTTCTGGAGTTTTTTGTGCAGGAGATTCAAAATTATTTCGCCCAGGGATTTTCTTGGGAGGGTTTTCTGAGGTTTTCTTGGTTTCAACAACCTTCTTCAGAGAGTTCTCATTTTCCTTCTTTCTCCTCAGGTTATACGTCCTGTGAAACTCCATTATAGCGTTCTCAAATGCTTGTTGTTCTGCTTTCTCAGCTTCTTCATTTACATTTGTTTGTGAAAGGAGAAAGATTTTGTGCTCTTCTTGGGTGAGAAAAATGGATCCATGATCGTGATCATGATCACCCATTAGGTTTATATGAGTGTCATCAAAATACTCAATTACTTCCTCCCCATCATCAACATAATTCTCTTGGAGATGTGGTCTAATTTGCTGATCAGGTCCTCTCTGATCCCTTTGATCTCTAGGATCTCTCTGCCTGATTTGAGGTGGATTTCTTTTGAAGTTTGGGTTTCTAATCTGAGGGACAACTTGGTTCTCCCTAGGTGGGTTTCTTTCAGTTATGGTGAGTCTCTCCATCATTTTCTCCATAGCTCTGGTGAGAGAATCTAATTTGGCATTAGATGAGGAAGTAGAAGGTTCTTCTTTGATGGTGACCTTCTTTTCTGTTCTCTGCCTGGCCCTTCTAGCCAAAAGATTTGCTTCCACACTGATGACACTTCTTTGCATGTCTTCCAGAGTTGTTGTGTTTCTTTCTCTCAACTGATATGACATGTCRGCATCAAAACCATCAAGGAATTTTAATAAAGCCAAACCTTGTGGTGGTTTGATGGYAGTGGGGATTGCATTGTATAGATTGTTGAAACGAGTGCAATAATCCTGCATTGTCTCTCCTGGATTTCGTCTGATGTTCTCATATTCAGATAGAATMTGGAGAGGATTTTTCTTTACCTCCCACCTGTYGAGGAAGKTTCAATGAAAGACAAMAATATCAGTAATGGTAGCAACACGTAAGGTTTTGAACCATTTTTTTACTTCTCCAGTCAGACTTTGTGCAAATAATCTCATCTTCACATCAACTTCATCTACTTCCTRTAGGTMAAAATAATCGTTCATTTTGTCAACATGTTGTTGTGMATTTAGGGGACCAGTACTATCAAAYTGAGGGAGTMTGGTTTGATAATMTTGAGGCATGTCATGTAAAGGAGTAACCAATACCAATAGATCATATCYTGCTKCCATGATTGGTGGAGGAGGTTGAACAAAAACCTATGTGACAAGAGAGGTAGTGACTGAAGCTATAGAAGATGAAGGGCTTGGAGGAATGGAGTGACCTAGTTTAGGTTTAGCARAAACTGCAGCAATAGTTAAAACAAGAAGTTCGATGGACTGTTGAAKATGGAGTTTGTCTAAGGCTTGACCAAGATTCACAACTAGGTCTTCAAGCTTATTAGGCTGAGGGCGAAAATGTTGATCAACTTCAGCTCTGGGAGAGAGTATTTCAAGGGTTCTGGGATGAAAGACGGTTTGATCTAAGACCGTTTTACTGACAAAATTGTCATATTTTGTCCTGAAAAGACTAGGTGGAAAAGATATATCAGACTCAGGACCTTGAAGAACAACTAACTTCTATGGGATGGAAAGGGAACTTAGAAGTGGGCTGTTACTCCTTGAAATCTTTGCAGTATTTTTATTTTTGAGTAATCTTTTGGGATTATCTGTTGCAATTGCAAGTTCTAGGTCAGAATGAGATCTAGTAGAAATTCTTTTGGGAGCCAGAACTGTTGATTTTATTTTTAGTTTTGGAGATTTTCAACTGTTATATACAAACTTTAACAACCTCTGAACATTATTTCTAGATAAAATTTAGGGTTTGTGATTCTTTCAGAAATAAAGTTATCTTTTTCTAGGGGAAAGAAATCAAGGGATGAAAAGTTTGTTTAGTTCGTCCCCAGTATGGTCGCCATTTATTTTATCACTCTGTAAATTCCCAAAGGTTGTTGTGAGGTAAGAAGAAATCTATCAGAGGTAACCTTAACCAAMCACTTCGAAACTAGGAGCTAGCCCTACCAATTTCAGAGAGGGGTGCAGATMTGAAATGCATAAAAGACATAAACAACAAACCATGACACAYCGAGTGATAACGGAGTTYGGCACAACTTTGCCTACGTCTCCGGGCCTTTTCTCTGTGGGGGAGGCTTCTTTATTTCTGTTCRAAAGMTCGATAGTACATMATTACAATGTCGAATGGCTACAAGACTGATCTGGTCATGTTCKYYCAGATCTCTAGAACCATGCACAAAAAATGGCACGCAAAACGGACGTCCGGAGCTCCCAGAAATGGTYYGACATCATCTCCTCCTCAATGGCTTCTCTTCCTCAAACTGGCTTTGACTTGGCTTCTCCTCAGCATCTCTGMTTTGAATKCTCTCTAAAGGCTGTCCCCTTGGCCTCAAATAKGCCTTGGTTAAATAGTTGGGAAGTTAGTTATCCWTCTCCAACTTCCWYCACAAATTTAGGCTCTAAAAATGCCCAATAACTCCCAAAAATGAGTTAATTACATTAAAAATGGGCTAATTAATAGTTAAAACCCAAAATATGGTTATAACCCACTTTAAAACTATATAATATAGTTRTATACCGATGCTAKCCCCCCGAGCTCTTGCGCGCGCCCTTTATATGGTCATATGCAACTCCATGTGGCCACGCGCTAGCGCGGGCCACCCTTGCTAGCTCTCGGTTGGTCACATGGTCGGGTCCGTTGGACCATGGGCATACCCCACGCGCACATATGGTAATGGTTATAATAATATAACCGTTGGTTAAATGTTGAAACCATGCCATTCCGTTTACATTCATAATGGTCAAGTATTTAACCCCCGTGGTCACATAACAATGCATAGAATCGGGGTCGGGGCTAAGCCCCGGCCCGACCCCACCCCGCCGAATAACACATAACTCAAATTCAAATAAATGCTTTGCCATATGTTTAACAAGAAACACCATGTGGCTCATCGGTCGGGCAGTCGTTACGAAGGATTTAAGTGGAGGGGAGGTCACCGGTTCGAATCCGGTCGACTCCAAAACTTTTTATTAACAAACCAACAGCCAATTCCGGGGTGCCACGTGGAAAAACATGATTGGGCCACGTGGTACCCAACCATTCGACCAAGTAATTGCCACGTGTCAATCGATGATTTGTCCATGCCAACTAGCCACAAACTGACACATGTCGCTTGCCGATTCATCCAAATCATTTGGCACGCGTCCCTGTCGTACGCTCTGTCAAATGCCACGTCACTCGAGCCACGTCATCTGCTGACGTCATCCGTGCCACGTGTCACCCTTCCAGTGGTGACACATGTCACCTACGGATTGGCCCAACTGTGCACCAAAAAGTCCAAAAATGCATGCCACATGTCACTCCCTGGAGCTGCCATGTGTCCTGTATGGACCTGCCACGTCAGCGTACGGAGATGCCATGTCAGCGTCCGTACGGACTGCACAGTCAGCAATTTTTTTTGTCTGTTTGCCTTTTCGGACAGAATGCGATATCTTCTTCATACAGACTCCATTTGACAAAGTAAATATACCACCGGAATCAGGAAGACGAGACAGACGCAATGGTGTTGGTTTCGTCGGATTCCAAGCACTTTCATTTTTGAGCCTTTTTCAAGCCCTATCAGGCTTCTGAATCTGATTTCGGATCAGATCTCTCTATAAGTTTTAAATTTGTTTGGATTTTTTGAGATTTTAGGCTAGTTAAAAAAGAATATAACCGAGTTGTTTGTATTGTTTTTAAATGAAATGGCTGAATATTACTTACGATTCCATTGGGCTATGGGGTCTGTTTTAAAAAGATGGAGGTCAAAGACAATTTTTTAGAAGATTCGTTTTATAGGGAGAGATAGTGCAACTGCTGGATTATTTAGGAATAAAAATGATGTATTGCTGAAAAGGTGAGATATCAGTTAGAACAAAAAATCATTTAAGAATTTCTTTGTTATAACATCAGAAGGAAGACATTAAAATCTATAAAAGATTAAGAATAGAGTACACAATGGCAAATTCTACAACTTTAACTTCTTTTAAATATTAGATTAGAAAAACAATATGATAACTAAGAAAGATTTTTTTTTTACGAAGATAGAGGAAACTTCACCAACAGATAACACACAGGAATCCTGTGAAACGTCTCTTTGTATTACCAGAATAACCTCTTGGTAAAAATTACAGTGATTACAGCTTGCTTAGGCGTAAATATCAACCCTCAATACTTCTAAGTTTTAAATATTTATAATCATAGTTACAAACAACCCCGTCATTAATGATCGGGACGCAACAGACCCTAAATCTAACTAACTATCTAACAAGATGCAGAAATATAGTAACTGATGATGATGTGTCGAATCTCTCGTGTTGATTTTGGGGAAGACCATTGGTGAGTCATTTAGATGACTTTGACTACGCTGGATGCTAAGTTGGAGGAGACCTCTACCTTTTCTCAATCAATTCGCACAACTCATCCCATCTTTGTGTGCTTGGGATGGTATCTTTCAATAGATGTGGTAGATTTCATCCATCTCGGTGTACTTAGAAAAAGTCGGCTTGGTGAGGAAAATGTACTTGATTTCGTGTTGTATGCTGAGGTCAGGCTGCAAAGTCTCCAAGAACGCTTTTCCCTTGATGTTTCCTTGTATCCCTGAAAACTTGGAACTGTCTTTAACCATGGTGGCAATCTTTTGCTTATAATCAGATAAAGTCATCAATTTATCATTTAGGACAAGTAGGCCAGGAAGGCCCTTTTTTTGTAAGGCGTCAATCTTGTTAAAAAATCTCTGAACTCCAATGTCCATGTTCAGAGCTTTCTCCTCCAACTGCAAAATTAATCCTCTTTTAGTCAACACACTTTTTACTTCGAGGATAGTCTCTGTTATGTCTTCAACTTTCAGTTCTTCAAGATCTTCCTTGGTTTTTGAATTCATAAACTTGATGATCTCGTTAGCTGCTGAGGGCATTTCATCCAGTTCTCTTCTTATCCTGTCAATGGCCTGCCTGCTCTTTAGCACTAGATCATGTTGTTCAAACATGATCTCCACCATGGGCCAAATCTCATTTATAGAATTGGAGATGTCTGTCCAGATATTTTCCTTAGCCTCTGCTAATGTCTTTCCTGCCACTGTTTGTTTCTGGAGCTACTGTATTTCCTTCTTAATCTTCTCTAATGCTTGTCTCTCAACATTGTATCTTGTTTGGAAGGAAGAATTGAGTTCCTGGAGACTTTCAACCTCCATTTTCAGCCTATTGATCTATGTTCCTTACAGAGTCATCTCCTCCATGGACTTTTCTAGCTCCACAGTCTTTTCCAAGGCTGTCAATGGAGTTGTCGATGGAATTTCTACTGTAGTGGTCGTTGGAACAGCTGTTGTGCTGACTTTTTCTAGGGGAACTGCACTCGATGGAATAACTTCCATCGGGGTTGATTTCTCCTTCTCTTTCAATAACCTTTCCAATTCTGCCTCCATTTCCTTTTTTTGTGCATTATGCTGCATGATTAGCTTCAACCATTCCTCTTTCTCATCTTCTGCCTCAGCTATTTCTTTAGCTTGTGAATCCTCTGTTGGTGGAAATTTCAACTGTTTTCTCAGAGATGCAATGTCAGCATTCTTTTTCTTTATCATCTCCTCTGCTGCCTTTACATTTGAAGGATCGTACCCAATCTTGAGCACCAACTCCTCTAAGGATTTTATTTTGTTATCCTTTGCAAAAGAGGATATCTTTTCCAACTTCAATTGGGTCTAAACATTGTTTAGAGATATCTATAACTTCGTTGCTACAGAGGAAGCATGTGCCAAGGTGGAGAAAATCATTTCTCTAGTCTGTCTGTGCAAATCCATCTGATTAGCTGGATGGAATTGTTTGGTGTCAAAAACAATGGTTGACCTTTTGTAGTCAGTGATCTCCTTAGGTTGAGGCACCTGTGATTGCAGAAATTCCATATGCATTCTTCCTTTCACTGTGTCAAAAGCTAACAACAGTCTATGTTGTGCTGTGGAGGTTTGCTTCCAGAACTAAGCGTAAGTGTTGTTGGTCAGCATCTGGTTCTTCTTTTTAATCATGTCATATTTTTCAAAAATGCTCAGGGGTACATCTCCTTGTGAAGTTTGGGTGGTCACAACTATATCCGTTTGTTTCTTTGAAGAAGGAGTGGACACCACCTGATGTTTTCCCTCAAACACTTTGGTAGAGTAAGGCTCTTCCTCACTAGACTTGTGAATAGCATAAGTGGTTTTAGGTCTTTTGTTGTATACCTAAAAATATTCTGCTGATACCTCAGTGATTGAAGGAGAGGTATCCTTTATTGGCCTTTTTTCCTTTGGTATCTATGGAGTGATAGTATGTGAAAAAGAAACTGAAGGAGCTTCCTGCTATTCAGTATCTACCAAAGTATTTGCCTCCCACTCTGTCTGGTTCACATACTTTTCAATTTCTTGTTTGAGGGTGTGAGAATAAGGTGAAATTTTATTTTTGATTCTCATCTTTGCAATGATCCCACTTGGATCATAATGCCAAATGAAACTAGTGTTGAATTTCATTTCCTTTAATAATTTATTTGCGTCTTCCCCAATAGCTCGATTGTTGCAGATAAATGGTCCTATTTGACCTTTAATCCTCATCTGCTGTTTTTTCTTCAGAGACACAAAATGAATTTCATCTGACGAATATACTCTAGTGAAAATATTTGAACAAGTACATACTTGGGCAATTTATATGGAGCTAGTTCACACCCATACACTTTGATCCCGGTGTGATTTTGATAAAGGAACCATTCCTCGATCTTTGCGAGATCTGAAAGGTGCAAAACTCTTTGTATCTCCTCGTTTATCCTTGGTTCTGGTATTCCACTGAGCATTCCCACCACTGGGTGATAAAACAACCTAATGAATTGTTTGAAACTGAACTCAGTAGAGTTTCTTCTGAGCAACGACGTCCATTGAGTTACTACTTGTGGTTTTCCATCCTTGTCCATTTTCTGCATGAGAAAGGGAAATTTGTCTGCTTGATAGAACATAAACATGTAAGCCAGTATTGAAGAATACCAGAACATGCCTTCTGTAGGGAAATTTTCTAGTTGCTCGTGCAGGTTCTCAACCAAAAAACCGTTGTAATCAAACTAGATGGAAACTTTCTCTTCAGTGGAGAAAATGGATAGGAAACCTAGGATAGGTTCATCCACCCATTCATCTGAGAAGTAACCGAGCAAACAACACAATGTTGAGATAATATGATTTCCCTTTTTGAAAAATATGGAGGAATGATAGGGAGGATTCTTCTTAGGTAATTGGGCATCTTGTGGGAGGAACAACTCAAAGATTTGTTCTCTCTGGGGAAAATACAAGTTCTGATTCATTTCTATCAGAATTTCAATTGTGAGGGGAGAACGAAGTTCGTCTCTGGGTACCTGCATCATTTGATCAATGGCCTCAGGTGTAATAAGGAAAAATGTATTTCTAGACGAAAATACTATGGCTTTCTGATCAGGGAGGTAGTGTGCTTGGAATTTGAGAGCGAATTCGGGAAAGTTATAGACTTGGGGAGAAAGATACAGAGGGAGACTTGATTGCCAGAGCCCAATTTCAGCACTCTGATCGATGAAGGTGTCTTGGAACCACGACTGTAGCTCAGCAAAGTCAAATTCAAACTTGGTTTATGAGATTAAATAGTCTTTGTCTGCTAATGGGATCCGATCGAGATTGACAGGAGGTGGGAGAAAAGGATTTTCCTCTACATTTGACTTTTTACTTTTGTGCACCATTGATTTCCACCAGTACCTGCACATTGATCACACGTTAGTAGGTGAAAGCTAAGGATGGACGTGATGTTGCAGAGGTGAAGGAGAATGAGTCTTTGATAGGCATGGAGTGTGAGTGCAATGCGAATGACCAAAACGGGGTTGGGATTTAGTGAACGGGTATCCGTTGGGCGAAAAAGGACAGGTCAGGTGAACGATGGGTATGTGGCCAGTAATAAATGGTTAACGAATCCTTTAGAGCATGAGAGGGCAGGGTGAAATATGTTTGACATGTTTATCTGGTTGACGTGCAGAATGGTGATTGAGGGATGAACGAAAATACATGA
The DNA here is from genome assembly GCA_000966675.3 of Picea glauca. Taxonomy (NCBI): domain Eukaryota; kingdom Viridiplantae; phylum Streptophyta; class Pinopsida; order Pinales; family Pinaceae; genus Picea; species Picea glauca. Next base: position 31,594 of record JZKD02S2325702.1, read on the forward strand.
CCCGTAATGGTTAGATGGATGGGACATGCTGACGGGGTCATGACATGAAACTTGCAAAGGGTGGTTTTGGGATGTGATGTCTTGGGATGATGGTGGTGAGTTGGAAAAATGGTAGGCAGTAAAATTTTGGAGAGGGAAGGTAAGATGCAATGAGATGATGCCACGTAGGGATGGGGCCCGCCTGGACGCTGCTTCATTCCAGACCCCCCCCCCCTTTTACCATTAAAGGTAGAAAGGTAGGGGGGTCTGGGATCCCTTGCTGACCGTTGATTTGAGAAAAGTTAGATAAATCATTGTTTCAAGCGTGTTCTTTAAACATCATGTCAGACCCCTCACCACCATTAAAGGTAGAATGGTCGGGGGGGGTTCGAAATCTCCCGTGGACCGTCCATTTGTGCGCTGATGGGATGACCGTAGATCTGAGCACA
>JZKD02S2325713.1:7789-23489 GCA_000966675.3 Picea glauca
AGAGGATGCTGCACAAGATCGCTTGATAAAAGATGTTTCAAAAATAGGAGCTAGAGAGAGAATAGAGGTACCGATGTATGAAGGCAATTTAGAAGTTGAAGAATTGTTAGATTGGGTACGTGATGTGGAGAAATACTTCGATTATGAAGATATTAAAGAAGACACGATGGTGAAGTATGCAGTGACAAGACTAAAAGGTCATGCAACGCTATGGTGGGATGAACTGCAAATCGAACGCAGGAGAAATGGTAGGAAAAAAATTAAAAAATGGGATAGGATGGTAGCTAAGATGAAAGCAAAATTTATCCCAAAGGATTACCAAATTAATCTTTACAGAAGATTGCAGAACTTGAGACAGAAAGTTTTATCAGTGAAGGAGTACACTGAAGAAATTTATAGACTGAACATTAGGGTTGGACAGAAGGAAAATGAATATGAAAAGACAACCAGATATATCAGTGGGTTGAGATATGAAATCCAAGAGGAGATCAACATGATGTCGATTAGTACACGCGAGGATGCTTATCAAGCAGCCTTGGAAGCTGAAGAAAAATTGGCCAGGAAGCAAAGCCAACGAAGCAGAGGTAAGGGAACTACTAGAGAGAAGTTCCAGAAGCAGAAGCATGAAGCTGAAAAACAACATAGTCACCATGAGAAGGGTGGGAGTTATAAAGAAGGACAACATGGAGTAAGAATCTATTTTTCCAGAGGAAGAGGATGAGGAAGAGCCAGAGGAGGCGTAGTTAGATGCTATACCTATGGAAAACAAGGGCACAAGTCTTGGGAATGTCCCAAGAGAAATAATGAAGGAGGAGGTGAAGCACACGTCGCATAAGCACATAAGCATGTGGAAGTAGAATCAACAAAAGGATGAAGGAACCTCATGATTAGGAAAATTCTTCTTAAACCATAAAAGGAACCGAAGGAACCAGTTCAATGAACAAGTCTGTTCAGAACTGCTTGCAAGGCGAAAGACAAAGTTTGCAAGGTGATCATTTACAGTGGGAGCACTGGAAATATAGTATCCACAAAGATGGTGGAGAAGCTGGAGCTGAAGACAACTGCACATCGAAACCCGTACAAGGTATCATGGGTTCAGAAAGGACATCAAGTAATGGTAAGTCAACAATGGCAAGTTGAATTTAAAATAGGAGGTTATAGGGATGAAATATTATGTGATGTAATTCCTATGGATGTCTGTCATATTTTATTGGGGACACCATGGTAGTTTGACAGAAAAGTTATTCATGATGGGAGAAAGAATACTTATACCCTAGAAAAGAATGGTAGGACAAATATGTTGTTACCAATCGAAGACAAAGAGAAAAAAAGGGAAGCTAGTTCAAGTATACTTCTCATGGGTGGGAAGGAACTCTTGAAAGAAGTCAAGGAGGAGAAAGAAATGCAATTTGCTATAGTGAGGAAGCCTAGAGTTATCCTTCTGAGTACTTCTGTGGAATATTTTCCTATAGAAATCCATGAATTGTTAGAAAACTTTGTTGACATAGTAGTGGATGAGTTACCTCACTCATTTCCACCCATCAGGAGTATAAGCCATCATATTGACCTTATTCCAGGAGCTAGTTTACCAAACAAAGAAGCTTATAGGTTGACACCTAGAGAGAATGAGGAAGTCAAAAATCAATTCCAAGAGTTGTTGGATAAAGGTTTAGTCAGGGAAAGCTTAAGCCCATGTGCAATACCAACTGTTTTAAGTCCAAAGAAAGATGGGGGATGGAGGATGTGTACAGATTCCCAAGCCATCAACAAGTTAACCATTAGGTACAGATTCCATTTACCGAGTATGGATGATTTGATGGACTGTTTGAGTGGAGCGAGCTATTTTCCAAGATAGAATTGAAAAGTGGGTATCATCAAATAAGGATGAGAGAGGGAGATGAATGGAAAACAACATTAAATACAAATGAAGGATTGTTTGAATGGATGGTCATGCCGTTTGGGTTGACAAATGCACCAAGCACATTTATGAGGTTAATGAATGAAGTGTTGAAAGATTTAATTGGGAAATTTGTCATAGTATATTTGGATGACATACTAATCTTCAGTAAGACAAAGGGAGAAAATTCAAGACATTTGACATAAGTGATGGAAAATTTGCAACAAGAGAATTTGCCGATAAACCTGAAGAAAAGTTATTTTATGAAGAAGGAGCTCATATATTCAGGTTTCATGATCTCTTCAAATGAATTGAAGATGGATATGGAAAAGGTAAGAGAAATAAAAGAATGGCCATCGCCAAGCAACATATTTGAGGTAAGAATTTTTCATGGGTTAGCAAGCTTTTATAAAAAGTTTTTAAAAAATTTCAGTGGTATATTTTCACCCATGCTAGACATTGTGAAGAAGAAACACAAGTGCTTCAGTTGGATAGAGGAAGCTGAAAAAGGTTTCAAAGTGTTGAAGGAGAAGATCACAGAACAACCAATTCTGGTCTTGCCACATTTTGGAAAAACATTTCAGGTGAGATGTGATGCAAGTGGATTAGCTATTTGAGCAGTCTTGAGTCAAGACAATAGGCCAGTTGCTTATTTCAGTGAGAAACTGAATGACACCAAGAATAATGATTCCACATATGACAAAGAATTTTATGCAGTGATTCAAGATTTGAAGAAGTGGAGACACTATCTAATTCCTAAAGAATTTGTCTTGTATAGTGATAACCAAGCTTTGCAGTTTATTACTAGGCAAGAAAAGTTGAATCAGAAACATGCAAAATGGGTAGAATTTATGCAAAATTTTACTTTTGTTATCAAACATATTGTTGGAACTGCTAACAAAGTTGCAGATGCTTTGAGCAGGAGGAGTTTGATTGTACAAGAATTCCAAGTGGAANAGAGGATGCTGCACAAGATCGCTTGATAAAAGATGTTTCAAAAATAGGAGCTAGAGAGAGAATAGAGGTACCGATGTATGAAGGCAATTTAGAAGTTGAAGAATTGTTAGATTGGGTACGTGATGTGGAGAAATACTTCGATTATGAAGATATTAAAGAAGACACGATGGTGAAGTATGCAGTGACAAGACTAAAAGGTCATGCAACGCTATGGTGGGATGAACTGCAAATCGAACGCAGGAGAAATGGTAGGAAAAAAATTAAAAAATGGGATAGGATGGTAGCTAAGATGAAAGCAAAATTTATCCCAAAGGATTACCAAATTAATCTTTACAGAAGATTGCAGAACTTGAGACAGAAAGTTTTATCAGTGAAGGAGTACACTGAAGAAATTTATAGACTGAACATTAGGGTTGGACAGAAGGAAAATGAATATGAAAAGACAACCAGATATATCAGTGGGTTGAGATATGAAATCCAAGAGGAGATCAACATGATGTCGATTAGTACACGCGAGGATGCTTATCAAGCAGCCTTGGAAGCTGAAGAAAAATTGGCCAGGAAGCAAAGCCAACGAAGCAGAGGTAAGGGAACTACTAGAGAGAAGTTCCAGAAGCAGAAGCATGAAGCTGAAAAACAACATAGTCACCATGAGAAGGGTGGGAGTTATAAAGAAGGACAACATGGAGTAAGAATCTATTTTTCCAGAGGAAGAGGATGAGGAAGAGCCAGAGGAGGCGTAGTTAGATGCTATACCTATGGAAAACAAGGGCACAAGTCTTGGGAATGTCCCAAGAGAAATAATGAAGGAGGAGGTGAAGCACACGTCGCATAAGCACATAAGCATGTGGAAGTAGAATCAACAAAAGGATGAAGGAACCTCATGATTAGGAAAATTCTTCTTAAACCATAAAAGGAACCGAAGGAACCAGTTCAATGAACAAGTCTGTTCAGAACTGCTTGCAAGGCGAAAGACAAAGTTTGCAAGGTGATCATTTACAGTGGGAGCACTGGAAATATAGTATCCACAAAGATGGTGGAGAAGCTGGAGCTGAAGACAACTGCACATCGAAACCCGTACAAGGTATCATGGGTTCAGAAAGGACATCAAGTAATGGTAAGTCAACAATGGCAAGTTGAATTTAAAATAGGAGGTTATAGGGATGAAATATTATGTGATGTAATTCCTATGGATGTTTGTCATATTTTATTGGGGACACCATGGTAGTTTGACAGAAAAGTTATTCATGATGGGAGAAAGAATACTTATACCCTAGAAAATAATGGTAGGACAAATATGTTGTTACCAATCGAAGACAAAGAGAAAAAACAGGGAAGCTAGTTCAAGTATACTTCTCATGGGTGGGAAGGAACTCTTGAAAGAAGTCAAGGAGGAGAAATAAATGCAATTTGCTATAGTGAGGAAGCCTAGAGTTATCCTTCTGAGTACTTCTGTGGAATATTTTCCTATAGAAATCCATGAACTGTTAGAAAACTTTGTTGACATAGTAGTGGATGAGTTACCTCACTCATTTCCACCCATCAGGAGTATAAGCCATCATATTGACCTTATTCCAGGAGCTAGTTTACCAAACAAAGCAGCTTATAGGTTGACACCTAGAGAGAATGAGGAAGTCAAAAATCAATTCCAAGAGTTGTTGGATAAAGGTTTAGTCAGGGAAAGCCTAAGCCCATGTGCAATACCAACTGTGTTAAGTCCAAAGAAATATGGGGGATGGAGGATGTGTACAGATTCCCAAGCCATCAACAAGTTAACCATTAGGTACAGATTCCCTTTACCGACTATGGATGATTTGATGGACTGTTTGAGTGGAGCGAGCTATTTTCCAAGATAGAATTGAAAAGTGGGTATCATCAAATAAGGATGAGAGAGGGAGATGAATGGAAAACAACATTAAATACAAATGAAGGATTGTTTGAATGGATGGTCATGCCGTTTGGGTTGACAAATGCACCAAGCACATTTATGAGGTTAATGAATGAAGTGTTGAAAGATTTAATTGGGAAATTTGTCATAGTATATTTGGATGACATACTAATCTTCAGTAAGACAAAGGGAGAAAATTCAAGACATTTGACATAAGTGATGGAAAATTTGCAACAAGAGAATTTGCCGATAAACCTGAAGAAAAGTTATTTTATGAAGAAGGAGCTCATATATTCAGGTTTCATGATCTCTTCAAATGAATTGAAGATGGATATGGAAAAGGTAAGAGAAATAAAAGAATGGCCATCGCCAAGCAACATATTTGAGGTAAGAATTTTTCATGGGTTAGCAAGCTTTTATAAAAAGTTTTTAAAAAATTTCAGTGGTATATTTTCACCCATGCTAGACATTGTGAAGAAGAAACACAAGTGCTTCAGTTGGATAGAGGAAGCTGAAAAAGGTTTCAAAGTGTTGAAGGAGAAGATCACAGAACAACCAATTCTGGTCTTGCCACATTTTGGAAAAACATTTCAGGTGAGATGTGATGCAAGTGGATTAGCTATTTGAGCAGTCTTGAGTCAAGACAATAGGCCAGTTGCTTATTTCAGTGAGAAACTGAATGACACCAAGAATAATGATTCCACATATGACAAAGAATTTTATGCAGTGATTCAAGATTTGAAGAAGTGGAGACACTATCTAATTCCTAAAGAATTTGTCTTGTATAGTGATAACCAAGCTTTGCAGTTTATTACTAGGCAAGAAAAGTTGAATCAGAAACATGCAAAATGGGTAGAATTTATGCAAAATTTTACTTTTGTTATCAAACATATTGTTGGAACTGCTAACAAAGTTGCAGATGCTTTGAGCAGGAGGAGTTTGATTGTACAAGAATTCCAAGTGGAAACCTTGGGGTTTGAAYACCTCAAGGAGATGTATAAAGAAGATGCAGATTTTAAGGAGGCTTATGAGGCATGCAAGAGTCCTTTGTTGGGAGACAGAAGCCCGTGGAATGAATATTTTATCCAGGATGGATTATTGTTCAAGGGAATCCAAATGTGCGTACTGAAATTCTCAATGAGAGATAATTTGCTGAAGGAGAAACACAATGGAGGTTTAGCTGGACATTTTGATCACGATAAGACATTTGCACAACTGAGTAATTTGTACTATTGGCCGAGCATGAGAACAAAGGTGAAAATTTTTGTGAACAAATGCAGAATTTGTCAATATGTGAAAGGAAGACAACAAAACACTGGTTTGTATCATCCATTACCAATTCCAGAGAGGTTGTGGGATGTAATCAGTATGGATTTTGGGATTGCCTAGAACTAAAAAAGGGAGTGATTCCATATTTGCTGTGGTGGAAAGATTTTTAAAAATGGCACATTTCATACCATGCCAGAAGACAAACGATGCTACACACATATATAATTTGTTTTTCAGAGAAGTGGTGAGACTACATGGATTGCCGAGGAGCATAGTCTCAGACAGGGACACCAAATTTGTAGGACACTTTTGGAGGAATCTATGGAAGAGGCTAGGGGCTAACTTGTCCTTTAGTTCAGCATATCACCCTCAAACAGATGGATAGACTGAAGTAGTAAACATGGGTCTCCAAAACTTGTTAATAAGTTTAGTCACCAAGCAAGGTCGACAATGGGATCAGATTCTGGTAGAAGCAGAATTTGCATTCAACAATTCAGTGAACAGGAGCATAGGGAAAATTCCATTTGAAATTGTGTATGGTATACAACCAAGAGGTATTACAGAGTTGAGATATATGAATCAAGATGAGTTTAGAAGTGCTGGAGCAGATAATTTTGCAGTAGAAATGCAGAAACTCCATGACAGAGTCAGAGAACAGCTACATAACAACATCCATAAATACAAGAGCAGAGTTGATCAAAAGAGGAGAGAAGTTCAATTCGAAGTTGCAGATGAATTTTTAGATCAATTGAGAAAAGAAAGGTTTCCAAGGGGAACGTATACAAAATTGAATATGAAGACGATAGGACCATGCATGATTCTCAGGAAATTCACAGCCAATGCTTACGAGATTGAGTTGCTAGACAATGTTGGGATATCGCCGATATTCAATGTTACAGACCTGTATCCTTACAGGAGAGATGAAGCAAGAGAATCAGATGATCAAAAAGAAATTTAGTGGGAAGAGCACTTGTCCACAGCAGAAAAACCTCAGATGGAGAAAATCATTGAACAGAGGGATGGAAAGAAAATAAGGAGGAAGACATATCCTGAATACTTAGTGAAGTGGAAAGATCATCCAATGGAAGATGCAAGTTGGGTTATAGAATCTGATATTTGGAAGCATGGAAAAACAATGTAGGAGCTCATGGACATGAGTCCATGAATTTTTTTAACTAGAGGAGTATGATGCAGGAGCATCGCCTTCAATGTGAAAACGCAAGCGTGGAGGCAAATGAACGACATCTCAGCAAATGATAGAATTTCAAATTGGAAACTAACTCAAAATTAAATTGGGTTGTTGAAATATTTTGTAAACAACATTTTAAATATGTAACTTGTTTGTAAAGTCTTACGGACTGTAAGGGATTGCAGATATGGAGTGTTGACTCTATATGAAAATAACTCGTAGTTATTGTAATAGGACAAAGTAGGTAACAACTTTGAATTGATAGGATAGATTTCAGACATGATGAGAGAGCTCGTGGAGCCAGTCCTTAGATAGTTTTTTCATTGTTGTATTGTAATAGATGGACATAGTAGAGAGAATAAGATAGATATTAGAGAGATCAGTAGAGAAGAGTAGAGTAGAAGAAACATTTTGTAATTTGTTTTCATGAATGAATAGAACAGACATAATTGTCCCAAATCCTTGGACTGTATTCATTGGATGTATTGATGAATGAATGTTATATTATGTGTATGTGATTTCTTTCAATTCGTTCATGTATGATTGTTAGAGACATTGATTGTATGAAGTTGTGACAAAACTGGATGAGTTTCAATTGTTTATCTTCTGACACTCATATGCAAGGTGTGCATCTCAAACGCAAGGAGTGCGTCGACTAAGTCCCAGAGTGGCTTAGAGAAGTTTAGAGAGGACAAGAGAAACTTAGACCAGGTGCAAGGTGTGCACAATGTCAAGGAGCGACCAATCTTCTAAGAATCAATGTAGAATAATGCCAGGTGGGTGAGAATAATTTCTTTCCAAGAAATCCTTCGATTTGAGATATCAAAATCCTGATAACGCAAGGTGTGCATGGGAGATCGAAATCCTTTCCAGGATAGAAGCTCAGAAGAGATAACACTTTTCTCGAGTGTTGACGAGATCCCAGAGTCAGAATCGTAGAAAGAATAAAGGTTTGAAACCTTTTAAGATTGATAAATCTTCCAAGCGGGGAGATATCAGAAGCTCAGGAGGAGGAGCGACCATGATCGTTGGATCGCAGTGAAGAGGATCGATAGTCGTCGGATCAGAGGAAGGTGCAAGATATTTAGCACTTCACATCACAGAGGAGAGAGAACCTATCGGGGTTGAACTTTGAGGTTTCCGAAGTCCAAAGAGCCGAAACCCTGAAGTAGAATCTTAGTCATCCGATCACAGAAATAGATCTAAGCCATCAGATTGTTCGGGGAAAGAATCAAGCGTCGGATCATCAGAAAGGATATGGATTGTCAGATATTGTGAAGTTGGGGAGGAAGAAAGTTTGAAACTTGAAATACCTGAAGCACGAAGAGATGAAGGGCCGGACCAAATCTGGATCGTTGATCCAGGAGGATACGTGTCGATAGGTCGAAAGATCCATAGGAAGGCAGAGGTTGAAGCATGGACACATTGGAAGCCCGAATACCAAAAGAGACGAGAATCGTCGATCTGTGAGGAGACACTTGGAAACAGATCTCGAGCTCTGGGAGAGTTGAAGTGGGTTTTTTAGTTGGGAACTGAGATCACCGGAGTGCGAAGACCCAAAGACCCGAAGTAAGATCTGGACGGTGAGATCTAAGGGAGATGTGGCATGAATTCATGAACTTTGAGTAAGGTCCCAAAGTGGTTCATAGCTGTTATATTCATAGGAGACATGGCACACATCTATGAGCTTTGGGTAAATACCCGAAGTAATCCTCGATCGTTAGATCATGAGGACATGTGTCAGTGGATTATAGACTCCGTGTAAAATCCATTGGGGAAAATGAAGTTTGAGATTTGAGATCTCAAAAGTCCAGAGACCTAAAGGAGATCTCGACCATCGATTGAGAAGAGGGTCACAGGACCGTTGATCTGAGTTGAACGGTCAAACACCTGAAGTGAAGGCAGGGCCATTGATTGGGAGGACAAGTGTCCATAGATCGCTAGTTCCATAGGATTGACATACAAAAGGAAGCTGTGTTTGAGATTTCGAATTCCTGAAGTCTGGAATTGCGAAGAGATCTCAATCGTTGATTCAGAGGATGGAGATCTGGTCTATAGATTTGAAGGGCACAGATCTGATCGTCGATTTAGATGTTATCATCAAGATCATGAGATCGACGATCCCGTAGTATTGCAGGGAAAAAAATTACGAGGATTTTAATATATCGAGGGAGGGCCGCAATTCAAACTGTGGTTCTGTTAAGGGGACACGTGGAATTTGTATGAGCATTGAGGGCTCAAAAGTAGTTTAACTCCAAACCACTTGTGGGTGCACCCATAATCGCGTGGTCATCGCCCAAGGTCACATTCAAGAGAGGGCTTATCTGAAAAGGAGCTATCGCTCAACACTCTTAGAGTTCACAACAGAGTGAAAGGGAAGGTCGCGGGTTCTATCGGACCTGCACCAAGAAGTTGAAAGGGCTCGTGTCTTGATAGAGAAGGAAACCATTAAGGTTTCAGAGAATCATCATACTCAAGAGTCGAAGATCCTTTGACCGGGAGGTCATGCAACCCTACGTGGAGTAGGGGGGCTGCATCACTTTGAGAACCACAAGAGAAGGATTGTGAACAATCCTGAGTTGATTGATCTTAAAAGTAGAGATGTAGGTGGGTTGCGAAACATACCAATGACCACTACAGGAAGGTTTACAATTATGAATATGGTTAAGTACATCATGGAGGTAAGTTAACAAAACTAGAATATGTATGGATACATAATTTGGGTACATGACAAAGATGCATGCTTATATTCCTTATGGGATATTTGGTAAACTGCTGAAGCTAACCCAAGGTTGAGGCCATCACAAATAGTGATGGATATGCAGTAAGGAAGTTTCATGCTAAACGAGTTCCCTATGGAGGACCTATGTGAAGACTCTGTCAGGAAAACAAGGTCACAACCTTAGTGACTGCTGAGAATTAAGCAGTGAGCCACAAGCTTACACACACACACACACATATATACCAGAATATTGGATTACATTTTGAAAAACATCATGTCATGGATAGAAGACTAATAAATGAATATTGACCATTCTGATAACCGAATGGTAATGTGCAGGATGCATAACTTCATCGTCCATTATGAACAAAAAAAAAAGTTTGCTATTAAAGCATGCTACTGTATTCCAAAAAAAAGGGTTAGGGTGAGGCCTAACCAAGGCGGCTCAAGGAAAAGAGTAGAAAGATACCAACATGGAGTAAATTGCAAAAGTAGAGAAAAGACAGTGAGGCCTTAGAAATAACTCAGCTGGGCTAAAAAGTCCCAGGCGATGTAGAAAGAATTTGAAGAAGGGGAGAGCCCTCAATTCTTTTCTTGTTGTGTATTATGTTTTTCTTTGGGATGAGAAATCTAGTACGCTGATGAAAGTAAATGTTTTGACACCATAGTGATGAGGATTATATTATTGCAGAAACATTTGAGAACTGTCTGTATTTCACTCATGAAAACATTAAGGATAATGTGGTGAAGTGCATACAAATATGCTAGGACATATCTGAAAATGTTTTATAAATTTAAATGCTATGGTACTTTCATTTTTAATTTACATGATGACTAATGTGTTTATGACGTATGTCATGTGTAGAAAGAAATAGATTGGAACTGTTGAGAAAGACAGTTGCCAATAATGAACAACCTCAATCAGAGGATGACTATGAGAAGGTTCTTATTGAAATATTGTTGAAGGGACTTTAAAATTCCCCATGGAGCACCACTCATGGGATAATATCAGAGGGGGTGCTGACAACCAAAACCGGTATAAAAAAATGTTCATGTCTATTTGGCACAAGGTATGAAAGGATTGGGTAAGAATTCCTTCTGAAATGTTTTACGGTCTTAATGTTATGTATGGAATGTTGAAAGGCAGTTGTATGCCTTGGATACCCAAGTAGGGTATGATTCAGGAAGGAGAACCTGAATGCTGGAGGTGTGAACCTCTGGTAGTAAATACTGTTTGTAACCCTTGGAAGAATTTGTTAATGTTTATGCCATTATTATAGTTCTTTGCATTTCAATAGATAAGAGCATCATACGAACAAGATCAATGAGAAATACACATTCACAAGAGACACAACATTTATCCTGGGAAACCCTCTAGGGGAAGAAAACCCAGCAAAAACTTCCTTATCATAAATTGCCAATACACTGTTCAAGAGATAACTCAAACCAATACAGATAGTCCTCCCCAAAAGATGTGCCACTCTTCTTCTCCTCTCTCCAACTAGTAATTGTAGCTTGCCTCATAAGAGAATGAGAAAGTGAGTTGTGTGATAAAGTGAGGTGCTAGCCTCCCTATATATACAAGACTGGCACGTGTGAAAGGGTTTCACTGGTAGAGACGACCTCTCACTCTAGGTGGGTAAACCCACCTTTAATTTAATTTTGGGTCTCAATAATAACTGCTGGGGCCGACTTCTTATTCTACCTATTACAATTGTCCAATGACCAATCCGTAAAAGGGGATTTGGTCCTAATACAATTACCGACATGATTAATCCATAATGGGGATTAATCTTAATAATAAAATAACAATAATAATAAGAATACTCTTCGTAGTTACATTATTTGAACACTCCCCCTTAACAAGAAGGGTCTTCTTTAATAGCATTAGGTGAGAGAGGTCTTCATCATCAGTGGCATCAGGAGGACAGTATCGTCAATATCATCTTGAAACATTGGCTAGCATATTTACGAGTCATCGAAAGTTTTCTTCATCGACAACATTATCATTCTCGAAAGAATGCCATCATCATTTGCATCAAAATGTATCAGTAAAAATGATACCTCATCATAGTACTAGGCTGGCATATCATAGTACTACACTGGCTCAATGTCACATCGGTTAAGCTGGTAGCTCAGTGTCAGTCACATCTTGCTTTACGTCTAACAATAAGGTCAGAAGCAAGGAATCATCTCACTTTATGTCTAACAACTAGGTCAGAAGCAAGGAACACATCATCATCTCGGTTTACATCTAACAACTAGGTCATAAGTGAGGAATCATCTTGCTTTATGTCTAACAATGAGGTTAGAAGCAAGGAACACATCAACATCTCACTTTACGTCTAACAATGAGGTCAAAAGCGAGGAATCATCTTGCTTTACGTCTAACAACTAGGTCAGAAGCAAGGAATCCATAGTGTCATGCTTTACATCTAACAACGAGGTCAAAAGCAATGACTCATCTTGCTTTACGTCTAACAACGAGGTCAGAAGAAAGGAACAGACAATGTCATGCTTTAAATCTAACAATGAGGTCAGAAGTAATGACTCATCTTTCTTTATGTCTAACAACGAGGTCAGAAGCAAGGAACACACAACGTCATGCTTTACGTCTAACAGCGAGGTCAGAAGCAATGACTCATCTTGCTTTACGTCTAACAACAAGGTCAGAAGCAAGGAATAATTATACTCCCCCTTTCAGGGAGGGTCCTTTCGGACTATACCAAGCTTATCTCGAAAGTGTTCAAACTTTACACGAGATAGAGGTTTGGTCAACATGTCATCAACCTGTTCATCCGTGCTAATGTACTGGAGCTTCAAGGCTCCTCTCTGTACCATGTCGCAGATGAAATTATAGCGGATCTCTATGTGCTTCAACCTGTTGTGGAATACAGGATTCTCTGTCATCTTTATGTAGCTTTGGTTGTCACATAGAATACGGTTGCTCTCATCTCCAAGTCAAATAGGCCTGTCAACAAATTTCAAATCCATATAGCTTCGCAACTAGCAGAATGTGTGGCAATGTACTCTGCTTCTGCTGTGCTGAGAGCAATACTGGATTGCTTCCTACTCTGCCATGAGATCATGGCTGATCCCAAACTAAAACAACATCTGGAAGTGATTTTTCTTTGCAACGCTTCCTGCCCAATCTGCATCAGTATATCCACTCAATGTGAAGTCATGATCTCCATCATATCTGAGACCATAATCCATTGTACCTTTAAGGTACCTCATCACATGTTTTGCAACCACTAGGTGAACACGTCTGGGCTCTACCAAAAACTGAACCAAGGTGTTCACTGCAAAACAAATGTCTGGTCTGGTGTTCATCAGGTACATCAACGATCCAATAATCTATCTGTACATTGTGGCATCTATCAATTCTGACGAAGTATCGACCAACAACTTCAACTTTGCTTCCATGGGTGTATTCATGGGCTTGCATTCTAGCATGTTGAATCTTTTTAACATTTCGACCGTGTACTTCCCTTGGTTAAGGAAGATTCTTTCTGGACTCTGCCATACCTCAAGGCCTAAGAAGTAATGCATTAGAACAAGGTCTTTCATTTCAAATTTTGTGGCAANTGTCTTGTGGTTCCTTCTGGTACACCATACTTCTCTCCATCTTGTATAAGCTCTCTTGCCTAAGCAGGCTTTATTTTATGGGAGAAGGTCATATGAGGAGGTTCTTTAACTACTGATACATCGTGATCTTCAGGAGTCTCCTCATCAGGGGAAGTTACGACTTCCCTTATAGGTTCTACAGTTCTGGGAACTTCCCTCACGAATTCTGTAGTCTTGGGATTTACAAGTTCCTCTTCATACATTTCTTCAAGCTGGCATCTTCTTGATTTCTTAAGTGCTACTTCTTCATCAAAGGTCATGTCCCTGCTGATCTCAATATGGAGGTGACCAGGTATGTAGATTATGAAGGCCTTGGATACCTCACAGTATCCCATGAATATTCCCTTCTTTTCGGAGGGTTCCAGCTTGTTTCTTTTCTCTTTTGGTATATGAATAAACACTGGACAACCAAATATTTTGAGATGGCTTACCTCTGTCTTATTTCTGGTGAACATTTTATCTGGGGTCTTGAACCCAAGTGCACTATGGGATAATCTGTTCTGCACATAAACAACTACCATTGCTGCTTCTTCCCATAAGCACATAGGAATATCTTGATCGTGAATCATGGTCTTTATAGCTTCCATAATTGTTCTGTTCTTCCTTTCAGATACACCGTTTTGTTGAGGATTATAGGGAGTAGTGAGTTCCTTCTTGATCCCAACATCTCTGTAGAAGTTCACGAACTCCTTTGAGGTATATTCTCCTCCATTATCTGATCTGAGTATCTTAATCTTTCTTTCGGAAAGTTTCTCTATCAAGGCTTTGAATTCCTTGAATTTACTGAATACTTCATCTTTAGATTTTAATAAATATATCCAGGTCTTATGAGAATGATCATAAATAAATGATACATAGTATACATACCCACTAGTGGAGGATGATGGCATTGGGCTACACATGTCTGAATGAATGAGTTCCAATACTCCTTCTGCTTTGTTGTACCTCTTTGGAAAAGGGTTATTGATGTTCTTCCCTTGCACACATCCATTGCATATGCCTTCCTAATCAACCTTGAGTTCTAGTAAACCTGTGACAACTTTGCATATGTATGGTAGYGCCTTGTAGTTGATGTGGGCCAATCTTCTATGCCAAAGTTCGCATGAGTTTTCAATGGCATGGGTCATGGCAGTTTCTGGGTGACCCTTCAGCTTATATAAGCCATTTTCTTCACTTCCAATGGTGATTGCTTCATTTAATGTTTCTCCCTTAGCCCACATAAGAAGTTCTCCATCTATGAAGGCAAGTCTATAGCCTTTCTTGTCTAAAGATGATATGGAGAGTAAGTTCTTCTTTAGGCCCGGTACGTAGAGTACGTCCTTCATTGTTATTGAGTTTTTTGAGTCTAGCTTGTAGTTTGATTCTCCTATTCCCTTGATGGGATATTGATAATCATCTCCAAGAGTCACTTTATGAGAAAACTTCTTTTCCAAAATACAAGAGATAGTATTTTTCTTACCCGTCATGTGTTTTGATGCACCTCTATCAATGATCCATGTGTCCTCTCCAGGTGATACATATCCTGAGAGAGCTACGATCAGGACATGGTCCTTAATCATGTTCATAGGTGGTTCTTCATCTTAGGCTATGTGAGCATGTTGCCTTTTGTGCTTCTTCTTGTATTCTTCTCTTTTGAATAGACAATTATTCGCCTTGTGGCCCATCTTATCACAATGATAGCATTGTATAGATGAGAGATCTCGTCCCTTGCATTGTCCTTTCTTCTGAAAATTTATTGGATGAGATTCTTGGTTGTTGAATTTGTTTGATGGTTGTGGTTCTCTATGAGATTCCCTTTTAAAGTAGGGTTTCTTCCTTCCTCCTTTTGTATGAGTATCTAGGGCTTGATCATCGTCCCTTGCTAGTAGTGCTTCATGGTTGGCTACCCTTGTCTCTTTTTGGATGCATTCTTCCCATAGGCTCTCAAACTGTAGTTTCTCCTTTCTGCCACATACTGACTGGATGAAAGCATCCCAAGGTCTTGAGAGACCATTTAGGGCCGTTATTACGAATTCATCTTCGTCGATGGTGTCTCTAATCTCTTTTAACTGTTCTTTTATTTCTGAGATTCGGGAGAAATATTCTTGAATCATTTCTCCTTTCTGCATCTTGGTATTCTTCAATTGAGATCTTAGATTCATCTTTCGATTG
>JZKD02S2325713.1:56029-80259 GCA_000966675.3 Picea glauca
TGTCATAACTTCTTCATAATAGATCCAAAGTAAGTTAGACCAAATGTGTTGGTTAGGGTACAGGATGTAGTATTTTGTCTAATAGTTTCAGATCAATTCAATGAATATTTTGTGCCGGCCATGCTCTACAAGGTCGCTCTCTAGAATAATCCAAAAATCAACAAGGTATTCCATTTTTGCTATAACGCCTTTTATGAGAGGTTCCAAGTAGTTCCACCTGGAGGAATTGTGAAGGAATTTCATAAAACATACTGAAGAACATTGTGTATTAGTTTCAGATCTTTATTCATTACAGGTACAAAGTTATGATTATTTCAAGTTGGGGTCGTTGACTAATCCAAAGCTAGTCATGGTTGAGACAAGCAGTGGATGAGTTGGCACATACATGAGGTGTGTAGTGATGCAGGATCATTTCCAACAACAAGTGAGCGCAGAGGTGGAAGACAACTGGGATGAGTACAACGCATTTTTTTTCACATGATGAAAATATTTTGAAATGTTTTTGAAAGCATTAATGAAATAGTTAAGGAAGGAATACGCGCATTTATGAATAAGTGAT
Source organism: Picea glauca (assembly GCA_000966675.3). NCBI lineage: Eukaryota > Viridiplantae > Streptophyta > Pinopsida > Pinales > Pinaceae > Picea > Picea glauca. The sequence continues at coordinate 56,589 of JZKD02S2325713.1, forward strand.
TGTAAACAGATCTTGAGCAAGATGCTCTCATCTATCGATGTAAAAGGCATTTATGCCCAGTAAATGAAAGTAGGTAGATTTAAATTCCAGATTAGACAGTTTAGAGCGTAGGAGGGAAAACCGACTATAGACACCCTCACCTTTGTATCATTGTAATGTTAGGTATCATTGAGCATAGAGAAAATAAGGGAGAGATGTAGCAGAGAGTTGAGAAGAATAACCCATGTACAGAAGTTTGAATTAATGAAAAGAGATTTGATTCAAATTCATGGTGTTATGATGTTTTCTGTGTATACATGCTGAATGGTATGCTTATGGTTGTTTATTCTCTCTGTTATGCATTTTCTTTAATATTATGTGAATGTATGATTTCATGTTGAATGTTTCAAGTCTGAGAGAGAGAGAGAGAATGAGTTTCAATTGTTTCTCAACCTGAGTGAGAGAAGTTCCTGTAAGGAGTGTAGTGAAATCGTCCGCAAGGAGTGCGTTGACGGAGGTTCAAAGTTTATCTCTGAAAGCTCAGGAGAGATACCGTTGTTCTCACTCCCGCAGAAGTGCAGGTGAGGCATAGAAGCCATGCAAGGTGTGCGCAGGCTGGTTGGAAGTTCAAGACTTCACAACTAAGGGGTGAATTGAAGGACTGCTATTGCAGGAGGGTGCACAGAGTCGAGAATTCAAATACTTAAGGTAATTGAGGGATTGCCGCAAGGAGTGCGCATAGGAGTCTTCTTGAAGGCTTGAAATTGCAAGGAAAGCTCAGGAAGGTTAGTGCCTTTGATATAAAAAAAGGGGAGTCGAAGTCATTTCGTAGGATTAAACTCCAATGGAAGAACCTTGGTTTATTTTGCAGGAGCTATCAAGGAGCAACGAGCGGTCAAAATTCTTTGTGGAGAATTCCCGAAATCACGAGGACCGTAGGATCTAGGGAAGTTGCAGGGTGGTTAGAGGCAGGTAATATTTCCACTCTCGGATCCAGAATCAATGGGGATCGTTGATCATGCTATGCACAAGCCATCGGATCATTTTGGCATTTCGGGGATCCTAACAACATGGAGTCGAGCACAGTGAAACAAAAGTCTCGAAGTCGCGAGTTGCGATAGGAGTTGGGTTAGAGTTTCAAGATTTCGGCACTTCGGGTGTCGGGAACGGAGGAGACAACGCTTTGGGAGTGAAAGTCTTGAAAACCCGAAAGAGTGACAGGTGGCAAGAGTCTACGTCAAAGGTAGAAAACCGCAAGAGTGATAGGTGGCGTGTCTTCGTCAAAAGGCGGAGTCAATCCTTGTTGACTATTTCGGGGTTCGGAGGTTAGAGAGTTGGGAGCTTTGCATCTGGATTCATGAAGTCGTGAAGTCCAAAGCCTCAATGAAGTGAGAAGTCTGTTGTGGGGCCAATCTTTGCTGAATGTGTCGAGATTCGACATTTCGGCATTTTCGAGGACAAGGGATCGAGGTTCTTTGTTCCAAGATTCCCAAAATTGGGAAATGTGATAACAATTTCGGCAAATCGGCATTTTGGGTTTTGGCAGTTGAAGAGTCGAGAAACTCAGAAGGAGAAGTCACAAAATCCGAAGTTTCAAAATCGCGAAAGGTGTGATCATATTGTTTGATCGGAAGATTTGGGTTGAGGCTTCGTGTTTGATCACGTGAGCACACCCATAAGGACCTGTGGATACATTGTTGAGTGTGAAGGGTATTTCCTGAGGGAAAACCAAAGAGTCAATTAGACTCAAAGGGCAGATTAGAACGATCCTACGTGGACCTTGGACCTGAGGGTTTGGGGGTCTGCGTCATATAGTTGATGATGTTGGTACATATTGATGAGTCATTGTTGATGAGTATTTGACACATGATTGGTATATACTTGGTACATGGTTGTATGCACTTGTTTATGGTACAGGTTGATTACAGGTTGTTTGGCACAGGTTGGTGCATGGTTGATGCACTTGTTTATGTTGAAAGATTGATATCTGTTGAGGATTGTTGCCTCATCTTAGTTGGTGCTGAGAATGTAAGATGAGTCTTGCATATAGAGCTGGTTCTCTTGTAGAGTTTTACTCTATTCAGTTGTTCCTTAAAAACCCCCGTATTGAAGTCCATAATAAAAGGAAAAATTGTACATACATCTTGTGTTCTTTGTGTTCCTTGTGGAGATGATTTGTTGATGATATGTTTTTGATATATGTTTCTGATATGTATTCACATNTCGATGTAAAAGGCATTTATGCCCAGTAAATGAAAGTAGGTAGATTTAAATTCCAGATTAGACAGTTTAGAGCGTAGGAGGGAAAACCGACTATAGACACCCTCACCTTTGTATCATTGTAATGTTAGGTATCATTGAGCATAGAGAAAATAAGGGAGAGATGTAGCAGAGAGTTGAGAAGAATAACCCATGTACAGAAGTTTGAATTAATGAAAAGAGATTTGATTCAAATTCATGGTGTTATGATGTTTTCTGTGTATACATGCTGAATGGTATGCTTATGGTTGTTTATTCTCTCTGTTATGCATTTTCTTTAATATTATGTGAATGTATGATTTCATGTTGAATGTTTCAAGTCTGAGAGAGAGAGAGAGAATGAGTTTCAATTGTTTCTCAACCTGAGTGAGAGAAGTTCCTGTAAGGAGTGTAGTGAAATCGTCCGCAAGGAGTGCGTTGACGGAGGTTCAAAGTTTATCTCTGAAAGCTCAGGAGAGATACCGTTGTTCTCACTCCCGCAGAAGTGCAGGTGAGGCATAGAAGCCATGCAAGGTGTGCGCAGGCTGGTTGGAAGTTCAAGACTTCACAACTAAGGGGTGAATTGAAGGACTGCTATTGCAGGAGGGTGCACAGAGTCGAGAATTCAAATACTTAAGGTAATTGAGGGATTGCCGCAAGGAGTGCGCATAGGAGTCTTCTTGAAGGCTTGAAATTGCAAGGAAAGCTCAGGAAGGTTAGTGCCTTTGATATAAAAAAAGGGGAGTCGAAGTCATTTCGTAGGATTAAACTCCAATGGAAGAACCTTGGTTTATTTTGCAGGAGCTATCAAGGAGCAACGAGCGGTCAAAATTCTTTGTGGAGAATTCCCGAAATCACGAGGACCGTAGGATCTAGGGAAGTTGCAGGGTGGTTAGAGGCAGGTAATATTTCCACTCTCGGATCCAGAATCAATGGGGATCGTTGATCATGCTATGCACAAGCCATCGGATCATTTTGGCATTTCGGGGATCCTAACAACATGGAGTCGAGCACAGTGAAACAAAAGTCTCGAAGTCGCGAGTTGCGATAGGAGTTGGGTTAGAGTTTCAAGATTTCGGCACTTCGGGTGTCGGGAACGGAGGAGACAACGCTTTGGGAGTGAAAGTCTTGAAAACCCGAAAGAGTGACAGGTGGCAAGAGTCTACGTCAAAGGTAGAAAACCGCAAGAGTGATAGGTGGCGTGTCTTCGTCAAAAGGCGGAGTCAATCCTTGTTGACTATTTCGGGGTTCGGAGGTTAGAGAGTTGGGAGCTTTGCATCTGGATTCATGAAGTCGTGAAGTCCAAAGCCTCAATGAAGTGAGAAGTCTGTTGTGGGGCCAATCTTTGCTGAATGTGTCAAGATTCGACATTTCGGCATTTTCGAGGACAAGGGATCGAGGTTCTTTGTTCCAAGATTCCCAAAATTGGGAAATGTGATAACAATTTCGGCAAATCAACATTTTGGGTTTTGGCAGTTGAAGAGTCGAGAAACTCGGAAGGAGAAGTCGCAAAATCCGAAGTTCTGAAATCGCGAAAGGTGTGATCATATTGTTTGATCGGAAGATTTGGGTTGAGGCTTTGTGTTTGATCATGCGAGCACACCCATAAGGACCTGTGGATACATTTTTGAGTGTGAAGGGTATTTCCTGAGGGAAAACCAAAGAGTCAATTAGACTCAAAGGGCAGATTAGAACGATCCTACGTGGACCTTGGACCTGAGGGTTTGGGGGTCTACGTCATATAGTTGATGATGTTGGTACATATTGATGAGTCATTGTTGATGAGTATTTGACACATGATTGGTATATACTTGGTACATGGTTGGATGCACTTGTTTATGGTACAGGTTGATTACAGGTTGTTTGGCACAGGTTGGTGCATGGTTGATGCACTTGTTTATGTTGACAGATTGATATCTGTTGAGGATTGTTGCCTCATCTTAGTTAGTGATGAGAATGTAAGATGAGTCTTGCATATAGAGATGGTGCTCTTGTAGAGTTTTACTCTATTCAGTTTTTCCTTAAAAACCCCCGTAGTGAAGTCCATAATAAAAGGAAAAATTGTACATACATCTTGTGTTCTTTGTGTTCCTTGTGGAGATGATTTGTTGATGATATGTTTTTGATATATGTTTCTGATATGTATTCACATCTAACTGATTAAAAATGATAACAATGAGTAATGAGAAAATGTTGAATGTTAACTAAGTAGTTTTTGTGTAAGAGGGAAGTTTTGGGAAAAAGAACCCCACACTCATTCACCCCCCCCTCTAAGTGTGGTAGGTGTGTCCAACAAGAATTTCTTCTTAGATTCTTTTAACTCTATACCAATGCCTCCTGATATTATCTGGTATGCCACTTCTCTACACACCAGTCTTTCAGTGAGAAATTTAGGGAGAACATGAGGGGGGATTGAACATCTGAAGATTCTGACATAAAATAATTTCTCTTCGATGAACCAATCGACAATTGCCTTAAGGTTTCCCACAATTTTCTATGAAATCCGAGGGCATGCATAACCATACAAAATTTGGTGCACAGGTATCACTACGTAGTGAAATATTTCGTAAAATAAATCTTTTACATTCTCCTCCCATAGTTTAGAGTGATAAACATGAATGGGTTCAACACAGGCTGGGCTCCAACTCCAATTCATCAATGGGAATGGAGTCATGTAACAGATAGCATCCATAATATATGCAAACATGTAAAAATATATAGGTCGACCTTTCGATTTTTCCATCTGGTAATCCTTAATCTCTTTAGCTAGGTTATTTGACAGGATTTTGGCCCAGTTGAAGGTGAAACCCTCTACTACCTCGTGTATAATTGGCACCCATTCCGCCAAGAAATGGGTAGGACTTTTCCTCCCAAACAGTCTACACAACATCATTTCTATATAAACCATGTATTCATTTAACGGTGCTGTGGAATAAATTCCATGGGTATCAACTCTAAACTTCATTGGAATTCCCCACCAATCTTTGATTATACCTGGATATGTTTGATCCAATTCTGTACACTCCTTTATTTGAAATTCTTCTACAAATTCGACATTAAAAATGTATTTAGAGACAGGGGACAATTTATACATTACTTGGATGTGCTCTGGTCTGAATGAGCCAACGTCGACCTTTTGGTGATTTAGAATGCTCCTAGTCCGAATGTCAGTTTTTTCTAAAGCCCAACTTATCATGTCATTGTATGGTATGATTCTCGGCCGCGTGTCTATATTATGGAGCTCAGATTCTACTATATCCCTGAATTTATTTTTAGTCTTTTCGTTTCCAAAATCGTCGGGGCAATTCCTTAGCTCATACTCCAAGATCATATCAAAAATTTGTCTCCAGGACTTGATTGAATCCACAACATGTGGCATAGTATCAGATATAACATCTCCATCCAGATTTGAGCTCTCACCGGCCTCTTCACTCTTCTTAGGCACTTTTTTGGGTGCCATGATGTTTGTGCTAAAAATGAAAGCCTATTACAGAGAAGAAATGCGTGAGCTCTTTTGAATGTAACTCACTTCTTGTCTGAAAGTAAGAATGAAATTCGAAATAACAAACCTTTATTAACCCTTAACTTTCCTTAAATTGAGCGTACTGATACGGGCGATAAAAAATAAATGCTTTAATGGGGATGGTACACTTGTAGATACACACTTTACGCTAAAAATATCTCCATTAATCCGTTATAAATATTGACATATATCGACAATTCAAAACTGGGATTTCGAAAGGAATGTCTTCAAAAACTCTTGAATAACGAAACGCGAATAGTCATTTAATATATTTAACCCTATTTTTAGTGTTAATTTAATTATTCTTAAGTGCTTAATACTTTCAAGATTTCGGGCTTTGGGGTTTTTTGAGTGTGAAAGAGTGATAACTCTTTGATTTTACGAAATGCGATTGATTACCGATTTGTTAAGTATGTTTAAAATTTAGTTAATCACGATTAAAAAGAGATTTCGTAAAAATTGCATCGGGACTTTGAACTACTGTTTAAGTTGAGATAGCCGAAAAAGAAAATCCGAAAGGTTTAGAAAACCGTTAAACATTTTTAATTATTCCTTTTAATTCGGTTTAATTTCCTTTAAACAATACTTTCGGGACTTCATTATCGGGGCTTTGGAGTTGTTATTAAAAATCATACTTTGTGAATAGCCGAACCCCAAAACCCAAAAATCTTGAAAGACTTTGACTCCTTTTTAGAACTAAGGGTGGCTCCATAACCAAAGAAAACTGAGTTTTAGGATATAAGAAGAAAAATAAACTTTGTTTCAACACTGAGGACTTGGAAAGAAGAGCACACAAAGGAAATAGAGCTAAAGGAAAAAGACATGGAACGAGTGAAGTCTAGTGGACTTATTGCAGCTCAAAAGAAGAAAATGGAGTTGAAGGATGCAATGTAGGGGACACATCTACAACTATTTGAATTTTGGAGATTCCATTATCACAGTTGGAATTCCTGGAGCCACAACTCCAAGACTTCTTGTTTGACCTTGTGTTGGACCCTTGGAGGGAATTGGTACAACTTGAGGGACTGTGGTGCAAAGAAGGGGGTACACTTCCTTGTGTTGTGCAGGTTGACAAGAATGAGAGACTACTTGTTGGAATCGCTGTGGGAATCGAAAGATTGTGAAAGTTGTTGCAATTTATTTATTTTTTATTTTAAGTTTCATAAGGAAAAGTTGATTTGATAGAAAATTCAATCCAAAATAATAATTGTTACATTTTTTTTATCTTCTTTTTAATATGAGAACTCCACCACCTATTCCAAAAACTCATCCTAATAGGAGGAGGCCCCCCAAAATGATCCAAGAGGATCCTCAGGTCCAAAAAATGCTCAAAAACAAAATTTCTCGGAATCAGACGAAACTAGTTTCATTGCGTCTGTCTCGTTGTGCTGATTCAAACCATATATTTTTTTCCTCAAACGAACACTGTATGCGAAATTTTTCGCATTCTGATCAAATTTCCAAACAAGAAAAAAGTCAACTATCAAAAGTCAACACAGACATCAACAGTATGACAGGTGACGTCAGCATGATGTCATCATGCTGACATGGCATTGTCTAAAGGTGACACGTGGCCATACATATAGACATGTGGCATGTGACCATGCAATACATCTTGACACATGGCATCTGACTGGGCGGTACAGACTGACATGTGTCAGATAGGTGGTAGGTGATTGGTTGTACAGATTGACATGTGTCACACAGGTGGCAGGATGACTGGTTGTACGACATCAGATGTGGACCAATCACGGGTTTCCACGTGGCCCAATCAGGTGGTGCCATGTGGCACCCTACGGATGGCCAATGACGGCTAGGAAAAATATTGGCAAGGTCCAGGGTCGAACCCATGACCTCTTGGGGCTCCCATGACTTCGCAACAGAGGTTGACCAATGGGCTATCAGATGGGACTTGTTAGACCATCCACATCGATTGGTTTTGTTTGAGGTNTAGAAAACCGTTAAACATTTTTAATTATTCCTTTTAATTCGGTTTAATTTCCTTTAAACAATACTTTCGGGACTTCATTATCGGGGCTTTGGAGTTGTTATTAAAAATCATACTTTGTGAATAGCCGAACCCCAAAACCCAAAAATCTTGAAAGACTTTGACTCCTTTTTAGAACTAAGGGTGGCTCCATAACCAAAGAAAACTGAGTTTTAGGATATAAGAAGAAAAATAAACTTTGTTTCAACACTGAGGACTTGGAAAGAAGAGCACACAAAGGAAATAGAGCTAAAGGAAAAAGACATGGAACGAGTGAAGTCTAGTGGACTTATTGCAGCTCAAAAGAAGAAAATGGAGTTGAAGGATGCAATGTAGGGGACACATCTACAACTATTTGAATTTTGGAGATTCCATTATCACAGTTGGAATTCCTGGAGCCACAACTCCAAGACTTCTTGTTTGACCTTGTGTTGGACCCTTGGAGGGAATTGGTACAACTTGAGGGACTGTGGTGCAAAGAAGGGGGTACACTTCCTTGTGTTGTGCAGGTTGACAAGAATGAGAGACTACTTGTTGGAATCGCTGTGGGAATCGAAAGATTGTGAAAGTTGTTGCAATTTATTTATTTTTTATTTTAAGTTTCATAAGGAAAAGTTGATTTGATAGAAAATTCAATCCAAAATAATAATTGTTACATTTTTTTTTATCTTCTTTTTAATATGAGAACTCCACCACCTATTCCAAAAACTCATCCTAATAGGAGGAGCCCCCCCAAAATGATCCAAGAGGATCCTCAAGTCCAAAAAATGCTCAAAAACAAAATTTCTCGGAATCAGACGAAACTAGTTTCATTGCGTCTGTCTCGTTGTGCTGATTCAAACCATATATTTTTTTCCTCAAACAAACACTGTATGCGAAATTTTTCGCATTCTGATCAAATTTCCAAACAAGAAAAAAGTCAACTATCAAAAGTCAACACGGACATCAGCAGTATGATAGGTGACGTCATCATGATGTCATCATGCTGACATGGCATTGTCTAAAGGTGACACGTGGCCATACATATGGACATGTGGCATGTGACCATGCAATACATCTTGACACATGGCATCTGACTGGGCGGTACAGACTGACATGTTTCAGACAGGTGGTAGGTGATTGGTTGTACAGATTGACATGTGTCACACAGGTGGCAAGATGACTGGTTGTACGACATCAGATGTGGACCAATCACGGGTTTCCACGTGGCCCAATCAGGTGGTGCCATGTGGCACCCTACAGATGGCCAATGACGGCTAGGAAAAATATTGGCAAGGGCCAGGGTCGAACCCATGACCTCTTGGGGCTCCCATGACTTCGCAACAGAGGTTGACCAATGGGCTATCAGATGGGACTTGTTAGACCATCCACATCGATTGGTTTTGTTTGAGGTTGGGGAGAGGATAAAATAAAGGTGAGGGGCCAGGGGATAGCCTTCCATACCAACAATCAACTACCATATGACCAGGGGGTGTGACCCATGGCCAGGGCCGATCGACAGGGGCTTATTCATCTGATCGAGCTTTAGGTCCCATGATCTTCTCCTTACGACTAGGAGAAAACGAAGGAGGGGCCAGTGCGTAGCACCCTCTTGGCTGGAACTTGGCCATATGGCCCATACGACCTCTACAAAAGGGGCACGCGCCCAACCTTAGGTGCTTAATTTGATTTTTGTTATCAGAGTGGTTTTTTTATTATAGTTTTATCCCAGATTGGGCCTTTTTGGAGATTTTTTGGCCATATGGAGGGGGATTTGATCCCAAAAGAGGCCAGATCTTTGTGGGAAGTTGGGCTTCCATAACTGAGCCTAAAAACTATATAAACTAGTCCCTTTGAGCTTATGAGTGTACTTTTGTATTGCAGGGAATGTGAGGGCAACTTGAGATAATGACCCATTTCTCATGTTTTGAGGGGCATTGAGTCATGTTTTGAGGGGAAATAGTTGGGGCATGTGTGAATCTACACAAGGAGGTATTTTATAGTAGATCAAAAGCCTGTTTGTAACAATAAAGAACAATTGTAAAGAGAAATTGAGCATTAAAGATCAATAAAGCAATCCTCCACTTGGAAGCAGACCCGAAGACTTAGCCACACATTGGTGAACTCCATTAACAAGTTCTTTGTGTCTATTTCTCTTTCTTCTTGCTATTATATTCTCTTATTTGCACCATTATTAATGATGGCTGAACTCTTTAATTATTCATGAGCATCAAGTTAATGTCAATTTGTTTATAATACCTTTCATTTTTGGATCAAGTATTTTGGTATCAGAGCTTTGGTTGTGTTGGAAGGTTTAACAAGTCCAGGATTGGATGCTCACAAGATTGAAATCTTTAAGAGGAGAAGGATCGTTGGCTGACTTCATTTCAGAGATAGAATGAGAATTGAGGAAGAAAAGAATGGCGATAGAAGGAGAAACTTCTCCACGAACTAGAGAGTTCGAAAACACATTTTTCTCCATGTCAGAAATGTTCAAAGTGTTATATGATGATTTCTTGTAGAGAAAGAAACCTGTTCTAGGAGAACCTCTTACGAAGGAGAAAAAGTGAAGAGAAAGGAGAATCTTCAAGGCCTCCTCCATCACAACCTTCTTCTTCAAGTTCTACTTCAAATGCTAGTTCTCATTCTACGACACATACTATACAAAATTATACACATAAGCATAATTCTAACATGCCTTTGTTAAAGATTGATGTAAAGTTTGAGTTACCTTTGTATGATGGGGAACTAAATGCGGAAAATTTATATAATTGGATAACACAAATTGAAGTATATTGAAGGATACAAAAAATCATAGATGAGGAGACTATGATCCAACTTGCTAGTCTCAAGATGGGAGGAACTGCTCTTGTGTGGTGGGCAAGCAGGACAAAACACGATCTTAAAAAGTTTGGAAAGCCACACTCTTCATGGCTTGATTTTACATCTGCATTACGAAAGTAATTTTATCCTCTAGCTTATATGCAACAAGCTATTATGTCATGGAAAAAATTTAGGAAGTTAAAGGGACAAACTATTCAAAGTTATACATAGGAGTTTTGAAAAAGAGCTTTATTGTTGGGAATACCATTGGATACTGAAGAGACATTGCTTAATTACATAGGTGGTTTTCATAACTATTTACGACATACCATTCTTATGTTTAATCCAACTAGTTTAGATGAGGTGTGTGTGCAAGCGACTCATATTGAATCTAGAGGCAAGAATGTAAATGTTGATTTTGTAAAACCATTTAAACCTACTAAAGGAAAAACAAAAGGTAAGGGTAAAGAGAAGTTTAAAGGGAATAATTCTAATATATTGTGTTAGCACAATGTGTTAAAAGGGTTTTTTTTCCCTGAGGTAAGAACACCATGGTGAAGTTGTGTGCAAAAGGGGGATAAAAAAACCCACTTTCTACCTTTTATCCTAAGTTTTGGGCCTGTGTGCATTGTTCTAAGAGGCACATATATCTGGACAGATGAGATCTGCGCGCTCAGATCTACGACACATAGTCCTAGTCATAACCCCCTGAGCATTCTACCTTTAATGAGGGGTGGGGTTCAAGCAGGTGGTTTTTTGGCGTGGGCCCTGCACTAACGTGGCACCTCCTCATGATGCTCAGACCCCCCCCACTCATCCCCCCTTACCACTCCTCCCCCCCTCTGAGTAAGCCGCTTACCACTTCCACTTACCACCTTCCTCTCCTGCTAACACCTGTCTTCCACTCACATCACCCACTCGCATTTGTCCCCTGACACTATCATATCCCCCTATCACCGCCTTCCATGTGTATCCCACTCCCACTTCATGCCACATCTTCTTTTCATATCCTCCTCTTGCTTCACAACACCTGTCCCCATGTCGCTTCCTCTTGTGTCATTGTTTTCCCCATTGCATCTGCCACCACAACCTCTCCTCTGCCTCCTCTTCACCTTCCTGTGCCACATCACTGTCCCACCTTCACATCTCACCCTCTCACCTCTCTATAGGTGTCTCACGCGCCCATTCCATTCACCTTGATGATGTAGCCTGCTGATCCTACACTAATCACCTCACCAACTGCTCCTCGTCAGTGTCGACGTCCTCCTGCTAATATATCTGCAGAGGTCTAGCGAAGCACAAATCACCATAGTCAACATTCAAAGACCAATCATAGTGAAAGGTGCCATGTTTGAATTTTTCCCGCTCCTATCCCAATGAAGCAGTTAATGAAAACAAGGAAGGTGGTTGAGACATCGTCTCCTTCCATAAATAGAAGGCTAGAAAGGGACGAGTTGCAGAAGTAAGCTGCCAGTCCAGTCTGACAGAGATCATGTTTGACAGAAGACTGCATGGGAAGTCTGACCAACGTCTGCATGCGCAGCCTGACAAATAAGTTCATCAATGCAAAGCCTTGAACACATGACATGGTCACGTCTTAGGCATTTGGAGCTAGTTCTGAGTATATGTAGGCATTGTTTCCATTTTTTTTAGTGTCGATGGTAGAGCTAAGCTCTCGATTGTAAAGTTTTAATGAAGCTTCTGGTTCTCTGGTCATGTGTGTAATTTGAGACTTCTTGTTTAATGACAGTCAATTTTCTATTCCATCTCTTTTGCCTCTAATACTGAGAGAATTGGGCATGGATGATCCAGTTGAGTGTTGTAACCGTATTGTGATGTATGTTTGATTGCAGTGTTTTTATAGCATTTTCAACTTCCTAAAGTTTTGGATCCAAGAGGATCTTGTATTCAAAGATTTTCCTCCTTAGGCTGCTGGAAGACCGAATGTCCATAGCAGATCTTTACATTTTCTCCTTAAGTTCTTCCTCCCGCTCACCCTTACTTCAACTTACTGTCTGAAGTTAGATCAAGACCTCATCTGCCTATGCATACCAGCTGAGTTTTATGAGTTAAAGCGATATCATTCTGAGTTTGCATCCATTATACCCCCCTTAAATTCATTCATTGTGACATAAAAATTGTTGGGTACTGGGCTTACCTCTGCCGCAATCCAGAGGTGACTTCTAGTGCTAAAATTTCTGGTGCCATTTCCAGGGACGAATTGAAGATTTTCCTTGGGATTGAACGACAAAGATTACTAATTGTGAAGGTGCATAAGAAATCAGTACATTGAAGATTGCAAATGTGCACCTGGCGACTCCATTGTTATGACTCCACTGTTTCAGCTGTGGCTTCCAGAGGCAGACACACGAGGTCTACTCCATAGCTGCCTCTAGAAACACCTTAAGCTGACCCAAAGAAAGTCATCAGAATATGAAAGACCCCTTAGGAAGGTACTTCTGCTGCTGAACCGGGTATTTCTGATGATTTTCACCAGAAATTCCAATACTTGTTTCCCATTCTCTTGTTATACCAATTACTGGAGTTTCCCGAATTTTAAAGTTTGGGAGTGTTCCTGTCGATTTCTCCCCTCCTAGTCTAGGATTGGAGGGAGAAAGCTTTGTCACTCCTATCTCCCCTGAAGTTGTACCATGTTTTAAACCCAGGACCTCAGAAGATTTCCCCACTCCAGGTTTTAACACTCCTTCCCCTATTAGATTCGTTTCATTTAAAGAAATCCAAACCTCTACTCCCTTGGGCCCTGTGACCTTTTCCCCCAACACTTAGTCGGTCCCCTTTTCTCCCAGAAGAACAATTCCACTTTCTCCAGTCCGAGCTCCATCTCCTCCTGGTTATCCTCCAACTATCATCACCATGGAAGGTGCCAATCTCCCAAGTAACATAATGGATGCCATAGTGGCTGCAAGGTATGCCCCTCTAGTCTTACCTCAGTCCATGAATGGTCTCCCTACTGGAGATTACCTAAAATAGATGCCCAAATTCACAGGAGAAGAAGACATAACTGCTGAAGAACACCTTGCTGCCTTCTACAGTTATGCAGACAATCTAAATATTGAAAATGAGGATGTGTGGATGAGAACTTTTGTCCAGAGCCTTAATGGTGAGGTTAGGAAATGGTTTAGGGGATTGACCCCTAGATCTATTGCTGGGATTGAGGATTTAGATGATGTTTTGTTGAGACAATGGGGGGATAAAAATGACTTTATGTATTATACTACAGAGTTTGAGTCCCTAAAGTGAAAAGAGGGAGAATATATCTTGATTTCTCCAAGAGATTCAACAAAATGTACAATAATATCCCTGCTGAGATAAAGCCTACTGAAGCCTCTGCCAAAATTACTGATGCGAGTGATTTTGACCCTGATTTCTACCTTCTGTTAAGAGAGAGAAGAGATACCTCCTTGGATGATATGCAAGATGCAACCCTCGAAGTAGAGTCCAATGTGTTGGCAGTTGACAGACTTAGGAGTAAAGCTGACAGAGACAAAGGAAGTAGGAGATATGAAGCCTCAACCCTTGGTTCCTCTACCTCCCACCCTCAAGTAGATGAATTGACCAAGATGGTGAAATCTCTTTATGAAAAAATGGAGAAGATGAAATTCAAAGGGAAGCAGATTTATAAGAGTTCCTAGAATGCTGATAATAGAGGAAATTTCAGAAGACCTAATATTGCCCCTCAGATACTCCCAATAGAGCCTCGCAACAGAGAGAGGGATGATCAGAAAATACAGACCCCTCTCCAAAATAATCTTGTTGCTGATGAGGAAGGAGAGGAACAAGAGCTTGAACCTGAGATCCATTGCCTTGGAGACACCTCCCCATTTCCTCATTTGACCCAATCTGCATATGAGGAGTCCCTCATGGATGACCAAATAAATGAGCTGAGTAAAAGAGAGAAGACCAATAGTATTCCAAATAAATTTAGCCTTAGGTCTAAGAAGAAAGAAGGGAAGTTTGACATCCTTGATCAGCCTTCCAAAGTAGAGAAGCCTGCTAAAGATGCAAAAAACGACAACAAGGAAATGAAAACACAGAACCCCTGACCCACAACCAAAGATCCTGTCCCAGAAGTGAGGGAAATTATGAATCCCCCCTCCTATTTTATCTTTGAGCATGAGATTCAAAATATTAGGATCCCTGTACCTCTTTCGGAGCTAGTCAAGCACGCAGATTTCAAAAAATCCCTCTCTAAACTGTTACAGTATGAGCCTGCATCTCACTCCTCAGACTCAGTAAATCTTCAGGATGAAAATACAATAGTTATCTTAGGTCCCATGATAGAAGATAGAGATGAATCATCCCCTCCCTTCTATACATCTCTGAACATACATGACAAGGTGCTGCATAATTGTTTGATGGAATTAGGGGCTTCTCATAATCTCATGCCCAAATTTGTCATGGATGAACTTGGATTAGAAATCAAAAAGACTTACCATGAATTGTATTCTTTTGATTCTAGGAAAGTGCAGTGCCTTGGGGTCATCAAAGATCTGGTCATGACCTTGTTTCAGTTGCCCATGAAAAATGTGGTCATGAATATTATGGTGTCTAATGTTCCCCCCAAGTTTTTTCAAGATGTTGTCAAGATCTTGGATAAAGAGACTTGTGGGAACATTGCAGATGGACCTCACATATTATACCATTCCTATGTTCGAAGGGGAGCATAGAAGAATGTACAAAGAAGCTCAGTTGGCCTACATTATCAGTGATGAATCTGACCCCACCAACCATCCTATTTTTTCCCTTGATACTAATTTAGGATCCAACTTGTTGCAGCTCACTGATGCCCCTAAACCCCCTCTTGAAATTAGAAATCAATCCCTTACTCTCTGTGAAGATTCTCCTCCGATTACCTCTGCTTGGAAAATGTTCTTTGATGGAGCCTCTTCTAGAGAAGGTGCTGGTGCTGGAATGGTCTTTGTTTCACTTGTTGAAGAAATTGTATCTTTGTCCTACAAGTTAGAATTTGAAACTACCAATAATGTGGCAGAGTATGAAGCTCTTGTTTTGGGTTTGAGGGCTGCAAAAGACATGGGGATTACATAGATATCATTGTTTGGGGATGCTGAGTTAATTGTCCATCAGATCATAAATATTTATCAAGCCAAGCACCCTCGGCTTAGAAGTTACAGAAATGAAGTCTGGGATCTTGTTGACAATTTTTTCTTAGCTTTAAACATTTCATTTATTCCAAGGGAAGAGAATGCCATGGCTGATTCTCTGGCTGTCTCAAAAAGTGATTTCATAGTTACCTTGCCACCTAAGCTCAGGTATGATGTAGAAGTGAAATTTAGACCCTCTATACCCAACAATGTTAAACATTGGAAAGTGTTTGAGGATGATCTTGAGATCATAAGATTCCTGGAGACTGTTGATGAGTTTTCTGCATTACACATTGATCAAGATCCTAATTTTGAAATAAATCCTCATGCTGATCTTTTTATGACAAAATTTCTAATCATCATATTGTCCAGTTTCCAAACAATCATATCCCAAAGGGACTGGTCCCTTTGGAAATACTATTTGAAAGAAATGATGTGGCAGTAAAGGGTAAAATTTCAAATGACGATGATGATGTAGCTGAGTGAAATATTGGCACAGAAGAGGGTCCAAAATCTGTCAAGTTGTCAAGCATCTTGAAGAGGGAGCAAAGGGTTGAGTACACTGATATATTAAGAGAATTCGCTGATTTTTTTTCCTGGGCCTATGAAGATCTTAGAACATATGACACCAATGTCATTGAGCATAAGATCCCATTAAAAGAAGAGGCCAAACCATTTAGGTAGAAATTAAGACAAATAAATCCTATGTTGTTGCCTATTATGGAAAGGGAGGTAAAGAAGCTGATGGATGCCCAAATCATTGTCCCTTTGAGATATTTTGATTGGGTGGCTAACTTGGTCCCTGTAAGGAAGAAGAATGGAGAAATTAGACTTTGTGTTGATTTCAGGAACCTGAACATAAGCTCTAAGAAGGACCATTACCCTTTACCAAAGATTGAACCCATATTGCAGAGGGTGATAGGTGCATCCAGGATTTCCATGATTGATGGATTTTCTGGATATAACTAGATCTCTTTCCTCCACGAAGACAGAGAAAAGACGACCTTCACCACTCCTTGGGGCACATTCATGTATGCCAAAATTCCCTTTGGATTGATGAACGCAGGAGAAACCTTTTAGCGAGCTATAGACATCACCTTCATTGGAGAAAGGGATAAATTTGTTGTCATCTACTTAGATGACATTACAGTTTTTTCCATGTCTGATAAAGAACACTCTCAACATCTGAGAAAGGTCTTCTCAAAATGAAGAAAATTTGGTCTCTCCCTCAATCCAAAAAAGTTTCTATTTGCTATACAGGAAGGAAAATTGTTGGGGCACATAGTATCAATAGAGGGGGTTCGGATTGATTCAGGCAGGGTAGAAGCTATTCAAACCTTGTCACTTCCCAAAACTAACTAGAAAGTCCAGTATTTCTTGGGCAAAATTAATTTTTTAAGAAGGTTTGTTCCAAATTTTTCCGAATTAGTAAAGCATATCACGACCATGTTCATGAAGGGAAACGAAGTAAAATGGACTGCTGAGTCCATATATTCCTTCAACCGAATCAAGAAGGCATTGACTGAGGCACCTGTGCTAATCAGTCCTGATTATTCCAAGGATTTTCTAATTTTTTCCTTTGCTTCTTTTGATACAGTAGCATCTGTTTTATTGTAGAAGAATGATGGAGGGTTGGCGTAGCCTATTTCCTTTTTTAGCAGAGCACTGAGGGACACATATATAAAATATGACATCATAGAGAAGCATGCCTATGATTTTGTGAAGGATCTCAAAGTTTTCAGAGTCTATGTTCTGCATTCAAAGGTCATTGCATATGTTTCTTCAACTTCTATGAAGGACATTCTCATTCAGCCTAGCATAGACGGAAGAAGGGGTAAGTGGATTGCCAAAATCCTTGAATTTGTTCTAGAAATAAATCCTACCAAACTAATTAAAGGCCAGGGTTTAGCCAAGCTATTGTATGAATCTAATTGTGAAGCTTTGGGAGTTAACTCCATCAACACTTGCTCAAAAAACCAACAATCTGAGTTGTCTCATACAGACCCACAAATCATCCCTCCATTGGCATAATGCATCTGGTACAAAGACATCATATTCTTTCCACAAGAGTTAAGGTGCGCTGATGATATGTGGAAAAGAAAGGCAAGATATCTAAATATTAAATCAATTAGATATTGCCTTATTGATCAAGTATTGTATTGGAAGGACCCTTTAGGAGTTTTTTTGAGAGGTCTAGACCCACCAGAAGCCCAAAATATTATGTTTGATTTTCATGACATCATATGCGGGGGGCATCATTTCTGGAGAACTACAACCTATAAAATTCTCAGGGCTGGATATTTCTGGCCTACTCTATTCACTGATGTCTGTGTAAAAATCAGGGCTTGTGTTAAATGCCAAAAATTCTCTGGAAAACAACAACTCAAGTATTTTCCATTGAATCCCATGGTAGATTTAGGACCCTTTTAGTAGTGGGGCCTAGATTTTATTGTGGAAATTCATCCTGCTTCAAGTGGACATCATAGGTGGATCTTGATCGCCACTGATTACTTTACCAAATGGATAGAAACTATCCCCAGAAGGAGTGCTTCTCACAAAGTAATTATTGGTTTTATTGAAGATATCATGGCAAGGTTTGGTTGTCCGAACATAATCATCACTGACAACGCTGCATCCTTCAATGCTGATCCATTGATCAAGTTTTGTGAGAAGTTCACAATTGCATTGATTCACTCTACCCCCTTTTACCCCCAAGGGAATGGATTGAAAGAATCCTCTAACAAGATCCTTATAAATATTATCAAAAGACTGCTAGAGAACAACAAGAAAGCATGGGATTCAAAGCTCAAATTTTATCCATGGGATGATAGAGTAACAACAAAGAGGTCTCTTGGTGTCTCTCCTTTTCAGCTTGTGTATGGGATTGAGGCCATCTTTCCTTCTCAGATTTCCCTGCTTGTGGAAAAATTCTTTCAGGACTGCCAAGGAGAGCCTGATGATATGATCAGAAGAATACAATGGATGGTAGAAGTGCAACAAACTAGAGAGAAATTGATGGACAAAGCACATGAGCATCAACAGAGGATCAAGCAAGATTTTGACAGGAAAGTAAGAAAAGAGGATTTCCGGTTGGGAGATCTAGTACTCAAATGGGATGAACCCAAACATGACAAGGGAAAGCATGGTAAATTTGAAGCCCTCTATATTGGACCCTTCAAAGTTGCTGAGGTATTTCCAAATAATACTTATAGGTTGCAAAAATTGAAGGGATATGAAGTTTTTGGTGGCCCTATTAATGGGCATTTTTCTGAAGAAGTTTTTTTTTTGAGCCATGGGTGGCTCCTTCATTTCATTGTAAATATAGTTTTTCTTTCTATTTTAGTAGCTAACTCCACAACCCAACTAAGGCACTGAAACTGCAAAATAGTTCTTAGAGCCTCACAGGGAGGACTCTATCCCCCATGGAGCCTAATGCTAGCACAATGTTGTAAAAGGGGTGTTTTTCCTTTAGGTAAGGATACCATGGTGAAGTTGTGCGCAAAAGGGGGATAAAAAAACCCACTTTTTACCTTTTATCCTAATTTTTGGGCCCAGGCGTGTTGTGCTAAGAGGTGCGTAGATCTGGGTAGCCGAGATCTGCATGCTCAGATCTATGATGCATAGTCCTATTCAGACCCCCCCGAGCATTCTTCCTTTAATGAGGAGGGGGGGGGGTCCGAGTAGGCGATTTTCTAGCGTGGGCCTCACACTAACGTGGTGCCTCCTCACGATGATTGGACCCCCCCGCTCATTCTCGCTTACCACTCCTCCCCCCCTCTGAGAAAGCTGCTTACCGCTTCTGCTTACCGCCTTCCTCTCCTGCCAACACCTGTCTTCCACTCACATCACCCACTCACGCCTATCCCCTGGCATTGTCATATACCCCTATCACCGCCTGCCATGTGTATCCCACTCCCGCTTCATGCCACATCTTCTTTTCACCTCCTCCTCTTTCTTCACGACACCTGTCCCTGTGTTGCTTCCTCCCATTTCGTTGTTGTCCCAACTATGCTTTCCACCGCAACAACTCCTCTACCTCCTCGTCACCTTCCTGTGCCAAATCACCATCCCACCTTCGCATCTCACCTCCCGACAAGTGTCTCACGCACCCGTTCCATGTCACCTCCACCATCATCTCCATGTTTCCCCTCCTAACCAATCACACTCCTCTCCCTTTACACTTCAACCCACGCTTTCCCAGTCACCCTCTTCTCTCACGTCCTTCCACTTGGCCCCCGAGCATGTGATGTAGCTTTCTGATCCCACACCAATCACCTTTCCAACTCCTCCTCTTTAGTGTCCACGTTTTCCTGCTAA
Organism: Picea glauca; assembly: GCA_000966675.3. NCBI lineage: Eukaryota > Viridiplantae > Streptophyta > Pinopsida > Pinales > Pinaceae > Picea > Picea glauca. Next base: position 76,558 of record JZKD02S2325713.1, read on the forward strand.
TCTATCCACAGAGGTCCAACGAAGCACAAATCACCACAATCAAAATTCAAAAACCAATCACAGTGACAAGTGTCGCATTTGAATTATGCCTGATCCAATCCCAATGAAGAAGTTAATGAAAACAAGGAAGGTGGTTGAGACATCATCTCCTTCCATAAATAAAAGGCCAGAAAGGGATGAGTTGCAGAAGTAAGCTGTCAGTCCAGTCTGACAGAGATCACATCTGACAAAAGACTGCATGGGAATTCTGACCAACGTCTTCATGCACAACCTGACAAAGAAGTTCATCAATGCAAATCCTTGAACGCATGACATGATTGTGTCTCAGGAATTTGGAGCCAGTTCTGAGTATATGTAGGCATTTTTTCCATTTTGTTTAGTGTCGATGGTAGAGATAAGCTCCCGATTGTAAAGTTTTAATGAAGCTTCTGGTTCTCTGGTCATGTGTGTAATTTGAGAATTCTTGTTTAATGACAGTTAGTTTTCTGTTCCATCTCTTTGGCCTCTAAGACTGAAAGACTCAGGCATGGATGATCCAGTCGAGTGTTGTAACCGTATTGTGATGTATGTTTGATTCCAGTGTTGTTATAGCGTTTTCAACTTCCTGAAGTTTTGGATCCAAGAGGATATTATATTCAAAGATTTTCCTCCTTAGGCTACTGGAAGACCGGATGCCCATAGCATACCTTTACATTTTATACTTAAGTTCTTCCTCTTGCTCACCCTTAGTTCAACTTATTGTCTGAAGTTCGATCAAGACCTCATCTGCTTGTGCATACCAACCCAATTTTCCGAGTTAAAGCGATATGATCCTGAGTTTGCATCCATTAGACCCCCCTTAAATTTATTCATTGTGACATAAAAAATGATGGGTACTGGGCTTACCTCTGCCACAAACCAGAGGTGACTTCTAATGCTAACACAATGAAGAAGGAAAAACCTACATGCACTCATTGTAAGAAAGAAGGCCATAGTGAGGATTGTTGTTGGATCCTTCACCCATAATTGAAACCAACAAAGTTAGGGAATAAAGGGAAGCCAAAAACTACTGCAACAAATCAAATAGATTTGGGGTTTGATTCGGGAGATGAGATCAAGGTCACAATCATGTGAATCAAAGGTAAAAATTCTGAAGCTAGTACAAGTTCTTCAGTTCAGTCTTTAAAAGTTGATAATGAAGTTGATGAGATCAAACAAACATAACTTTTTCACATAAGAGTAATTTCCAAACATACAAAAATTGATACTCTATTTGACAGTGGCTCACAAGTAAACTTAATATCAGAGACAACTGTTAAAAATTTGGGAAACTACTAAGCCTCATAAGAAACCATATCCATTAGGGTGGATTCATAATGATAATTAGTTGCAAGTGAATAGGCAATGTGTTGTAAAGTTTGCTATCACTTCACAATTTATAGATGAGGTTGAGTTAGATGTAGTTCCACTTGATATATGCGGTATTGTACTTGGGAGTCCATATCTGTTTGATAGAAAGGAAATATTATATCGTGAATACAATAAGTATCAATTAACTAAAGATGGAAAAGAATATGTTGTAAGGGCTCATCGGTAGAAATTGAATCTATCACTAATCAACTCAGGGCAAACGAAGAGAATTTTAAATGTCAGTACAAAATATTTACTAATGGTTGTAAAAGCTAAGGACACTGCTGGAATTGATACTTTCCAAGATTGTGATACAAAGTTAAAACATGACTTAGTTATAATTGTTTCTGACTATGATGAGATTTTTATATTTCCAAAAGGATTACCTCCAAAATGACAAATTGAACATGAGATACAATTGCAACAAGATGTCCCTCTTCCTAACATTGGAATGTATAGGTTATAAGTTTTGGAAAATGCGGAGATAAAGAAATAGGAACAAGATTTGATTGAAGAAGGGGTCATCAGACCAAGTGCTTCTCCATGTGGGTCACCTATCATCCTAGTGCTAAAGAAATATGGCACATGGTGCATGTGCGTGGAATTCTGAGCATTGAACAAGATCATGGTAAAAAACTGTTACCGTCTTCCTCGCATTGACGACTTATTAGATCAATTGAAAAACGCTGTTTATTTTACTAAGTTAGACTTAAGAAGTGGTTACCATCAATCAGAGTTGCTGAACAGGATATATCGAAAACTTCTTTTAAAACAAAACATGGATTATTTGAATGGTTAGTGATGCCATTTGGGCTTACAGATGCACCTGCTACTTTTATGCGGGTAATGAACGATGTATTCAGGCCATTCATTGATGCTTTGTAATATTCTACTTAGATGATATTCTTATTTTCAGTAAGACCAGGGAAGAGCATGTCCAACATGTTAGGCAGATACTTTCAGTATTGCAGAGAGATAATTTTTTTTTAAAGTTGTCAAAATGTGAATTTGGCAAAACATCTCTTGTATATTTGGGATACATTGTAGGGGGTGGAGAACTTAAGATTTATACCTATAAAGTTGAGGTCATTGTAAATTGGTCAAATCCTACAAATGTAACTGAAGTAATAAGCTTCATGGGGGAAACACAATATTGGAGGAAGTTTATTGCAAACTTATCTCTAATTGCAGATCCTTTACATGCTTTGACAAGTGTGAAAAGGGTATTCCAGTGGGGAGGAATCCAACAAAAGGATTTCGACACTTTGAAAGTGAAGATTAGTAAAAATCATGTTCTGGAATTTCTAGATCTCCAACAGTCTTTTGAAATTGAAACCAATGCAAGTGACTATGCCATGGGGGCAGTGCTGATGCATCACATAAATCCCATATGATATCATTTTAAGACCTTCACTACAACAATAATTAACTATCCAACCTATGATAAAGAATTGTATGCTTTAGTACAAAGTGTTAAAAAGTGGAAACATTACTTAATGGGAAATGAAACAATAATACATACTGATCACCAACCATTACAATATCTACAATCACAAACTAAGCTACAACAATCATGGCATTTTAGATGGATGGGGTTTTTACAACAGTTTCATTTGGTCATCAGATATAATAAGGGAATTCACAATAAAGTTGCTGATATGTTATCAAGACCTCCTAGTACAATTGCTACAATCCTTAAGCTCAATTTAATTACTCATGAAAGTTACAATGAACAATATGCCGAGGAAAAAGATTTTAAAGAAGTCCATGCAACTTTAAGTCCTGGTAAAAGAGAAGAAGAATTGAATTATCATATTAAAGACAAACTTTTGTATCATTTGGGCAAGTTATGTATTCCAGAAAGTGAAAGAGTCCATGTAATTAGGGAGGCACATACTTCTCTTATAATAGGACATTTTGGTGTAGACAAAACAATTGCTTGGTTACAAAGGTTTTTTTATTGGCCTCGAATGCATGAAACTGTGTCCAAGTATGTAAAAGGGTGTACTATGTGTGAAATAAGAAAACCAAGTAAAAAAAATCTAGGATTGTACACTCCACTTCCTATTCCTTCTAGGCCATGGGAAAGTGTATCTATGGATTTTGTGGGGGGTTTTCCTATGTCTAGGAAAGGTCATGATTATTTGTTTGTAGTTGTGGATAGGTTCACCAAGATGTGTGTTCTAATTTATTGTAAAAATCAAGTCACAACTGCACAAACAACACAAATGTTCTTTGAATGGGATCATTTTGGGTTTCCTACTTCTATTATATCTGATCGAGACTCCAGGTTTATGGGGAAATTTTGGTCAA
>JZKD02S2325715.1:31615-49026 GCA_000966675.3 Picea glauca
CCATGCAAACAGTCTTATACTGAAACTATTCATAATTGCACAGGCTATAAGCATACATGTCAGCATATAAATTTCAAGATACAATACATAAAACACTTATAAGAAAAACACCAGGTGTGATGCAACTGCTGAGAGGGGTGCTCGTTTCCACCCAACCATAGGCTCATTGACTCTGAATGGATTTACCACTAGCCACCCCCGAGCTAGACCACGATGCTTAAGACTCTCTGTCTCGTTTCTCAAGTTATCGAGAATGAAGGTTACTCTCCTTCTTCTCTGCTATCGCTCACTCTGTATTTTGTTTCAGAGTTCTTTCAATCTCTTCCACTGCGATCTCTCCCTCGCGTCTCCCTTTTCCAAACCTTTTACTTGCCTTTTATTTTCCGGTGAGGTTGCGTGTGGCATGAATTCCCCCATGGTGGTCAGGTCTGAGGCCTCCATGGATGGGCAGTTCACCCCCATCCCTCATTAACTCATGAGGATCCTCTTCACCTACCATCCTAGCAAGTAATTCATTTCGGGGCCAGTGAGCCACTCTTGGTTCTTCGGGCCAGTGAAGACCAAATATGGTTTCGATCGGTGGAAGTTAACGCCACCATTCTAGGTTCCTTCCACCACCTTTCTTCAACCATCATGGTCTCTTTTTCAGCACACCCCCCCTCTCAGTAGTCCTGCANTATATATATATATATATATATATATATATATATATATTCAAAATGTTAATTTACATTCGTCGACCTTGTATACTAAGGTCCATTCATAATCACACATTCACATCTTTGAGTTTTCCACAGTTCTTGGCCAACATAATTATTTTTTACAGACTGGGGGAAACAAGGTGTTACAAGTTGGCTTCGAAAGGAAAACACACATGGTCTACTCCACGGTTGCCTTTAGCGACACCAAACACTTACCTAGAGAAAATTATTATTAGAAGAAAGGCCCTTCAAGAAGGAACTTCCACTGTTGAACCAAGTATTTCTTATGATTTTCATGATCATTCTATAGAAACTCCAATTTCCACTTCTCATTTTCCTATTAAATCTCCTATTGGAGTTTCCCAAACTTTAAATTTTAGGATTGTTCCTGTTAAGTTTTCTCCTCCTGGTCTGGGATTGGAGGGAGAAATCCTTGTCACTCCTCTATCCCCTGAAGTTGTACCATGGTTTAATCCCAACGCCTCAAGAGATTTCCCTACTCCGAGCTTTACCACCCCTCCTTCTATTTCTGTTGCTATTGTGCGAAGAGAAGCCTATGTTCCCTCAATCTCTATATCCTTTTCTCCAAATCCCCTGATGTTTCCTTTTACTCCTGGAAGCTCAGTTCCAGTATCCCCTGTTTGAAATCCATCCCCTCCTAACTCTCCTCCACCTATCATCCCTATGGCAGGTGCCAACCCTCCTAGAAACATAATGGATGCCATAGTGGCTATAGGATATGGCCCCCTAGTCCTACCTCAACCAATGAATGCTCTCCCTGTTGGAGATTACTTAAAATATATGCCCAAGTTCATGGGAGAAGAAGACATAACTGCCAAAGATCACCTCGCCACCTTCTACAGTTATGAAAACAATTTGAATATTGAAAACAAAGATGTTTGGATGAGAGTCTTTGTCCAGAGCCTTGATGGTGAAGTTATAAAATTGTTTAGAGGTTTGACCCCTGGATCTATTGCCGGGATTGAAGCTTTAGACGATGTTTTCTTGAGATAATGGGGAGATAAAAAGGATTTTATGTATTATATCATAGAGTTCAGGTCCCTAAAGAGGAAAGAGGGAGAATATGTCTTTGACTTCTCCAAAAGATTCAATAGGATGTACAATAAAATCCCTACTGAGATAAAGCCCAGAGAAGCCTCTGCCAAAATATCTTATGCTAATGCATTTGACCCCGATTTCTACCTCCTATTGAGGGAGAGAAGACCTACTTTGCTAGCTCAAATGCAAGACGCGGACCTAGAAGTAGAATCTAATGTGTTGGTGGTTGATAGGCTTAGGAGTAAATATGATGTAGACAGAAGAAAGGGAAGATCTGAGGCTTCAACCTCTGGTTCCTCTGTGCCTCACCCTCAAGTAGATGAATTGACCAATATGGTGAAATCTCTTTCTGCAGAAATGGAAAAGATGAAATTTGAGGGGAATCATACATACCAAAATCCTCAAAATGCTGATAATAGAGGCAATTTAAGAAGGTCTAATAAAACTCCCCAGATCATGCAAAGGGAGCCACATAACATAGATAGAGATGATCAGATAATCTAGACTCCTCTTCAAAATAATCTTGTAGCTGATGATGAAGGAGAGGAAGAAAGCCTTGACCCAGAAATTCACTGTCTTGGAGACACCTCCCCTTTTCCTCATTTGACTAAATCGACATACAAGGAGTCTCTCATGGACAGACAAATTAATGAGTTGAGCAAGGAAGACAAGGTTAGCAGGAGCCAAAAAAGATACAACCTTAGATCCAAGAAGAAGGTCAGAATGTATGATGTTCCCGAGTAGCCCACAAGAGAAGAGAAGCCTGATAAAGATGTGGAAGACGACAACAAAGGTAAGAAAATCCAAGCCCCCTCTCCAGTGGTCTAGAATCATGTTCCCGAAGTAAAAGAAATACCAAAGCTCACATCCTCTTTTAATTTTGAGCATGAAATTCAGAAAATCAGGATTCTCGTGCCCCTTTCAGAGCTAGTCAAACATGAGGACTTCAAAAAATCCCTCTCTAAGCTATTGTAGCCTGAGCCACCCCCCCATACCACAGACTCAGTAAACCTTCAAGACGAAAATCCAACAGTCATCCTAGGTCCTATGGTAGAAGACATAGATGATTCATCCCCTCCCTTCTACACATCACTAAACATACATGACAAGGTGCTACATAATTGTCTGATGGATTTAGGGGCTTTCCATAATCTCATGCCCAAAACTGTCATGGAAGAACTTGGGATGGAAATCACAAAATATTACCATGACTTGTATTCTTTTGACTCTAGGAAAATGCAATGTCTGGGAGTCATCAAAGACTTGGTCGTGACTTTGTTTCAACTACCCATTAAGAGTGTGGTCATGGAAATCGTGGTAGCTAATGTTCCCCCCAAGTTTGGCATGCTATTGTCGAGATCTTGGATAAAGTGACTTGGGAGAACCTTACATATGGACCTCACTTACACCACTATTCTTGTGTTTTGGGGGGAACATAGAAGACTGTACAAAGAATCTCAATTGTCCTACATCATCAGTGATGAATCTAACCCCACTAACCATCCTATAATTTCCCTTGAAACTTAATTTGGATCCAGTTTATTGCAGCTCACCGATTCTCTTGAGCCCCCTCTAAAACTCAGAATGCAGTCCACTACTTTTAATGAAGACTCTTCCTCCATCACCTCTGTTTGAAAAATGTTCTTTGATGGAGCCTCTTCTAGGGAGGGTGTTGGTGTTGAAATGGTGTTTATCTCACCAACTTAAGAGACCATACCTCTATCCTATAAATTAGAATTCGAAGTGACCAATAATGTGGTAGAGTATGAAGCTCTTGTGTTGGGTTTGAGGGTTGCGAAAGACATGGGAATCAAGAAAATATATGTGTTTGGGGATGCCGAATTGGTTGTAAAAAAAGTCATGGAGCTTTACCAAGCCAAACATCTGAGGCTTAGATATTATAGGAATGAAGTGTGGGATTTAATAGACAACTTTTTCTTGGATTTCAAAATTTCATTCATTCCTAGAGAGGAGAATGCGGTGGCCGACTCTTTGGATTCTTCAACAAGTAATTTCAAAGTTCCCCTGCCACCAAAGCTCAGGTATGATGTAGAAGTAAAATACAAACCCTCTATACCAGACAATGTCAAGCACTGGAAGGTATTTGAGGATGATCTTGAGATCAAAATATTCCTAGAAGTTGTTGATGAATTTTCTGCATTACATATAGACCAGGATCATGATTTTGAGAGTAACACACATGATGATGTATTTTTAGAGAAAATTGCTAATCATCACATTGTGTAGTTACCAAGCAATCACATTCCAAAGGGACTAGTCCCTTTGGAGAATATCTTTGACAATAATTATGTGGTACTAAAAGATCAGAAGCCAGTTGATGAGGCTGACATATCTAAATGAAACATCGGTATAGAGGAGGATCCTAAGCATGTCAAGCTGTCAAGCAGTTTGTCCAAGGAGAAGAGGGTCGAGTATGTTGAGATTTTAAAGCACTTTGCTGATGTGTTCACCTGGACCTACAAAGATCTCAGAACATATGACACAACTGTCATAGAGCATAAGATCCCACTGAAATAAGAGTCCAAACCATTTAGGCAGAAATTAAGACAGATTAATCCTATGTTGTTTCCTATCATGGAGAGAGAGGTGAAGAAGATGTTGGATTCTCAAATCATTTTGCCTTTGAGGTATTCAGAGTGGGTGGTCAACTTGGTCCCAGTGAGAAAGAAGAGTGGAGAAATCATACTTTGTGTCAATTTTAGAAACCTGAATAGGATCTCAAATAAAGACAATTACCCCTTAATGAAAATGGAACATATTCTACAAAGGGTAACTGGCGCATCAAGGATTCCCATGATTGACAGTTTTTCTAGTTATAACCAAATTTCCATCTTACTTGAAGACAGAGAAAAGACAACCTTCACCACTCCTTAGGGCACATTCATGTATGCCAAAATTCCCTTTGGGTTAATGAACACAGGAGCAACCTTTCAACGAGCCATGGACATAGCCTTCATTGGAGAAAGGGAAAATTTTGTGGTCATCTATTTGGATGACATCACAGTCTTATCCAAATTGGACAGAGAGCACTGCTATCATCTCAGAAGGGTCTTCTTAAAATGCAGAAGGTTTGGTCTCTCCTTAAATCCCAAGAAATTAAATCCCAAGAAATCACTATTTTCCATGAAGGAAGGGAAATTATTGGGGCATATAGTATCAACTGAGGGGGTTAGGATTGATCCCAACAGAGTTGAAGCAATCCAAACACTGACACTCCCGAGATCTAGGAAGGAAATCCAGTCTTTCCTGGGAAAAAATCTTTTTTTGAGGATATTTGTTTTTAACTTTGTTGAGATGGTAAAACTTATAACAACCATGTTGAGAAAGGAAAATGCAGTTAAATGGACTGCTGAGTCCAGAGAATCTTTTGAACAAATCAAGAAGGCCTTGAATGAAGCACCTATGCTTATTAGTCCTAATTACTCAAAGGATTTTCTGATTTTCTCCTTTGTTTCATCTGACACAGTGGAAGCTATTTTACTACAAAAGAATGCAGAAGGGTTGGAGAAGCCCGTTTCATTTTTCAGCAGGGCATTGAGAGATGCAGAGGTCAAATATGACATCATGGAGAAGAAAGCATATGCATTGGTGAAGGCCCTTAAAGATTTTAGAGTCTATGTTTTTCATTCAAAAATCATTGCATACGTCCCTTCGGCTTCTGTGAAGGACATTCTCATTCAAATTGACATAGACAGGAGAAGGATCAAGTGGATCACCAAAATCCTCGAGTTTGATCTTGAAATAAAACCCACCAAACTGATTAAAGGCCAGGGTTTAGCCAAGATGTTGGCTGAATCTAATTGTAAAGTGATGGGGGTTAACTTCATTAACACTTGCTCAAAAATTCATCAGGATGAGTTGTCTGATGGCAGCCCTCAAGACAACCCTCCATTGGCAGAATGCACCTGGTATAAATATGTTATATATTTCTTGCAGGAGTTAAGGTTGCATGATGGCATGGGAAAAAGAAAGGCAAGAGATTTAAAGTTCAAAGCAATCAGGTATTGCCTCATTGACCAGGTCTTGTATTGGAATGACCCTCTAGGAGTGCTTATGAGATGTCTAGACCCATAAGAGGCCCAAAAGATTATGTTTGAGTTTCATGACAGCCTATGTGGGGGACACCATTTCTGGAAGACCACAACCTACAAAATCCTCAGGGTTGGGCACTACTAGGCCACTTTACTCATTGAGTTCTGTAGAAAGATCAGAGCCCGTATCAAATGTAAAAACTTCTTAGAAAAAAAACAGCTCAAATCTCTGCCACTAAATCCTATGGTAGCTTCAGTACCCTTTTAGGAGTGGGGCCTAGAATTTATTGGGGAAATTCATCCTGCATCAAGTGGTCAACATAGGTGGATCTTAATTGCAATAGATTATTTCACCAAGTGGATAGAATATATCCCCAATAGGAGTGCTTCACCCAAAGTGATCATTAGCTTCCTGGAGGATATCATGGCAAGGTTTGGTTGTCCAAAAAAAATTATCACTGATAATGCTGCCTCCTTCAAGTCTGAGAATTTGGTCAAGTTTTGTGAGCAGTTTGGTATTTCATTAGTTCCCTCCACTCCCTACTATCCCTAAGGCAATAGACTGGCAAAGTCCTCTAACAAAAGTCTGATCAAGCTCATTAAAAGACTGTTAGAAGAGAATACAAAGGCCTAGGATTCAAAGATTAAATTCGTTCTGTGGGATGATCAAGTGACAACAAAGAGGTCCCTAGGCATCTCCCATTTCCAACTTGTTTATGGGACCAAAGCTGTTTTTCCTTCTCAACTGGCTTTACCTGTAGCAAAATTCTTTCAGGATCATCAAGGAGAGCCTGATGATATGATCAGAAGGATTCATCAATTGGTGGAGGTCCAACAGACTAGAGAGCAGGTGGTGGACATAACTCATGATCGTCAACAAAGGATCAAGCAGGCCTTTGACAGAAGGGCGAGAAAACAAGACTTTTAGCTAGGAGATCTAGTGCTTAAATGGGATGCACCCTGAAAGGACAAGGGCAAGCATGGAAAATTTGATGCCCTTTGGATAGGTCCCTTCAATATTCCCAAAGTATTTCCAAATAACACTTATAGGCTATAGAATTTGGAGGGAGATGAGATTTTTGGCGGTCCAGTAAATGGGCATTTCCTAGAAATGTTTTTTGTCTAGAGCTGCAACCGGCATCCCACCTTTGTAAATACCATCTCTGTTTTATGTTATTTTGTTTTGTTTAGTAGGAGACTCCACAACCCAACACTAAGGCACTGAAGTCACGAAAGGAGTTCTTATAACCTCGTAGGGAGGATTCTATCCCCCATGGAGCCTAATATTAGCACATAAACTTGTTAGAGTCTTTACCCCAGTCTCCCTTGTTACACATCAAAATTACTCAACTGGATAAGTGTCACATATTCCTCTCGATTGTTGTAAGTGTCACAACTTCCTTACAACTTTCGCAAGTGTCGCAAGTTGGTCACAAGTGTCACAAGTGTCGCAAATGTTGTTTAATCATACTGCCATGATGACGACACTAAGGAGGCACTTAAAACATCTTATGTACTTGATTTGAAGAAAGAGATCTAGTTTACTGGAGTCAAATAACTCTTAACACCTAAGAAGAGCTTTCAATCAAGAGTTTTGAGGGTGAATGCTCCTCTAAAACAGCCTTAGAGCACTGGCGCTCCCCTATAAAGCCTCAGGGAGCATTATAACGCTTCCTCACCCCTCTGAAGGAACGCTACTCACTTCTAAAGTGTTGGCGCTCCCCTTAAGCTTCTTAGGGAGCGTTCTAGCGCTCTGATGCCTCTTTTGAAGGAGCGCTTCCTAATCTGGGGTAGTTGTTGGCCCGTTGAGAGGAATAAGGAAAGGGCCTTTCGAGATTAGAAGACAGTTACATTCAAATTCTTGGTTTCATCAAGAGATCCCTAATCTAAGGAGGAGGTTCTTTAGCTTGTTCTAAAGATAACTCAAGAGGTTAAGCTCCTCTCAACCTATATAAGCAAGCTCTATGATGGTGGAAAGGGAGAATAATTTCTAGCATGAAACCTATGATCTCATAGGAAACACACAGTCAGCCAAAGGAGAAGTGATCAGTGAAGCTGTTGTCAACCAGATTGTGGATCTTTCGAGCAAGGGTTAGATGAAGGGGACTTGACGAAGCTATCGCATTCACATCTACAATTGTAAGTACTGTTGTCGTTATTCTCATTAATATGACATGCTTGGCCTGTTTCTTTCTAGTTTGTGTCTAATGTTACACGGACTTATCATTAATTGATAAATCTATTTTCAAGCTAATATCAATCGAGTAGGAAGTAGTCGTATCTTGTTTGTTTGCAGAACTGAGTGAGGAGCAAAGGATTGGAGTGCAACTCGGAGTGTGCAGGGAAAAACATTGATAAAGAGGTACTTCTGTTATCCTTCCTTCTCATGTATTAGTTTAGATAGATTTGAAAGGAAATCAGTGTCCACGTTAAGCATTTTTCTGTCTAGGGTTAAGGTCAATCTCTTAGAGGCGATCTACCTGCCCGCAGGGAGATTTTCCTACAACAAAAACTGGCGACTCCACTGGGGAGATAGCCTCAAATCAAAACTTCTTGTTTCGATTTATCCTCATTGACCTAGTTCTATCCCTTGATTGTTTTAGACCTGGTTCACTCCTCTTTTGATTGGTTTCATGAGATGATTGTCTCCCTACCCCATCACACTCAGCATAATTGTCGGAATTGGATTGCAATTTTTTGATTTTTTTTGACAATTTTTGGAGTTTCAGACCCTGGAACCCCTGTCCTAGTGTTAACAGAGCGCCAGTGATCCTAATAGCTTGGCATAGAGTGCTATAACGCTCCTTGCATTTGGCAATAGAGCGCCAGCTCTCTTTGGCTCAAAAACCTTCCATAATTGCATTTTTTGGGTTTTGCCTCTATGTCTCTCCTGCTGAGTAACCTTGTGAGTCAATGTTTCTTCCCTTTCAGCCCTGACATCTATCCTTTTGAAGAATAAACATCTTGTTAATTGGATCTTGTAGCCTTATTTACTATTTTCATTAATTTTTCCTATTGAGTGAAGTTTGAAACCCATGCATTGTTCTTCTTTCCTCATCAGCTGAGTAAAAACCCTGGTGAAGGTCATCAAAGGCCTACAGACCTCTTTATCTCGATCTCTGTCAAGATCATTGTTCTTCAACTTTTGCTTTTGGGTGTGAAGTTTTTTTTTCTTTTCTTTGATTGTTTATTTTCTTTCACTTTTCATTTTGATTGCAACGAAAGGGTGCATTGTTTGTATGACTTTATCTTGTGCTAGTTTGATTTTGATTCATACAAAGACAATTAGCAAGATGAGCATTGTGTTGAATTGATCTTTAAATCATATACAAACAATGAAAAAGCATCTCCATGATTGATTGCGTATATTAGAAGGTATCTCAAAAGTTTTAGCATCACATCAGGATTTGATTGAGGAAATAATCGTTTGAGGACACTCCATATTCATGCTTGTGAAGTGAAAAGAACTCTCTCTCTCCCTTAGATAGACATTCATCGAAAAGAAATGATTGATTATCATATTCAATGCATTCTTTGGGTCCGAGTCATAATTCCACTTGTTTCACTTCCATGTACCCCTTTTTGCGTAAGGAACAACCATAAAAATCAACGCTAATTAAAAATTATCTAGAATTGTTCTTTTCTAAGATCCTCCACCAACAACAGAATAGGTTTAGTACTTTGGATTAGGCTGTGAGCATAACTCTCCAAAGTTTCCAAAACAAACAGTAGCATCCCGAGTTAGGGAGAGTCAAATCCAGTTATCGTATAAGTCTGCCTGGGATCCCCCTCTCACACAGGGGTTACGCAGGAGGTCGCATTCGGGTGAGCTACGGAGACTAACCCTCCGTGGTTTAACTGATTGTGGTGGTCAGATCGTATTATGGGGGTCACTTTGAGGTAAATCCACAATTACTGTGTGGAATCCTTCTAGTTGATTTCAGGCTTGATACCTTGCCCGTACGTTCGGATCAGACTGTTGACTGTTCCCGCCTAGGGGCTAACTGCGAATTGGTAACCTTAGTGGCCATGATATTTAGGGTCTTACACAAGGTGACGATGATGGGAAGTCTCATTGTACCTAGAGCAAACATTGGTCAAACTCACTCGGGCTCCTTGGAGGGTAAATCCACAATTACTGTGTGGAATCTTGCACCAAGGCGTAAGTCCGTTAAGCAGGTCGCCATTGTAATTGTTCCACCCTATCCCCGCCCCTTTTGGACTTGATCACACGATGTTGGATTTCATCACCAACTAGTATGGTCATCAAAAGAAGGTCCTGTTTGCTTGGTTGTGATTCTTAGATTCTTTTAGCGTGTGCTGTTTCTTTTCGCTAGTTGGCCATAGATTTCTTCCGTCGACTCTTTTCCTCCAACATCGACCCTCCACGTCGCTCATGGAGGCTACAAGGACTTCCTCCAGAAAATATGGAAGGAAACACCCCTTTACCCCCTCATTCTATGGAAGAATCCCCTCAACAGAGCGAGGTTCATAATACTACAACTTCCCAGGAAGAAGTTCACATTCCTTTGGAGAATTTTCGAATTGTCTCAGAATCTCCGGAAGCTTATCGCATTCTGGAAAGATACGAATGAAAGATCCTCCACCTAAATTCCACAAGAGAATTTGTTGTCATCAATCCGGACATTCCAGCTAGGTCTCCTCAAAACCCTTTAGTCAATGACCCTTTTTGGACCGCGGACCTTGTTCAGAGTCCACCACGCTTGGTGCGAGATCTCTATGGAACAGGGGAAGGTGTCGATGCATCTTTTTCCTACACCATACCTCCAAATCATTTTACCGGTGCCACCACTTTTATAGCCACACCACTTGTTGGTCCGAACATACAGTTCATTGGCCCAAGGTCTACTATTCCCCTCCAGACGACCCAATCTATGATAGTCCCTCACATCTCGACTATTCCCGCTGGCAATCCAGTGGTCACTCAAGCCACGATCGACACACCTATAACGCCGAGACCTACACTCCCTTTTGGGTACAGGGCACTAAATGATTTCAACACCACTACGACCACTACCCAAGTTATATCGGGAAGTTCCATTCCTATCCAACAACCTGAAGGGACCAGTCTTGGTGGTCCTAATCCGCTTGGCGGCACTGGTCAATCATTTACGTCTGGCTCTCAAATCCCAGTAACTCTACCTCAAGCTGGGGGGCATCCTCCCACCGGAGGAAAAATTCCATTCTGGGGGCACCCTCATGCTAGGGGGAAACCTCAAGTCGGAGTCCACCATCAACCACAAGGACAAAATGTGTTCGCCGCACCCAATCTGTGGAGCATCTCTTTTCAAGGAAATCTGCATGCCTCCACGAGACAAAATGTGTCTGCCACACCCAATCCATGGAACGCTCCTTTTTCAGGAAACCCACACTTCCTGGCAGGACAAAATTCTCAGACTCTGCAACAACCTCCTTATGGAAAAATGCCAAACCCACCCTATAATCCACAAAACCCATCCGGTTATCCTCCGCTCACAAACACTTCTCAAAACATTTCAAATCCTATGTACCTTGGTCAAAACCAACCTCACATGAGAGGGCCCACAAGTTATAATTATCCACATAACCTAGTATTGGGCCCCACTGGTGTCCCTCTGCCACACCAACATTACCCACAGGTTAACCGACAACTACCTTTTCTAGCCACCCTGGATCTTCCAGACTTGTCTCGGTTAACGAATGATCCCATTTATCATTCTCCGGTTTGGCCAGCTATTCCAGCTAAACTTCCTTCTGATATCCCAAAATTTGACGGAAAGTCTGGAGAAGACCCAAACAACCACGTGATGAATTTCCATTTGTGGTGTTCATCCAACTCCCTCATGGACGACTCTATTCATTTGTGTCTTTTCCAATGAACACTTATGGGTTCCGCAACAAAATGGTATATTGAATTGCCACGCGCATCTTTTCACGATTTCAACTCCCTCGCCATGTTCTTCCTCACACACTTCCAACTGCCCATTCGATACGAGACGGGTACTGAACTATTAACCTCCCTTCGTCAGACAACTTCCATACACATCTCTGATCATATCCATGAATGGAGATGACGACGAAGGCTAATCAAAGCGGTCATCCCCGACCAATTATTAGCGGAATGGTTCACGAAATCATTGTTACCCCAGATCGCTCGTGATGTTTCCATGGGCGCTGTCATCACAGAGGAAGAAGCCATCGCCTGAGCTCAGTACTTAGACTTAGTCTATTCACAATCCGGTACTCTATATGAGTTGATACCGAATGCTACCCATGCCACTAACGATCCATCCAAACCATTGACTTCTTCGCATGCGGATGGAGTTATTGGCTCTGTCAAAACCCAATCTACCACCTAGTCCACTGGAACGACTCAGTGGCCCGCTTCAATGGCTGATCCCAGTTCGACTGCACCCTCTTCTACCCCCCCTCAAACTCAGGTCTCTGATGTGAATGTGGTCCAATAAACCCCTTCACAACAACTTGGGGGCAAGAAGAAAGAGAGAAACAAAACAAAGAAGAACAATAACAATGAACAACCCAAAACCCAATCGCAAACTCCTGCTACTGGAAAACAACCACAGTGAAAACTAAAATTCCCATGTCTCATTTGTGGTGACAATCACTACACTCGAGATTTCCCACACCGTGATGAAGTGGCTAAACTTTTCAAGGGAAATTCGCAACCCGTTGTGCTTACTCAGCCTTTTCCGCAACAACAATTATTGGTTGCACAAACCCCCACGTCGGGGGGTAGTTCCAACCAACCCCATGATGAGTCCTCGACAAGCGCCCACATTTACATGTTTAATGGGGTTAATCTAACCACTCATTCTATGACATACGACACACCAGTTAAACCTGATAAGCTGAAGACTGCTAACGGTTCTTTGCCAGATCCTTTACCATCCTCTGTTAATCCTCCATCTGTTAGCCCTCCATCCGAGCCACTTTAGATTGAGAAACCTTCTTTTGAATCCATCTTACGCCCTCCTAAGAGCACCATTCAGAAGTCCACTTTCAATCCTAATTCACGGGCTGCCCAAAATTACAATATTGTAGAAGATTTGGCCCAAGCCCCGTGTGCCATGTCCGCGTTGGAAGTTCTACAACACTGTCCCAACCAATGTAGGATGCTCTTAGCTGCCATTAGCACTTTTGATCATGAGTCATCAAACTACATCACATTTAATCTGGATGATCATCAACCGCGACTCTCCCACCAGCTAGCTTTCCAAATCGATGTTGTTGTTCACGATCAACAAATCCACCAGACTATCCTGGATGAGGGAGCATCCACCTGTGTCATGTCTCTAGCCTGTTGGAAAGGCTTAAAATCACCTACCCTTAACAAATACCCTACGATGTTACGCACTTTCGATGGACGAGGTTTCCATCCTCATGGATTACTGCAATCCCTAGCCATTCAATTGGGCGGTAAAACTGTTACCGTTGATGTCGAGGTGGTCGATGCTCCCCTCGATTACAACCTATTACTCAGAAGAAGTTGGTTCTACGCTATGATTGTCATCGCCTCGTTGGTGTTTCGATGCATACAATTCCCCCATCAAGGCAAAAGTTTCACCGTCGATCAACTTGACTTCTGTACACCCGACACTCACATCCCTGCCACCAACAACATTCCTTTTTTGGGAGACCACCCAGTTACGTATGAAAGTGTTGGTGTTGGCTTATTGAAAGATTCTAGCCTTATGGGTACTTTCCCTACACCACTTCCACCTACTGCACACCACATTGCTGCCGTCAACATGATCTCGACTATGCCTTATCAATCCTTGGAATCATATGATCCTTGGATTGTACCTAGTCCTTTGGAATTTGATGTGCTCAGTGACACCATGCCACTCAGCCCAGCCGAGGCCACATACGTAGCTATCCAATCTACCTCTCCCTCTCCCAACAATTCACAATAATTGGCACCCGATGCTTACTCGGTGCCCTCGTGGTTGGATTCCCTATCATCTGTCGTTGATTACATTTCCCACATTTTTCCTTCGGACAAATCTATTATGGAAATTCTTAGCATTGACGAATTACCCTGGGATGATAACCACCATCGATCCTCTTTTCTTCTTCCTTTGGAAGAAGTTCAAGACATACGATTTGTCTTCTGCCCCGATGTTACCGATGCTCCACAATCCCCTATCCTCACACAAGATACTTTCTCTGAGGGGAACATGGGTAACATCTCTACTACAATCACAATCGACATTTCAGTCAAAGAAGGTGTTGTGGAAAACATTAATCTTGGTGCTAATTGCACGACCGACGAAGTGGTTTCTTACACCGCTTTGTTCAAGGAATTCTTCGATGTCTTCACATGGAGCTATGAGGAAATGCTAGGAATTGAACCTTCAATCGTCGTACATGAAATCAAGACTTACTCTGACACAAAATCGGTTCGACAGAAACTTCGCCCGGTTCATCCCAAGAAAATCGCAGCTATAAAGGCAGAAGTTGAAAAACTTCTAAAATCTGGCTTCATCTATCTCATCCCTTTGACAAAATGGGTCTCCAACCTCGTTCTGGTTGCCAAGAAACAAGGGACCATCCGTGTTTGCATGGATTATCGAGATCTCAACAAAGCTTGTCCCAAGGACAACTACCCTCCGCCTTTCATCGATCAAATCATCGATAATTGCGCAGGAAGCGTAATCTTCTCTTTCATGGATGGATTTTCTGGATATAACCAGATTGAAATCTTACCTGCTGATCAACATAAGACAACCTTCATCTGCCCTTGGGGAACTTTCACCTACAGAAAGCTACCTTTTGTCCTTAAAAATGCTGGTGCTACTTTCCAACGAGCCATGTCGTACGCTTTCCATGACATCAAGCATATCGCGGAACCTTACCTCGATGATTTACCTGCCCATTCATCCAACCGACCTGATCACATTGGTCACTTGCGGGAAATTTTTCTTCGATGTCGCTTCTATCGTATTCGTCTGAACCCACATAAATGCATTTTCGCTGTCGAATCCGACCGACTCCTCAATTTCATCGTCTCCAAAGACGGGATCAGGGTGGATCCCCTAAAGATCAAGGCCAGCCTAGCCTTACCCCCACCTACCAACTTAACCCAACTCCAAAGTTTGAAAGGCAAAGCAAACTTTCTTCGTCGTTTCATCTGCAACTATGCCGAGATCACTAAAGGATTTATGCGGCTACTGCAAAAGAACGTCCCTTTCATTTGGGGTGACACTGCCCAACAATCATTCGATGCTCTCAAGCATGCTTTGACCCACGCTCCTTTGTTACATCCTCCAGAATATACAAAGGATTATATCCTTTACTTGGTCACTTCTACTTCCACCATTGCAATGGTGTTAGTTCAAGAGGACTCTAACGGAGAAGAACACGTGATTTATTATCTGAGCAAGAGTTTATTCAGACCCGAACTCAGATATTCGCATGTTGAGAAACTGGCTATGGCAACCATCATTGTTGTCCAAAGATTCCGCCACTACATCTTATTATGCACCACCACGGTAATCGTAGACTCCAACCCCATGTACCACGTCTTGACGCGCCGAGTACTTGGGGGAAAATATTTGAAATGGGTCGTTATTCTTCAAGAAATTGATCTTGAGTTTATGAAGGCTAAAGCCAAAAAATCCCTGGTGTTTGCCGAGCTCATCTGTGCTCTCCCTTATGCCGATGAAAACATTGAACCTAGAGATTCTCTCCCTGATGAGTCTCTCTTCCTCATCAACACTTCTGACCCTTGGTATGGAGACATTCTCCTCTACCTTCAAACTCAACATTTTCATCCCAGCATCTCTCGCGAAGAGCGTCGATGCATCCGTCACCACTCTCACCGTTATCTCATCCTCAGTGACACTTTGTACCGCCATGGCATTGACACCATCCTTCGACGATGTCTGATTCATGAAGAGGCTGAACGCATTTTGAACGATTTTCACCTTGGTGCCTGTGGCGGTCACCTTTCCAGGATGGCCACAGCCCAAAAAATCCTACGTGCCGGCTACTTTTGGCCCTCGATTTTCAAAGATTACATTGAGGCTATCAAGAAATTCCCACCCTGCCAAATATTTAACAAGAAGGCACACACCCACCCTATGGTGTTGCACCCTATTATCGCCATCGGCCCCTTCGCCAAATGGGGCATTGATTTCATGTAGTGTAAGCCTACCTCACCCGGGGGGCACGGTTACATCATCGTCGTCATTGACTACTTCACCAAATGGGCTGAGGCTATGCCTACCTTCCTGAATGATGGCCGTACTGCAGCTTTATTCCTCTTCAACCACATCATTACTCATTTTTGTGTACCACGTGCCATTATCACTGACCATGGTGCACACTTCAAAAACCAGATGATGAGCGAGTTACATGTCAAATTGGGTTTTTTCCATGAAAACTCATCCCCCTACTACCCTCAAGCGAATGAGCAAGTTGAGGATATCAAAAAAGTCCTAAAAACCATGATCCAATGCATGGTAGGGGAAAACAAGACATCGTGGCATTTACAATTGTTCTTCGCTCTCTGGGCCTATCACACTTCTATGAAAACCTCAATTGGATTCACTCCTTTCCAGTTGGTCTATGGAATTGAAGTCGTCCTACCAATCGAGTGTGAGATTCCATCACTCAAATTGAAAGTAGAACTCCCGCCCCACACTTTTGCGGAAGAAGAACGATTCTTGTATCTATCCAAGTTGGAAGAAACACGCCGTGATGCTACTCTCATTAATGAGGCACATCAGAAACGAATTAAGAGTCAATATGAAAAATTCGTCCAACCTCGAGCCTTTGAAGAAGGAGACTTAGTCCTCGTTTACGACCAAGAACACAATAAATTGGGAACAGGAAAGTTAGAACCTATGTGGCATGGTCCTTACATCGTGAAGCATTTTTTACACAGAGGTGCTTATGAGCTAGTAGACCATGATGGAATTTCCCTGGGAGAGCCCCGAAATGGGCTTTACCTTAAAAAGTACTATGCCTAGATCACCTAGCATATGTACTTTGTACATTATTGTATTTTAATTTGGTGTGTCTTTTTCTTTCACATGCTCGAGTCTTTACCATTGCCACTCATGACTGTGCCTATGTTTTCATGTGCAGATGATGTCTGCCTTTCCTATCTTTTTTGGGTTCGCGAATGGTGCCAGCCGACATACCCGGAACATTGCTTCGGTAGCATGGGTTATTTATCAGTTTGACGAGGTGGTGAGTTCAGGAGGCATTTGTTTAGGACCAACAACCAAAAATATGGCAGAATACCACGCTGTCATTGGAATATTGACCCAAGCCTCCTCCCTAGGTATCTCTCGTATCATTATTTACTTAGACTCCCAACTCATGGTTTATCAACTCAACCGCATCTACGCTATCCGTAGTCCTATCCTACTACGTCTACACTTGCAAGTTTTTCGTCTTGAACGAATGTTCGATTACATTGAATATAGACACATTCCAAGAGAACTTAATAGTGTTTCAGATTCGTTAGCTAATTATATCATGGATCGGTATCTTGCCCATAGATAAGATTCAAGGAAAGAAAAATTATACATTACATGTAAATTAAAACACATCACAGACATCATCATGT
>JZKD02S2325715.1:76817-91224 GCA_000966675.3 Picea glauca
TTGAAAACGTTATGATCCAAAGATTTTCATATAATAACTGAGTGAAAACAATAATAAGGATAAAAGCAATAAGACCAAATCCATTACAATTTTCATAAGATCAGAACAAGACCAAAAATTTTTATGCCCAAAGATTTAGCAATCAAATCATATCCAAATGCGCAATCAAGGTGAGATAATGCTCAAGAATCATAAGTTCGATAAAACCTTTAGTAGTCATGTGATAAACCAGAGGTCAAGTATCTTTCAGCAAATCAACCAAAGATGACGACAATCTAATCAACGAAAGAGGTGTTTTCACACTTGCAGTTGTGAAAACTGAATCGAGATTGAATTGTAATTGTCGCAAAAATGAGACGGATGTCCATTAGCACAATGCGACAATGATTTGTCGTAATACCCCAAGGGGTGTAGGCATCTTTTTGAGAGAAATAAAAAAAAATGGGTTGGCTGCCAACATACCTTTACCCTTGATTTTGTGTACAGGGGTTTCTTGTTTCTCTTCTACAACTTTTTCAATTCCTTTCCCTTTCTTCTTATGTATAGGGGTTTCTAGTAAAGGATGTCCTTTGAAATCCCCCTTAGGAATTGATGAGCTAGTGAAAGGTCTTTTACCTTTGATTTCAACTGCTGGAGGAGGAGAGGGAAGGAGAAGCTTCTTCCCTTTTTTTGATGTCACCTTGGTAGAAGATGGAACTTCTTCTAACCCTTGTGGAGGTGGTGGTGAGAAATCTCTGTGTGGGGAAGGAAAAACTTCCTCCTCAGCTTCCCCGACCTGCTTATTGATCTTTGAAATAGGGGCTCTACCCTTTGTCTTCTTCTTGATCCCTATTTTAGTACTGGTAGGTGATGAAGAGCCTGCAATCTATGATTGGGGGGTAGGTGTTGGGTCTAGCTTGAAGTGAGAAGAGACCAAAAAATTCTCCCAGGATATCTCTTTCTTTCCCAACTCTTCAGAGACAAGCATCTTGATAAGTCCAGAGTGGAAAAGACTGGATTCCACATCCTTGGATTTGTCTTGCACCCTATCTTCCATTTTACCTATACTTCTCAGTAGGTAATATGGAATATTCATTTGAACCTTACTAGTAAAATGCAACAACAACCTTATGTGGTAATGATACAGGGTGTTAAATATCCCTTCACAACTAAAATATCTCTGTATGATTTTCAACATTCTGTCAAACTGGTCAATCAACTGATTCCTTGGAACACTCTTAGATAAATCATTGGCTTGTTATTTAGGCTTGAAAATATATTTAATGAAAGGTGAACTCAATACCATGGCCTTGAACCAATTTTCTCCTGAAATGGGAATCCCTGTTGCAGCTGAGATGGAGGCTTCAATCACCTCAAATTCCAAATCTCCAACCCTAGTTTTCTTGCCATCAAAATTTAGTGCAAATTGTTTTGCTACTTCTGAGTGGCCTCTCTGCATGTTCTGGCAGAAATAGAGGCATCCTGGTCTTCGAAACATTTCCCTTGCCATGGGTTCTATGTCAAAAAGGTGCATGTCCACAGGTTCTATTCGAACTATCTCGCCACCTTTGTGTGCTTTCTTTGACTGAGGGGTCTCCATGACTCAGAGAAAGGGTTATTAAGAGGTTGTAAGGGATGTTGTTGACCGGAAAACTTCAATTTAAGTCTCAAATGCAGAAGGATGGCCCTCCAAATTAACAATGGTTAGAAAATGAACTTGGCTATGAGAAATGGACTTTCAGGCTTATACAGGTTTTCAAAGTTTAGACTATGAGGAAGTAATTCTGAAATGACTCTTCGTACAGGATGAAAAGAAGAAAAGGATAATTAGAGAGGTTTGAGAAGCGCCTCTGGGTAGCGCAATGCATACATAGAGGATAGGCTATTTTAGGCCTATGAATTTCAAAGGCTATGACTAACCACAATAATCAGACTATGGATATGAGCAAAGATGCTTACAGGAATGAAAATATGGCTCCCATACTACCCTGCAATCTTAGCAAACTGAAACCCGAGCACAAATCTCCTATGAAAATTAATATGCAAAGGAGGTTGCACAGGATACCTATGAAGTCGACAACTATTGAGCTCCTCAACGTGAACTTAGGATGAGATTGAGGAAAATTCAGCCCTGAAATCTCTCACAACATCGGATTTAGTGGACATGCAATCGTTTGATTTGAACTGGCAAATTTACGCAGCACATCACTGCTGAACTTTTCAAATTTAGAAACCGTTACCAAGGATCATAAATGAAAGATATTTTGAAAGCATTTCAACTGACTTCAGGCACTGAAAACAAAGGTTAAGGTATCAGTCGTGGAAATCATGATTTGGAGTGGGTGCATGATAATCGTGATAGGCACTATGGAAATGCCTATTGAGTGGGCAACGTTCTCCAGATAAAAAAATTATTAGACAGGTGAGTGGGGATGATGATATATGCATGCAAGGTCATGAGTGATGAGAGAGGTGTGTCACATCAGCCTGGTCATGGGAGGTAATAACCTAGGGATGAATCATGAGAGGGGACATAAAGAATATACCATGAGCTCATAAGGGTTTAAGGACTAAAAATTGAATTGTGGATCAACACATGAGCTATGACTCAAATTTTTAGTCATCCTAAGGGGTCCTATCATAAATAACATTTAATGGATGAGAGATTTATTTCAAAAAGAAAATAAAAATCTAAGGTTTTTTTTCTTTTTTCTTTTTTTCTTTTTAACAATAACAAACTAAGAGACCCAAGGCGACTTAGTGTGATAACACCATGGGTGCAGTATTGATGAAACATCATAATCCTATTTGTTATCACTCTGAAACCTTTTCTCAAGTTTTTAATTATCCCACATATGACAAAGATTTGTACACATTGGTTCAAAGTGTTAAGAAATGGAAGCACTACTTGATAGGTAAGGAGATTATCATACATACAGAACACCAATCCTTACAGTACCTCCAGTCACAAACCAAGCTACAATAAGATCATCATATTAGATGGATGGGTTTCCTTCAACAATTCCACTTAGTAATAAAGTATAAAAAGGGTAACACCAGTATTAGAGAAGATAAGGAAAAAAGATCTACGTTTTACATGGAATCAAGGCACACATCTTGCTAAACCTATCCACTACTACATACAAGTAGTCATGACCTCTTTTTGACATAGGAAACCCCCCTAAAAAATCCATGGATATAATCTTCCAAGGATGAAAAAGAACAGGGAGTGGTGTGTACAACCGCAATTTTCTATTAGTGGGCTTACAAGTAGAGCACATCACGCACCCCTTTACCTACTTGGTTATGATTTCTTTCATCCGAGGCCAATAAAAAACCTCTGTAGATGAGCCATAGTCATTCTTACCCCAAAATGCCAAGACACAAGAGAATTATGAGATTCTTGAATTACATGTGCTCTTTCACTTGTAGGAATAAATAGCTTGCCAAAATGGTAGAGCAAATTTCCCTGCAAATGATAGTTCTCCACCTATGCACCATGGATTAGCTTCTCATAAACATTTTTAAAATACTCATCAGTAGCATATTGTTCCACATAGTTATCATGAGATAAAGAAGTTTTTTTCAAAACAATAGATGCAGAACTAGGAGACCTAGAAATCATATATGCTTCTTTGTTACTTGTACCCTTTTTGTACTTTATTACCAAGTGGAATTGTTGAAGGAAACCCATCAATCTGAAATGATGATCTTATTGTAGCTTGGTTTGTGACTGGAGGTACTGTAAGGAATGGTGGTATATATGTATGATCATGTCCTTACCTATCAAGTAATGCTTCCATTTCTTAACACTTTGAACCAATGCGTAAAAATCTTTGTCATATGTGGGATAATTAACAACAACTTGAGAAGAGGTTTCAGAGTGATAATAAATAGGATTATGATGCTGCATCAATACTGCACCCATGGAATATCCACTGACATCTGTGTCAATATCAAATGGTTGATACAACACTCAAAAGGATAATATTGGTTTTGTGCTTATATTCTCTTTTAGGGTGTCGAAAGAATTATGTTTCCTTCCTCCCCACTGAAAGACTTGCTTTAGACTGGTCAAGGAATGAAAAGAGGATGCAATGTATGAGAAGTTAACTATGGATCTTCTCCAATACTGAATTTCACCCAAGAAGCTTCTCACTTATGTTACACTAGTAGGATTATGATCCAGGTGGTTATCGGTGGCCACCCACCTTTTCCAACTAACTCAAAACAGTTTTCTGACAATTTTGGCAATTTACTATTTTTAGCAGTTTTAACTTCCGGGGCCATTTTGAGGGCTTAAATGAAGGTTTTCTGGTATCAATATTCTCAATCATTGCCAAAGGTATGATCAATCCCCCAAAATGAATCCCCTTGACGATACCTTTCCAACGGGCTATCATATGCCTAAAACGAAGATTGTATTTAAAAGTTATGACCCCAGGAAGTTGATGTACTAACTTACCCAAACGGGGCCCACATGACTTTTGGCGCTTCATCTCCTAGGGTTAGGTTTTTGGATGTCTAGGGTTTTTTTCATTCCTTTTTATTGTAAAAATTCCTTCAGAGCCTCATTGTAATCATCTTCTTGTGAATGAGAGTAGTCGTCACATCTCTTCTCAGAGATAAGCTGCCACCATTCTAACGAGTCTTTGACTCTATATTTTTACAGTCTCTGTACATTTATTTCATTAATAATAATCGTGTATTACTGTATATTTGTGTTTATGGTTGCATCTATGATACATTTTTGTTATATTATTGGATATCTGTAATACCTCTGTGCATTTTTTTATAGCAAAATTTTCCTCACCATTGCTATCTTTCATAGAGGGCCTTTTTCCATTTCCCTATGTAGACTTATCATCCCTTTTTTATGAATCCAGAGATAAAAATATACATTTTTCCACATATACTCTCCCTATAAATCATACAAGATGCATATACGCTGGTTGCTCCACTATAGCTCGCGTACATCAGGATTTGTGCCAGAAAATACAAAATGAGGTCGGGTTTCCATGTCACGACAAAAGATCTTTGATCCTTGGCCTTCCATATACTGGAAACGTTCTGACTCAGCCCTTCAGTTGCATTATGAAGGCTATAAAAGCACAATTTTGAGCTATGGAAAGAGGAGAAAGTATTCAAATTTGAGAGCAAAGTTACTCTGGAGAAATTACTTCATATTGAGTCTGCATCCCTTTGTCCCTCAAGTCTGAACATAGTGTTTAGCCCCCAAGATCTTTCCTTATTGTTGATAGGAACTCATTGCCTCTTTCCTATGAGCTTTCCTTTGGTGGAGGATTGAAGTGGTGGAGACCCAGTTGGAAGGAACTTGGTTTCTTGGTTTCGAATCGTGCCGACACGGAAGTATGTAATGTTGTCACTTCTGCTGATCAATTATTAATAGAAATACTCCTTTCCCATCCTATTGATATCTTGCAAATATATGATTATTATCCATGGACGTGTTTGTAATGTTTATTAATGGATTATGCTATCTAATGTGTTAACCCCTTTTGTGTCATCACTAGGTACTTTCTCTACTTGTTCGTTAAGAACTTCTTGAAGGTATAAAGATTTGGGTCAAAGTGCTCAACGATGGAACATCATCAAACATTGGATTGAGGTAGACCTCTTTCTTATATTGCACATTAGTTTATATAACCTATGTTGGAATTGAGTTGATTTCTACAGTCATACCTGTCTGTTGTGGTTTACCCTTGGCCATAGAGAGTTTTTTCCTTGTAACATAAATGGCGACTCCACTGGGGAGAGATCTTCCTTCTAAGGGTTGAAGTACTTTTCCTTCTTACATTTATCTTTTTCCTTTGTATTTCTTGTCGTATCACTGCTCGACAGATTTTGTTCACTCTGGGTATGAGTTTTCAGCCTTTTTCCCTTTCCTGGCCTTGTTTTAAATAATATACGCCTTTTTTTCCTTGACAATCGCATATACATGCTTGTTGTCTCACTGTAAGAAGCATATATACACTCTGTTCTCTTGAATAGTTGTGTATACCACTTCCCCTTGCTTGTTTGCTTGGTTTAGTGACTGTTGGGTGGGATTTGAAGAGTGTTGAGCCTTCTTAGGTCTCTGTAGTGTCTGTTGAGATCATTTGGGATGACAGGAAACCTGTTTGGAGTTGAATTTTTGGGCAGAGTCTTTCTCTTTGTTTTCCATTTTTTATTTGTCCTTGTTCTCTGGGATGTTCGCGTAGCTACTTGGCATTTTGCTCGAGTTATTGTTTTTATACACAATAGAATTTGTATATTAGGTTGCTCATCAGTCCGTGAATTTTCTTTTTAGTATATTGAAAATACAAAAAAATAGGCATTTTGCATTGGTTGGCATTTTCGTCTTGGAATCTTTATCATTAGCTTAACACATTTAGCAGAGGATTTCATTTTACTTCTGAATTGCAGAGTTGAAATTGAAGACTACATTGTTTTTATTGGCATATCATTCATTGAAAAGTTAAAGATAGACTTTGAATTATATCCATATTTATTTCCTTGCAGAGTCACAACACCATGAGTTTCACTTCCATACCTTTTTGAGTAACCACGACCAATAAAATTTACATTTTAAACTAAAATTGATTAGTCACAATTTTATTTTTTAGGGTGAAAAAACTAGCCTAGGATTTAGTGCCTTGGAATAGGATCTTGTGAGTAAACTTATCTAAGGAAATTAAATCAACATATGTGTCTGAGATAGGGAGTTGAGAAGTCCATTGTATAATTGGTAATATCAGGAGGCTCCGCTCACACCGGAGTTAATCACGAGGTCGCACAAAGTTAGTTGAAGGGATAACCCCTAGATACTCACCTAGCGTCAGAGATATTTATGTGGATTTATTCGTATTTGGGGATCTTTCTAGTACCCATACCTATGTGAGAGGCGGTGCTTTCAAGGTTTTAGGCTTTGCTACCCTACTAATACGGTGATCCTGACTTACGACTGCTCACCTGTGCATTGTTTATAAAGTGGTTTATTAGTTGCTTGACTTAGGTATCTCATAGGTTACTTGCATGGGTTATTTTGCTTGTATCCTAAGCCAGATAGGGGTTGGACAACACGCAACCTTTATGGAGGATTACCTCTCCGGGGGGATCTGACCGACTAGTTTTTAAGTCTACGAGGGCCCGTATAACTGATTTTGTTACCTCCAAACTTTAGTAGGGAGTCTCAGGTCCCTCTTGGATGAGACATACCTTCTTTAGTGAGGGAGGCCACTCAGCCACTTTAGCCCGTTTGCATGCATATTGGCTGTTTGACTTTGGTATGCTCTTTAACTACTAGTTGGCCTTAGGATATATGTTTATTCGTTGGAGAGTCATAAATCATCGTCGAGTCGGAACAAATTCTTCGCAGGTCCCATTGGTTTTCGAGTTCTTGCCTTCTAAAAGGTGTAGAGTTACCAGGAGTGGTACACACACATCCACTTTTTAGACTTGTGGTCCCATAAGGATGAGTACTGATTCTAGTCTTCAGAACACTGGGATTTCTTCGACTCCCAATCCCACTATAATTAATGACACTCCTTTGACACCTACACTCACTATAGTTGCAGTGTCGGCGGCTTATAATAGTACTGTGGCTCGGCCTGTAGTTAATGCTTCATCTCTTGACTCAAACCCTTTTAAAGGTTTTGGCCACTCACCGAGTTACAATGTTCAAACCATCCCCATGGCTTCTATTCCATTTTCTTATGGTATGCCTAACTTCACCTCACAGTTTTCAACTACCATCCCAGCTGCTGGCCAAAACGCTAGCCTTGGACTTGGGGGCACTACACCCCTTACACTCCCTTCCCATTTGGTGGTTCTCATATTCCCTAAGTGAATCTTAATATAGGAAGTGTCCCTATTCTAAACCCCAGGTCTAATCCTTCTACAACTGGATGGAACAACCCAGTTGGTAGACAAGTTCTGCCCTATATCCCTATCCCCTTAGTGTCGATTCCAACCAATACTTTTGGCATGACGAATCCACTTCAATCCTCCAAGTTCCCACCTAGAGGAGGTCAGTCTTACACTTTGGGCTCTCCCCAACCTGGATTTAATCTAGTTGGGGGAAATTTTAATAACCCTCAGCTTGGGTCTAATCTAACTGGGGGTAACTTTCATAACCCTTATCAGAACATTCCTGCTGGAATGATGCCTAATCCATATTTTACGAATCAGCCTGAAGGAGGGTATTTTAATTCCAGACAAGGTTTTGGTCCTTCCCAAAATCCTAGATGGAATGCAGTTCCTAACATATAGTCTTTCGCGGGAGGATGGGGCCAGGTGTCGCAACCCCGTATTCCCTTTCTAGCCATGCTTAATTTTCCAGATTTGTCTAAACTAATGAATGACCCGATGGGTCATGATCCCACATGGCCCCCTGTCCCTACCAAAATTCCGTCAGAAATTCCAAAG
This sequence comes from Picea glauca, assembly GCA_000966675.3. Classification (NCBI taxonomy): domain Eukaryota; kingdom Viridiplantae; phylum Streptophyta; class Pinopsida; order Pinales; family Pinaceae; genus Picea; species Picea glauca. The sequence continues at coordinate 85,224 of JZKD02S2325715.1, forward strand.
TTTGAAGGTAAGAATGGTGAGGACCTTGGTGATCACATCACCACTTTTCACCTTTGGGTCTTATCGAATTCTCTGAATGATGATTCTATTAGATTACGATTGTTTCAGTGCACTCTCATTGGAGTTGTGTCGCAATGGTACATTGAGATACCTAGGGGGATATATGGGTCTTTTCATCAATTGGTGATAGCCTTTCTCAACCACTTTCAACTTCCCATTCGTTATGATGTTGGCCTTGAACTTTTGTTGACTTTACACCAGGGTACCGACACTCACATATCGGACCATATCCAGGAATGGTGTAGGCGAAGGTGGTTGTTTAAGACTCCTATACCCCAGGCCTTTCTTTTAGAATGGTTCTTAAAGTATTTTCACTCTCCTATGTCAAAGGATGTCTCTACTTCCAGGGTATTCAGCGAGGAAGAAGCTATCTTGAGAGCCCAACAATATGATCTGATATATGCTTAGTCTGGGATGTTATACCACCTTCTTCTCGACGCACCGTGACCAAATCACGATCCTAGATAGAAACCTGGGCCTCATGCAGATGTCATTGTTGGGTCCGCTAATGTAAAGTCCATAGACTCGGTAACGAAGTCTTCCAGAGGACCAAATTCATCTGGATCCTCCAAACCCATCCATTCGACAAATGTACATTCTGTGCAATTGTCAAAAAACCCAATTGATGACCAACAACTAGATGGGAATAAAAGGAAAGGTCAAAACAATCGTAAGGGTGGGAAGAATAATAATAAACCCAAGGACAAAGATAATAATGGGAAACATAATGATAATGTTGGAGAGGGAAAGAAAGAGAAGCATAAGGTCAAGTTTCCTTGTAAACTTTGTACTGATGACCACCTTACACACTTATGCCCCAAACTTGCAGAGGCTACGAGGCTTTTAAATATACCACCCACTGTGCTGATGAACCCATTCCCACATAATCAAAACTTAGCCTTGAGCTCTTTGAACACCGGAAATGTGTCCGGTGGAAGTCAAAACCCACCATCACAATATGGCGATCGTGTTTGCATCAATATGGTTGACTCAAAAATTGATATAGCCACCTGCTCTCGAGATTATGGCTCTTCAAAATCTAGTACCATCCTAGAAGCTCCTCCTCCACCCTTGGAGATGAAATTACAGATCAAGAAACCAGAGCCACCACCTCGTATTCAAAAATGAGTACTCAAGCACTCTACCCACAACCCTAATTCTAGAGTCAGCCAAAACTACTCTATGTGTGATGTCAGGTTTGGAGGTACTCCAGACATGTCCCTCATAGAGGAATGCCTTACTCTCTGCCTTAGGAGCTCTAGAACCTAGTGGCTCGAAAGTTATCAAGTTTTATGTCATAGATGTGAAGCCTTGCTTACCCTACCATGTGGATTTCCAAATCCATGTGGAGTATTCTAAATATACTATCAAACAAGTGGTCGTTGATGAAGGTGATGCCACTTGCATGATGTCCCTAGTTTGTTGGAAAGTTATTGGTTCTCCAATCCTTTCCAATTTGTCGAACAATTTGACTACATTTGATGATCATTCCTTCCACCCTCATGGTATTCTCCCCACCTTTCCAATCCCATTATGTGGGAAGATGGTAGAGTTGGAAGTAAAGGTAGTTGATGCGCCTCTCAATTATAACTCCTTACTAGGTTGAAATTGGACCTATGTTATGGTCACTGTCATATCGTCCATTTTCTGTACACTTTGTTTTCCTCATCAGGGGGAGATCGTGATGGTCGACTAGTTATCCTTTGCATACTCTAGTCTGAATGAATTTGTTGGATCGTCGATCCCAATGATCACTAATTCTCATCCGACAACTGAGAATATCAATGTCAGAATGTATTCTTCCCTCATGGGTACTTTCGACTTCTCAGCATCGATTCACCATGTTTACACCATGTCTAGTAGGCCTTCTTCAGTAGGGAGGTCCATTCCTTTCCACACTTCCTATATTGGTTATCCATGGACCCTACCTTCCCTGAATTCATCATGTGAAGGTCAGTCGCATGCTGGCATGGCTATGCCACTATCACCAGTGGAGATTGTGTATCAAGTTGTTATTGACTCTTCCACTGATCCTGATCCTGTTACCTCACAGACGGGAGAGGAGAATCACATCCTTAGGCCTGTATGGGCCACTTTGTTATCTTGTTCACATGATTTCTTAGATGAGACTTTTCCCTAGGACAAAGCCATCCTTGAAGCCATGAATGTTTCTAAGAGACCTTGGGATGATATGCATCATCAATATTATTTCCTCCCGAGTCTTGAAAGAATCGAGCAAGATGATTTTCGATCTACCCTGAGTGAGATAGTCGGTCACATTGTAGTTCCACTTGATACGCACGGTATTTATTCCGAAGGAAATATGGCGAGTATTTCTCCTACCATATCGATCGATATCTCTCATACCCCTGGCAAGATTGAGAATGTAAATATAGGTGCAGATTGTTCTCCATAAGAGATTCTGATCTACACCAACCTCTTCAAATAATTTCGAGATGTATTCACTTGTTCATATGAAGAGATGCCAGGGATAGACACTCGTATTGTCGAACATGAGATTAGGACTTACCTAGATGCTAAACCTATTCGACGACATATTAGATATGTTAATCCTAGGAAGGTTCCCACCATTAAGGCAGAGGTAGAGAAGCTACTTAATGTTGGTTTCATATACTTGGTTCCCTTGACCGAATGGTTATCCAACCCTGTTCCTGTGAATAAAAAGCAAGAAACCATCCGTGTGTGTATGGAATTTCGCGACCTAAACAAGGCTTGTCCTAAAGACAACTTCCCCATGCCTTTCATTGATCAGATCATCGATGAGTGTGCGGGAAGCAAAATATTTTCCTTTATGGATGGATTTTAAGGATATAACCAAATCCATATCAAACCTAAGGACCAACACAAGATTACATTTATATTTCCTTGGGGCACTTTTTAATACTGGAAAATGCCTTTTGGCCTAAAAAACGCCGGAGTGACCTTCCAACATGCAATGAATTTCACTTTTCACAATATCAAGCACATAGTTGAAGCTTACCTTGATGATCTTGCTGCTCACTCTTGCAAGAGAGTAGATCATGTTACACACCTTCGACTGTTTTTTGAAAGATTTAGTTACTATAGAATTAAGTTAAACCCTCACAAATGCATATTTTGCGTTAGGTCTGGCCATTTGTTAGGATTCTTAGTTTCCAAGACCGGAATCATGGTAGATCCTCTTAAGGTTGAGGCAATACTTCAGTTGCCTCCCTCATAGACTCCCAAAAAGTGAGTCTCGGTTAATCTCTTTTCCGAATCATCTAAAAACTGAAAATATCATTGAGTGATTTGTCCCTTTCACATTTGTTAAAGTTGGACTTGAAAGGTCATGAGTCTTAGTTAAGATATTTTTCGACTTGCTATCAAAAATAGAAAATATTGCCGAGTGAACTTGTCTTTTTCACACTCGTAAATTGGATTTGAAAAGACGTCTATTTGGAACAAGTTTACCCCTTTTTCACACCAAGTAGACTAAAAGATATAAAAAAGGACATTTTTTGGCATTAAGTTGTGATTGCATCTCATGCCCTCGCTTGCAGTATTGAGCCTTTAGTCGATTCTTGCTTTGTGTTATAAACTGTTGCCTAAGAAGTTTGCATCCTCAACCAGGCAGAGCCTTGTTTATATCCTTCTCAATTTGACACCCTATACCCTGGAGGGAACATCACCTTGAGTGTCCATCTTCCACATTCATTTCCTTTCATTAAGCATAGGTACGTTCCACTGTTGGAACTATTTTTTCTTACTTGTGACACTCGTTCCCTCCTATGTATCCTAACATTCATTTGTTATGAAAAAACAAAAAAATACGGGTGGGAAAGGAGTACTACATTTTAATTGGTAACAATTGTGTCGCCTTTGAATAGAGCACAAAGTTATTGAGTCCTTGTGTCATCATAATTTTTGGTTTAGCATGGCCTTAGGAAGTTGATCTTGATATAGAGTTTTCTCTACCAACTGGTTACTCTTCCAGTCTCTATAGAGAACGTTATTGATGCCTCCTACATCTAATCGTCACATCATTAAGTCTATGCTCTCGGAGTCCACCATATATCTCATGCTCTTGTTCAAAGGAAGTCTATCAACCTATGTTGGCCACTCCTCAGAAATCTTGACTTTGCATGTCAGACATACCCTCAGTTTGTCTTAGAATCACATGATAATTTGGTCTTATCATGCACCCTCGCCCTACTTTCATAATTGGTAGGTCACCTTGAACCCAACAATCGACACTTCATCATTGGTTGTTGACTAAGTGGTTTCCCTCGTGTTCGACGATAATAAATCTATTCACACTTTGGGATTTATGCAGTGTCTTGGATGCCATTAGCCTTATTGGTGGTTTCCTTGCCTTTGTCAACAATTTTTCATCATTGAATGATATTCATAGGGTCTTTTTCATGTACCCCTTGCATTTGGCACATGTGAAAGACGCACAGGGTCATTGGTTCATGAACATGTTCTTCGTCCGATATCCACCAAATCATGAAGCTCCTTTGTTCTTCATGCTGACTGATGAGATATGCCTCAATGATCTCCTTTCAGTGGGTCTCTTTCCATAGACTTCATCTCATTTATTCTGGATATGGAACCTAGAGTTTTATGAGTACCTTGAGGCTTTCATTTATTAGTGGAAGGCTCTCTCGCCATTGACAGATGGGAATACAACAATGTATCCTAATCAATGGATCTCTCAAGTGTTTGACATCGACTCCTTTTTCATAGTTGTAGGAATGTACTTGGTGCCTTAATAACTACTTTTATTATTGGTAGGTTGTCTTACATTTATTAACGGTATAGCTCAATGACCGGTAATCAAATGACGTCTCATCATGTTTGACCTCAACTCCTTTATTCACATGATGTAGACTTGCACCCTTGGAAGATAGTGTAGAAGACTTGAAGACATTACTATGTGGTTGCAGTTTTCCTGAGTTGTTGCTTCCCCTTCATTGGACCAGTACCTATTTGACTTCAGCGATCATGGGAGATCAGATTGTACTCTGTGGTATACAAATATCTTTAGATTGATTTTGAGACTAGTTTCACTAGGCCTTGTTCGTGACTATGACAACTCTTAGCATGTAACCACATTTGTATTTGCCTATTCATGGCCATGAACACTTGTTTGGTATATTTCCACATGGATCTACATTGTATTCTTGGCATCCATGTATGCAAAGTCAGTACATAATGTAATGAGTAATTGAGTTCGTCCAGTTGGTCCTCTACCACTCCACTTCTAGGTTTTTCATAATGTATTTCGGCCATCGCAGATACTCCTCTGATCTCACACATTAGGGGGCATCTGTTATAGAAATATTTGCCTCACCATTGTTATCTTGCACAAAGGGCCTTTTTCCATTTCCCTATGCAGACTTCTCATCCCTTTTTGATGAATCCAGAGATAAAAATATACATTTTTCCACATATACCCTCCCTATCAGTTATGCAAGATGTGTATATGTTGGCTACTCCAATACATCCCATGTATATCGGGATTTGTGCCAAAAAATACAAAATGTGATAGGGTTTCCATGTCACGACAAAAGATCTTTGATCCTTTCCCTTTCATATATTGGAAACATTCTGACTCGACCCTTCAATTGCATTCTGAAGGCTATAAAAGCACAATTTAGAGCTATGGAAAAGAGAAGAAAGCATTCAACTTTGAGAGCAAAGTTACTCTGGAGAAATTACTTCATATTGAATCTGCATCCCTTTGTCCCTCAAGTCTGAACATAGTGTTCAACCCCTAAGCTCTTTCCTTATTGTTGAGAGGACCTCATTGCCTCTTTCCTATGAGATTTCCTTTGGTGGAGGATTTGTTGTGGGGTATTCTACCCTACGGACTAATAAGCTAGGGCTCTAAACTTATACGCAGATCATGACCCTTAAGATTTAACTTTTAACCTTCTACCCAAAATCTCAACCCCTT
>JZKD02S2325715.1:138285-152820 GCA_000966675.3 Picea glauca
GGAAGAGATTTATATGCAGCAACCACAGGGGTATGAGGTCAAAGGGAAGGAGAATTTGGTATGCAAGTTGAAGAAGAGATTGTATGGCCTAAAGCAAGCTCCAAGGCAGTGGTATCTGAAGTTTTATAGGTTTATGATAGAACAAGGTTATAATAGATGTCATTCTAATCACTTTGTTTATTTTAAAAAGCTACAAAATGGAAGCTTTATTATCTTGCTATTTTATGTAGATGACATGCTTGTTGCAGAGTCTAATATGCAGGATATAAATGTGCTCAAGAAGAAATTAGCCAATTCATTTGCGATGAAGGATTTGGGTGCTGCAAATAAAATCCTTGGCATAAGAATAACAAGAGATAGGAAAAATTGCAAGCTGACATTGTCTCAGGGTGAGTACATAGAGAAGATGTTGGAGAGGTTTAGAATGCAGAATGAAAAACCAGTTAGTACATCTTTGGCCATTCATTTCAAATTAACTTAGGAAATGTGTCCCAAGACACAGGAGGAGATAGAATACATGTCCAGGGTCCCTTATTCATCAGTTGTTGGCAGCTTGATGTATGCAATGGTTTGCACAAGACCAGATATTGCACATGCAGTGGGAGTTGTAAGAAGGTATATGAACAATCTAGGTAAAGAACATTGGGAGGCAGCAAAGTGTATTCTCAGGTATTTGAGAGGTACTACTAATCATGCATTATGTTTTGGAGGTTCAGAAATTGTTCTACAAGGATATGTTGATTCAGATATGGTAGGTGATAAAGATAGCAAGAGGAGTACCACAGGGTATGTGTTTACTATAGGTGGAACAACAGTAAGTCGGATTTCAAAACTGCAAAAGGTTTTTGCACTTTCAACAATAGAGGCAGAGTATGTTACTGCTACAGAGGCTAGTAAAGAGATGATTTGGTTACATAGGTTTATGGAGGAATTGGGAAAGAAGCAAAAGAATAGCAGGTTGTATTGTGATAGTGAGAGTGCCATTCATCTTTCAAAGAACTCAGCCTTCCATTCGAATACTAAGCATATATAGTTGAGGTGCCACTTCATACGATCCGCCTTGGACGATGGAAATTTGAAGTTGGAAAAGATACACACTAGCCAAAATCCTACAGATATGTTAACAAAGGGAGTAACCAGAGAGAAACTGAGTTCCTACTCAGTTTCAGTTGGTCTTCAAGAATGAAAATGAAGATGAGAAATTTTCCAGGTCCAAGAAGGTTTAGAGTCTAGCATATACAACAGCGGTGGAGTTGTTGAGATCAATCTCCAAGTGGGAGATTGTTGGTTGTGGAGCCTGGTTATCTTCCTGATTCAGAGGTCTTTTACTTTTAGCTATGTTTATACCCCATGAAGTATTTACACCCCAGAAGTATGTACACTCTTCCATGCGGGGGAGTGCAGAGGGGGGGTACCCACGGTCTTGTTTTTTTAACACAAAGCATAATCAACACTTCCTTGGTTTATGTGCAAAGGCCAATATGATGAGTTTCCTGCAATAGATCAGGTATTGTTTCCTTGTTGTAGCACTCAATTCTCATTAGAATCTGAAACATGCATACATCTTTTTCAAAATTTCATAAAGAAACCAAAGCTACAAAAGCATCATGCTTACATTGGGTTTTTTACCATAACCCTTCTAATACACTACTTTGATGCAGAAACAAACATCACCATTGAAATTGTGGTGCGAATTCGTGTAAGAATGATTGTCAAATCATCTCAAACAGAAAAATTCACCTACATGACACTGTTTGGCTCTTTGCCTCATAAAGCATGTCTGCTACCTGCATTAAATACTCCAACTCTACATAAATTTCTGTGCATGTACAGATCTGGGCATGCACCTCCCACGAGCGCTAGTAAAAGTGGTGTTTTAAATAATAATTCTGGGTAGAACTTACAAAGTTTGATCTCGTGTTTTGTTGGAAACCGTGGCTAAGTTTAGAGATTTGGTTAGGGGATATACGGGGGTCAAACTCCACAGACCCCCCTTTAGAACTTAGTTTTAACTAACACCATATTTAATATATGGTTTTTATACCATATATCTATCCCAAAACAAAACACCATATTTAATATATATGGATTTTATACCATATCCATTCCAATAGAAATCTGTGCCACTTATGATGCGACCTATGCACGATCTGACCCATACTTAAAGCCTTGTCGGGGTTTTTTTTCACACTTGTCACCGAGCTTGCTGGAATTGTGGTATCTGTAATCAATTTGTGTGGAGTACGTCAGATTTATTGTTGAGCGAGGATGGATATGGTGGGTATGTCACATCTCTGCCATCAGATACATAATGTTTCCCATCAGAATGTGGATAGGCCGAAATATGTGGGTTGTCGATCGGTCCGGTCGTTGGGTCTGGTGTCGGCCAACCCAACTTTTTTTTTTTGAAAACTTTGGTCTTGGGGCCGTATTGGGAATTTCTAGAATGCCACATGGTGCCCATTGATTGGTCCATGTGGCATATCCTGATTCGTCGACCCTTACTAAGTCAGCTGCCAAATGTGTGACACTTGTCACTTTTCCATGCTACCACCTGATGGATCTTGGGTGGTGTTGCATGGCATCACCTAGGGGTGTCACGTGGCATGTGCCAATTGGCCCATGTGGCCCCCCAAAATCCCAAAACTTCATGCTATGTGTTAGCTCCTCAAGGTGCCACATAATCATGCTAACATCACCATGTGCAATCATCTGTATGGATGTTGATGTCACCCTTTGACTTTGACTGGGTTGACCACATCTTTGAATGACCATAACTTCTTTGTTATAGATTCATTTGATGATTCCCTTGCACTGTTGGAAATCTTTGGACAAGCTCTTCGACTTGGCACAATTTTCATCAGATTCTGAACAATTTGATTTTTGGGCCTTCTACATCCACCTGGATCATTCTTGTATAATTGGGGCCACCTTGAGGCCTCATGTCTGCAGGAGTGGAGCACTGTGGTTAATGTTGCAACTAGGGATTGATTGAGGAAGTGAATGACATGATTGGTGCTCCTTGCCTTATATTTGATGTTGAGATGAAATTGTTGCAAGTATGTGGACCACTTTTGATGGTGGTCATTCTGCAATTTTCCTTATGTCTGCATGAACTACAGAGGCTTGTGATCAGTGTGGATGATTGTCTCCTTCCAAAGAATGTAATGCTTCCATTGGGGGCAAGCTTGTACATTGGAATACATTTCTTTGTCGCAAGTGGGGTACTTATGGACTACATCTGATAGTGTCTCACTATGATAGGCCAATGGATGACCATGGTGAGTGAGAAATGTGCTCACAACATAATCATAAGAATTTGTCTCAATCTAAAAAGTTTCTTGTAGAATTGGTAATGAGAGCACTAGGGCTGAGCACAAGCAATGTTTCATATCATCGAACGCTTTCTGTTGCAACTATCCCCACACAAAATTTTCTTTACCATCACCCTTAGTCACTTGGCTAAGGGCCCATGCGATATGGGAGAATCCTAACACGAAGATGTGATAGAAATTGGCAAGTCCCAAGAAACTCTGAATCTCAGTTAGTGTGGTCGGAGTTGGCTAGTCATGAATGACCTAGATCTTGGATGGATCCACATGCACACCATGCTCATCAAAAATGTAGCCTAGGTATTGGACCATGTTAATGTTGAAGGAGCATTTTTCTGAGTTAGCATTTAGCTTGTGTTTCCGTAGAGTGTGAAGGGCATGTTGAATATGCTGCAAGTGTTTCTCCCAACTCTTGTTGAAGATGAGGATATCATCAAGATATACCACCACAAAATAATTAGTGAAATTCTACAAGATATCGTCCATCAACCTCATGAAAGTGTTTGGGGCATTAGTCAAACCAAAGGGCATGACCAACCATTCAAAAATACCCTCTTTGGACTCAAAAGTAGTCTTCCATGCATCATTTTTTTCTATTGGGACCTGATTGTAGTCAGACTTCAAGTCGATCTTACTGAATTACTTGGCTCCCTTGAGTTGGTCAAGAAGGTCGTCGATTTGGGGAATTGCCTATCAGTTCTTGACTATGATTTTGTTTAGAGCCATTTTATCAATGTAGAGTCACCAGGTCCCATCTTTCTTCTGCACAATTATAATTGGGCTTCTGCAAGGTGAGGAGCTTGGTCATATTTTCCCCTTTTTGAGTAGATCTTGGATTTAATGTTTGAATTCCTCATTTTCCATAAGAGAGTAGTGATAGATTGGCCCATTGGGTAGAGGTGAGTCGGGGGTCATATCGATTGAATGCTTGACCTGACAGTTTATAGGTGCCCCAATGGATGAGGAGAATATGTCTTTGTATTCCTCCACGACCTTGTCCACTTGCTTTTGTGGCATGGAGAGGCCTTGTGCGAAGGCCATGGATGTGGTTGCAACCTTCTATTCACTTTGAGAGAGAATCATAAAGAAGACAAATTTCTCGGTTTGGGAGATGACCTTCCTGCATTGCTTAGCGGGGATCAAAGAAATGGTGATAAGTGGAGCTACCTCTGGTGTCCTATACAATTGTCTTCCCAAATTAATAATAACATTGTGAGGTCTAGACTCATATACAATATGACATTTCCACAAGTAAGGTTGGCCTAAAATAACATCATAAACTTCAAAGGGGGGAATATTGCACAATACCTCATCCTTGAAGGGATTGATGTTGTAGGGCAAGCGACACTATTGGCTGACACATAGATATCTCCCTTGGTGGAGTCACCCAATGGTGTAATGTTGCGGATGTGGTGTTATTGGCAAGTCCAACCTCTTGGTGACCTCTACTGATATGAGGTTCTTTTTACTTATGATATCGATAATGAAGTGCAATGGAGCACCCTTCACCCACATCTGTGAGTGGAAAAGGAACTCACCTTCCTCCAGTTCTTCAATTTCACTTGGCTAGATCTTGGTGGTAGTGATGGTAGCGCTAGGATCTACATCAATGATCTACTTCCCCTTTTTTGGTTCTGATTCTGAGTTAGAACTCACATATGACTCTGAGGATTTCATTTCGGCCACCATTGACTACTTTGAGTGACATTCATCAGTGTTATGCTAGGGAATCTTATGGAATTCACACCACTTTCCAGTGTCTTTCTTTGTCTTCCCATTACCCTTCTTTGTTGGCAACTTTGACTAGTTGTCCTTCGGTGGTCCATCCTTGCTCTATCCCTTGTTTTATGGGTTGGGGCTACCTTTTCTGTGCTTTTGTTGTGAGAAATTCACAGATCCAAACTCCCACTTATTCTGTTTAAATTTATGCTTGATTTTGACGACGTATCGATAAGTTGTGCCCAGTGATGAGATGTCCAGAAACTCCATTTCTATCTGGATGTATCGATGCAGACTATCGCAGTACTTGACCACCATGTTTTTTTTCAGATTATTTGATACCCAACTTGGTGTGAAAGGTATCAAAGACACTTGTGAACTATGGCATTGTTTGGTTCCTTTCCTACAGCATCGTGGTCCATTTTGTATATTGGTCATTGTATCTTCCAACAGGGTAATATTGTTCCTTAATAACATCCTTGAAAGAACCCCAAGTGGGTGCAACTGCAAAAAATGCAGATTCCTCTATGGCCTTTTTCTCATAGTAAGTATCCCACCAATCCTTGACATGGGGGACAACCTTAAGGAGCACAAAGGTGATATTTTTTCTATTAGAAAAATTATGGAAAAAAAATACCCTTCGAGCTTTTTCAACCATTTATCTAGGGCATATGCATCTATTTGACCTTCAAATAAAGGGATATAAAAACCAACATGTGCCTTGAAGGGGGCGGGGCCTCTAAAGTGGCCACTTGATGAAGATGCATCGATTTTTGGTAGTTTCTGAAAGAGTTGGGAAAATTATCCATCATCTTGTTCCTTTGTTGTGTGAGGCATTCCTCAAGAAACAGTTTAATAGGATCTCCTACCCCATCGTCTCTCTTTTTTTCCGCCATGGGAGGTCGTTGGGGTCGGTGAGGACGATATTACAAAAGATCAAAAAGTTTGATTCCCAACTCCTTATACCCTGACCTCGTTGGGAACATGCACATATAAACAAATAAAGAGAATAACACTCTGATACCACTGATATAGATTTATAAATGGAGTGAAATTAAATACTAATTTATAACAAAAACATATAGATATAATGAAACTTGAATTCTATCAATAAATGAAATGTGTTGAATTGTAAAAAATTAGAATGAAACAAACTCACTCGAATGGTGGTAGATTATCTCTGAGAAGAGATGTGACAGCTATGTGCATTCTCCAAAGCACATTACAATGAGGTTGAAAGGCCTTTTTTTCATAAAGAAGCAATGAGGAAACCCTAAACATCCTAAAAACCTAACCCTATGAGACAAAATCCAAAAGGCTTGTGAGCCCCAATGGGGTTAGTTGATATGCCAACTTTCGGGAGTCGTAACTTTTTCATATGATCTTTGTTTAGAGTGCTCAATATCCTGTTGGTTGGCCCAAACATTCCTTTGAAATTTTTATTTCGGCATTATCACACCCTGAAAACGTTGTTTAAGGAATCAAAATGACCCCGAAAGTTCAGGACCTAAAAAAGTGTAAAAAACTACCAAAATGGAAAAATGTGCTTTGAGCCAATGGAATAGGTGGGTGGCCACTGATATCCACATGGATCATTATAAATTCATCTAATAAGGTTTTAGATATTAAAAACTCATCTAACCTATTAGCATCTTTGGCTTTCCAACTCTCTTGTTACTCCAAGAAGGAGATGGTTTAGAAGGTTTAATATCCAAAAGACCAATTTCTTTCAATTTTATAATGAAATAACTAAATATAGGGTCCAATTGAGTAGCCATGTCCCATAATTTTGATGCTCCTAATGTGAATCTCAAGTCTCCCCCTATCACAACCAAACCATTTTGTACACTATCCATTTTGAACAATCTATCCCAATAGTCCACCATGTCCATGTAAGGGCCATGAACATTCAACATTGTGATATATTTCCTTAGATCTATAGAGGAAAAGGAGATCCTTAATAATATAGGCAAGGCCCAAGAATTAGTAAGGGTGAAGGAACATTTATTCCATCTACTCACATTCCCACATGATCTCCCGGTGTCATCTATAAAACAGAAGTCTCAGTTACTTAGCAGTTTAGAGAGTTCTTGAGTATTTCTCTCCCCATTTGTCATTGTCTCTTGCAACATAATAATATAAGGTTTTATGTTATCAACTAATCTCTTTATGGCCAACTTATTTGAGTGGTTGGCCATCTCTTTTCCATTGAGGGTTATAAAATCATTTGGAACCCTCAATCGGGGCATTTACTCTAAGAGTATTAATTAAACATAGTTATTTCCCACACTTGAATTATGAGGATGCATGTTTTGGGCCATAAACATGAACGGATTCCTTCCCCTTTGATTGTATATCAATACCTTTCCAACGGACTATCACACGCCTAAAATAGAGATCGTATGCAAAAGTTACGACCCTGGGAAGTTTATGTGCTAACTTACCCAAATGGGGCCCACATGACTTTTGGAGCTTCATCTCCTAGGGTTAGGTTTTTGGATATCTAGGGTTTTGGGCATTCTTGTTTATTATAAAAAGGCCTTCAGAGCCTCATTGTAATCTTCTTCTTGTGAATGTGCGTTATCCTCACATCTCTTCTCAGAGATAAGCCACCATCATTCCAACAAGCTTGTTTCCATTGCATTTTACAGTTTTAGCTTATTTCGTTATTGAATAGAAAACCAGTTTTACTGTATATCTATTATTTTGTGTTAAGAACCTATTAATAATTTGTATTCATTTCATTCTTCTCATAAAATTTGGATCAGTGGTATCAGATCAGTCTAATTCTTATCATCTTAATGCATGTCCCCAACGAGGTCGGAGTACAAAGAGTTGGGTCTCGAGCTTGTTTCTCTTAAGGACAAAATCTACCGCACGCCCAAGCGACCTCTCATGGAAGGAGAAAAGAAATATGACAAGACAGGATATCCTTTGAAACTTTTGATTGAGGAATCCCTCATGCAATAGAGGAATGAGATGATGGATAGTTTCACACAAATCCTTCAGCGGCTACCAACAGGTGAAGAATCTTCTTCGAACAGAGGCACCACCCCCTTCAAGGAACAAATAAACTTTGATATTCCTAGATTTGAAGGTTAGATAGATGGAGATGTTGTAGACAAGTGGTTGAATCTACTAGATGGGTATTTGTCTGTCCATAACTTTTCGAATAGAGAAAATATTACTTTTGCACTCCTCAAAGTCATTCCCCATGTCAAAGATTGGTGGGAAACTTTTTGTGAGAAAAAGGAAACAAAGGAAACCTAATTATTTTCAATAACGACCAAGTAGAAATCCTTCAGGGATGCTATTAAGGAACAATACTACCCTGTCAGAAGTTATGACGACCTATATACCAAATGGACCACACTGTGGAAAGAAAGAGACCAAGTAGTGCTATATTTCACAAATATATTCCATACCTTGTGCACCAAGTTGGGTATCAAATATTCATAGTGACATCTGGTGCTCAAGTATTGCAGTGCTCTGCATAGATACATCCAGACTGAAATGGAATTTTTGGACATCTCATCCTTGGGTGTGACCTACCGATATGCTGTCAAAATGGAGCAGAAGCTCAAACAAAAGATGTGACAATTTGGGCCTTGGAACCCCGCACAACAAAATCTAGGAAAGGGCGGCCCCAACCAATAGAATAAAGGATAGAGAAAAGATGGAAAGTATTAGGACAACCAGTCTAAACCGCAAGAAAAGAAGGACACTCGAAAGACAAAGAAATATACTGGGAAGTGGTGTGACTTCCATAAGAGCCCTTGGCATAACACTGCTGACTGTCGCTCAAAGCAGTCACTGGTGGCTGAAGTGAAAGCCTCTAAATCAGATGTGGATTCTGACTCTGAGACAAAACCAAAAAGGGGAAGATAGATCATTGACATGGAACCCAGTACCACCGTTTCTACCACCAAGCTCCATCCTAGTGAACCAGACGAGCCAGAAGAAGGAGAGCGCCTCTTCCATTCACAGATGTGGGTAAAAGGCACCCCGTTGCACTTTATTATTGATAGCGGTAGCCAGAAGAACCTCATCTCAGAATAGGTCGTCAAGTGGCTGGCCCTGCCAACAACGTCACACTCACAACCCTACACCATTGGATGGCTCCGCCAAGGAAGCGATCTCCACGTTAGCCAAAAGGGTCGACTGTCATACAACATCAATCCCTTCAAAGACGGGGTATTGTGTGATGTTTCTCCTCTCAAAGTTTGTGATGTTATTTTGGGCCAACCTTATTTATGGAAATGTCATGTTGTATATGAGTCTAGGCTTTGTAGTGTTATTATTACTTTGAACAAGAAATTGTACAGGATACCCAAGGCAGTCCCACCTAGTGATATTTTCTTGATCTCTACTAAGCAATGCAGGAAGGTCATCTCTCAAACAGAGAAGTTTGTATTCTTCATGATTCTCTCTCAGAATAAGAAAAAGATCACAGCCACATCCGGGGTCTCTGCAGCCGACCTATCCGCATAGTAGAAGCAAGTAGATAAGGTCATGGAAGAATACTCGGATATATTCTCCTCACCTGCAGGGGTACCTCTGCACTGCCAGGTCAAGCACCCCATTGATCTGGCCCCTGGCACACCGCTGCCCAATGGGACATTCTATCATCACTCTTTGTTAGAGAATGAGGAGATCAAGCGATAGATCCAAGAACTACTCAACAAGGGGCACATTCACCCCAACTCATCACCTTGCAGGAGCCCAATCGTGCTGGTATAGAAGAAAGATGGAACCTGGCGACTCTCTATTGTTTACCAGGCTCTGAATAAAATCACAATCAGAAATTGGTACCTGATTCCCTGAATCAATGACCTCCTTGATCAACTCATGGGGCCCAAATGCTTTAGTAATATTTATCTGAAGTCTCGCTACCACCAGGTCCTGATAGAACATATATATGTATGCAAGACCGCCTTCAAGTCAAAGGAAGGCCTTTTTAAATGGTTGATCATGCCCTTTAATTTGACAAATGCTCCATCCACTTTCATGAGGATGATGTATGATATCCTGTGATCATTCACCAATACTTTTGTAGTGGTGCATCTGGATGACATTCTAATTTACAGCAAGACTTGGGCCAAACACTTGCAACATATTCAACAGGTTTTGCACACCTTGTGGTAGCACAAGCTATAATCCAACTTAGAAAAATTCTCCTTCACCATGGACAGGGTCCATTACCTAGGCTACATCATTTATTAGCATGCCGTACATGTGGATCCAACCAAGATCCAAGTCATCCATGACTAGCCATCCCCAACAACACTCACTGAGCTTCAAAGCTTCTTGGGAATTGCCAATTTCTACCGCAGGTTCGTGTTGGGATTCTCCCATATTGCATGGGCCCTTAGCCAAATAAACAAGGGTGGTGGTAAGGAAAAATTTGTGTGGGGTCGGTCCCAACAAAAAGAATTAGATGATTGGAAGAAGCACTTGTGCTCAGCCCCAGTACTTTCACTACCAGACCTGCAATATCCCTTTGAGATCGAGACAGATGCTTCTGACTATGTTGTGGGTGCCATTCTCACTCAGTACAGCCACCCTGTGGCCTATCATAGTGAGACACTCTCACATATTGTCTGTAAGTACCCTACTTATGACAAAGAAATGTACTCCATTGTTCAAGATTACCGCTAATGGAGACATTAAATTATTGGGAAGGAGATAGTCATCCACACTGATCAAAATCTACTACATTTCATGCAGACACAGGGAAAATTGCAGAATGAATGCCATCAAAAGTGGTCCACATAATTGCAGCAACTCCACCTCAACATCAAGTATAAAATAGGAATCACCAATCGCATCGTTGATTTCCTCATCAGACTGCCAGTCGTGGCACTCACCACAGTGCTAGACTCTTGCGACCATGAGACATATGGATGGACCCAACTCTATGAGACAGACCTTAACTTCACTACCACCTACCAAATGTTGGGTGCAAATGTAGTTGTCGATAATTTCTATCTTCAGGATGGGTTGTTGTTTCATCTAGACCATATATGTGTTCCATCAAGTGAATGAGTGAAGATGATCTAGGAAGCCCACTACAGTTGGGTGGTAGGACACTTTAGCATCAAAAAGACAGTGGTGATTCTACAGAAACATTTCTACTAGCCAAAATTTCAACAGGAGGTCAACAAGTATATCAGGTCCTACACTGCCTGCGTTATTTCCAAACCGATCACTAAGAAATAGGGCATGTACACCCCTCTTCCTACTCCTGATAGGACATGGGAATCCATCTCAATGGATTACATGTCGGGCCTCCTGTCCACCAAGCAGGGAAATGACTGTGTTTTTTGGTTGTTGATCGCTTTTCTAAGATGGCGATTTTGGTTGCCTGCAAGAAGAGCATCACAGTAGAGGCCACTACCAAGCTCTTCTTTGAATGATTCTGGGTACATTTTGGAATCCCACAAACCATTGTGTCAGATTAGGATAGTCAATTTCTCAACACATTTTGGTCGAGCCTCTGGTCACTGTTGGACACCAAGATCACCAAATCCAAGGCCTTCCACCCCCAGACAGATGGCCAAACCAAGGTTGTAAATCAAATAATTTTGCATATCCTTTGAATATATAATACAAATCACTCTCGCACATGGTATGAGAGCCTTCCCTATGTCCAACATAGCTACAACTGAGCCCTGCATAGCTCAATCAGCCACAACCCCTTTCAAGTGGGGTTGGGATTCCAACCATTGGGTCCCATAGATGTTGCACTTCCCCTTGCGGTCACCTCGACCGACTCATATCCTGCTCCAACTGAAGCTGACAAAACCACCTGTTTCATTGAAAATATCCATCACATCTTCCAACAGGTTCAGGATATTCTACAGAAGACCAATGACAAGTACAAATAGGGCCATGATCAACATCGGGTGCCACATAAGTTTCAGGTGGGTGACAAAGTTTGGTTGCACTTGCAGAATGAATGCCTTACAGGACCCCATCGAAAGATTCACCCACTTTGTTATGGGTCATACACTATCACTAAGGTCATGGGGGATAATTGTTTTGAGCTCAAGAATCCTCCTTTCCTTGGCCTGCACCCAGTGTTCAACGTGGATCTCATTCGCCCTTATTTCCCACCATTATTGAACACCTCAAAAGTAGAAGAACAACTGAAACCAACAAAGCTCAACCTCGAATGCATACAATAGGAATCCAATGATTACATTGTGGAAAGATAGATCAAGGTCACTCGACAACAAATGATCCATCTTTATCGAGTCATCAAAGCAGGGAAACTCCTGCACCAAGGGAAGTGGCTCACCCGGGGCCAAATTCAGCAGAAATTTCCTCATCTGATGGGGCACCTCAATGAAATGGAGACCATTTCTTCCTAAGGAGGGAGGATTGATACATATGGATATCGGTGGCCACCCACCTTTTCCAACTGGCTCAAAACAGTTTTCTGACAATTTTGGCAATTTACTATTTTTAGCAGTTTTAACTTCTAGGGCCATTTTGAGGACCTAAATGAAGGTTTTTAGGGATAGATATCCTCATAAATATTCAAAGGCATGATTGAGCCCAAAAAATGAATCTCCTCTATGATATATTTCCATCGGGCTATCACACGCCTAAAACAGAGATCATATGCAAAAGTTACGACCCCGGGAAGTTGATGTACTAAGTTACCCAAACGGGGCCCACATGACTTTTGGCACTTCATCTCCTAGGGTTAGGTTTTTGTATGTCTATGGTTTTTGGAATTCTTTTTTATTGTCAAAATTCCTTCATAGCCTCATTTTGATCTTCTTCTTGCAAATGTGCATTTTCATCACATCTCTTCTCAGAGATAAGCCACCACCATTCCAACAAGCTTGTTTCCGCTGCATTTTACAGTTTCAACTTATTTCGTTATTGAATAGAAAACTAGTTTTATTGTATCTTTGTTATTTTGTGTTAAGAACTTGTTAATAATCTATATTCATTTATTTCTTCTCATAAAATTTGGATCAATGGTATCAGAGTGGTCTGCTCTTTGTCGTCTTAATGAAAGTCCCCAACGAGGTCAGAGTACAAAGAGTTGGGTCTCGAGCTTGTTTCTCTTGAGGAAAGGAGCTCTTGCACGCCCATGCGAACTATCATGGCAGGAGAAAATAAAGATGACAGGATAGGATATCCTTTCAAACTATTTATTGAGGAAGCCCTCACGCAACAGAGGAACGAGATGATGGATAGTTTCGCACAAATCCTTCGGCAGCTACCAATAGGCAACTTCATCTTCTTTGAATGGAGGTGCCACCCCCTTCAAGGTACAAATAAACTTTGATATTCTTATATTTGAAGTTCAAATAGATGAAGATGTTTTAGAAAAGTGGTTGAATCTACTAGAAGGGTATTTTTCTATCCATAACTTTTCGAATAGAGAAAATATTACTTTTGCGCTCCTCAAAGTCGTTCCACATGTCAAATATTGGTGGGAAACTTTCTGTGAGCAAAAGGAAACAAAGGAAACCTCATTATTTTTAGTCATGGCCACCTGGGAATCCTTCAAGGATTATATTGAGGAACAATACTACCATGTCAAAAGTTATGATGATCTGTATACCAAATGGACCATACCATAGAAAGAAAGAGACCAAGCAGTGCCAGATTTCACAAATATCTTCCATACCTTGCACACCAAGTTGGGTATCAAATATTCAGAGAAACATATGGTTCTCAAGTATCACTATGCTCTACATAGATACATCTAGACCAAAATGGGATTTATGGACATCTCATCCTTGGGCACGGCCTACCGATATGCTGTCAAAATCGAGCAAAAGCTCAAACAAAAGACGCATCAATTTGGGCCTGAGAACCCCGCACAACAAAATCCAGGAAAGGGCAGCCCCAACCCACATAACAAAGTATATAGAAATGATGGAAAGTATCAAGACAACCATTCCACACCGCAAACAAAGAAGGACACCGAAAAGACAAAGAAAGATACCGGGAAGTGGTGGGACTTCCATAAGAGCTCTTGGCATAACATTGTTGACTGTCGCTCAAAGCAGTCATTGGTGGCCAAAGTGAAAGCCTCTAATTCAGATGCAGATTCTAACTATGAGGTAGAACCAAAAAGGGGAAGATGGATCATTGAGGTGGAACCCATTGCCACCATTTCTACCACCAAGCTCCAGCCTGGTGAACCAGACGAGCCAGAAGAAGGAGAGCGCCTCTTCGATTCACAAATGTGGGTAAAAGGCACCTCACTGCACTTCATCGTTGATAGCAGTAGCTAGAAGAACCTCATACCAGAAGAGTTCATCAAGTGGCTAGCCTTGCCAAAAATGCCGCACCCACAAACCTACACCATTGGATGGCTCTACCAAGGAAGCGATCTCTGCGTTGTTGGAAGATTGGTTGTTGTCATTGATGTCAACCCTAGTCATGGGTTTTGAACCGCAAGATTGATAAAGGTATTTGGACATGAAGGACAATGCACATGCATATACAACACCCA
>JZKD02S2325715.1:178978-200308 GCA_000966675.3 Picea glauca
GACATAGTAAAAGTAAATAAAAAGGAGTAAATACTCTTTTTACCACATCATTTTTACCTTTCCACTATTTGAGCTCAAAAAACCCCTCTTTTACCCTCCAAGTTCGATGTCAGATTGTAGGAGCTACGAGTGTTCATTCAGTGAGTTGTCAATGACAGTAAGGTAGGCTCTTTGTCCTTAACATTTTCATGGTTTAATTTTGCAATTTTATTGGTTAAATTTTCATTTTTGGGTTGATTTTACAATCCCTATTTGCACGATGCCATTCTCGCAGGTAGGCTACACGGGACCTGTGAGAATGGGTGATTCTCGCAGGTGACCCATGAGCAGCCTGCGAGGTTCTCGCACTGTGCACACAGGGCACCTGCGAGAACCACAAAGCTCAAAAAAAATTTAAAAAATTTACCCAATGAAAAAGAACCAAATCATGAAAAAAGTTGTTAAACT
The DNA here is from genome assembly GCA_000966675.3 of Picea glauca. Lineage (NCBI taxonomy): Eukaryota > Viridiplantae > Streptophyta > Pinopsida > Pinales > Pinaceae > Picea > Picea glauca. The sequence continues at coordinate 179,426 of JZKD02S2325715.1, forward strand.
TCTTATTGTGCCTCTTATGCAGATAATTAGCCATCAGAATGGTGCTTGAATGGTTTGAAAGGGAGCATGAAGAAGACAATGCAATGGCCGAAAATCATCCACCTACTATTGCTGCTTTGAGAGATTGTGGACTCCTGAAGTACTTTCGTATCCCGGGTATGAGGGCCCAAGTCAGGTTGTTAGAGTACCTAGTGCGTATGTGGGACCTTGATCAGCAGGTATTTCATGTGGGGGTCCACACACTGTCTTTAGACATTGAGTACATTTACTTTTTGACTGGATTGTCCCGACGCGGGTACTATGTGAGCCTGACTGGTAGCAGAGTTGGTGGGCTACAGATGAGTGAGTACTGTCATTTACACTGCGCTCCTGAGGCTGAGAGAAAGAAAGGAAAAGTAGCTATCTGGGGGGTATGAGACTTGACCCTCCGTACTATCCTATTCACCATAGCTCGGATGGCTGGGAGTTCTACTCCTCACATGGCGTTACAGAGTTACTTCCAGTATGCTATTGAGTGTACTGAGCCTCGGGTGTTCAACTGGGCAAATGTTGTGCTTCGCAGTATAAAAAAGCATTTTACCAAATGCAGACGAGGCGACCTGAAGCAATTCCGGTATGGATTTTTGTTGGTGTCCTTCTTCCTTGAGAGGTTTCCCTCACTAATACTTCAGGTTGAGTGGAATATATCGGGTCCCAGGGATCCAAGGATGTTGAGATGGTGTTGGCTCATGGCCCAGCACGTAGCAAGACCGATCATCAAGTATGATGATACTTTCTTTGACTGGCTTCAACCACAAATGTTGATGGTTGATGACTATGCTTATGCTGGGTTGGATTTTTGAGGAGATCTGGATTTAGTATTGCCAGAGGATTCTCAGTGGGGTGACCTTGGTAAGAAGTACACACATTTTCTCTTTTTAAATGTTTTGTGAATTTTTATCATATTCAAATGTTTTTGTTTTATATGTTCCTCAAAAGACTAATACAAAATTCATTTTTGATAACACAGATGTTGGACTGTACTGACCTCCTGGTACTTCTCCCATTCAGTGGTGAGGAGAGGTAGTGGCAGCGCCACAATATGCCGAGGATTATCAAGTGGTGGAACAAAATCTAGAGGGCCTGACCGTAGATATTCTAGACATGCCTCTGGAAGAGGTTCCACGATGCGACCAGTATCATATTGTAGGAGTATTAGCATCCATGAGTCTACTGCTTCGTAGGGTTGTTCGGGCAGTCGTGTGTTATCATGAATGTCATCCATGACATCACTATGTAGAAGCCATGAGCTTCAGATTTTGACATTTTGGTCTTCGGACAAACTTTTTGTAAAAAAATCTTTTGATCGTTATATATATACAGACGGCTTCTACCGGTTTATCATGTGTTGTGTGAACATTGATGTGATTGATTTAAATGACTCAAATGTCTATCCAATACATAATTAGCCAATGCATCTATTAATGTATTTAGACATCTAGGAATATGTTGATATTCAATGTAATCAAAATAACGCTCCAAGAGGTGAATTTGCAAATACACCCCTAACAAAGTAGGACTTCGAATGGTATAGACATTACTTAATTGTAGTACTATAAGCTGCAAATCAATATGCACAACCAAATGATGGATTTTGAGTGATATAGCATCAACCAATAATTCAATAACGGCGCTATACTCTGCAATGTTGTTGGTCGCACGACCGAGACACACACCTCGTAAGGAGACAAGTTCGTTTGTAGGGGCATAAATTGCCCACGTAGTGGAAGCAAGGTTCTGAGTACTATGGCTAGCGCCATTAGCGAAGACAATATAGGGTAGTGAAGACTCCGACATCTGGAAATCAAACACAATGTCACATAAGGGCAGAGACCAGATAACGACAAAAGCAAACTATAGTAACACACAAAAAGTATGATACATTAAAAATACAAGTACTTATGCACAGATGAGTTTATGCATAGTACTTCTTCAAGTACAACCCATTCCTGGGTTCACTCAAAGGGATACCATCGTAATCTACCAACTCGTAAGCTCCTTTATCCAAAACTCGTTGAATGATATAAGGACCTCGCCACATGGGTTCGAATTTCCCAGCTCCTAACATATCTCGATCTTGTTCATAGAGAAGAACAAGATCACCTTTGGAAAAAATGTGAGGCTTGACATGCTTGTCATATTGGGCCTTGACACGTTTTTTCTGAGCTTCTATGACTACGGTGGCATCACGTCGAGTTTCGTCTAATCGCATAAGATACAAAAGACGTTCTTCTTTAGCAGAAGTGTTGGGTAGGAGTTCAACAACTAGTTTCAAAGAGGGTATCTCACATTCGATAGGGAGAATAGATTCCACACCATAGACTAACCAAAAAGGTGTAAACCCAGTAGCAGACTTGACGGATGTCTGGTACGCCCACAACGCCGAAAACAACATTGTGTGCCAACTTGTTTTATGAATCCCTATCATTCGTCGGAGAATAGTTATGAGAACTTTGTTGATTGCTTCGACCTGGCCGTTGGCTTGTGGATAATAGGGTGTTGAGTTATCATGGCGAAGACCCAACTTTTCAGTAAGTTCAGACATCATAAAATTCCTAAAGTGGCTACCATGATCAGTGATGATAGCTTGAGGAACGACAAAATGAGCTATGACGTGATTAAAAAGAAATAAGGTTGCGGTCTTTCCAGTGTTGTAAAATGTCGGCATCGCCTCGGCCCATTTCGTAAAGTAATCAATGGCTATAATAATGTAACCATGCCCCCCGATCGAGTGAGGGTGACATGTCATGAAATTGATGCCCCATTTCGCAAAGGGACCAACTGAGACCACAGGGTGAAGATGAGCAGGATGTGATCGAATCTTCTGATTATAGGTCTAGCAGGCATGGCATTTCTGAACGACGGTGATGCAGTTGTTAAATAATGAAGGCCAAAAATACCCTGCGCGTAAGATCTTTTGGGCAGTAGCATACCCAGACATATGACCACCACATGCTCTGGAATGGCAGTCATTTAGAGCTTTCTCAGCTTTGTCGAATGTTAGACAACGTCGAAAAACAGATTCAATTCCCTGACGATAAAGAGTATCCCCGAGGATAATGTATTGACGAGCTTGATAGCATATGCGATGTTGTTTAGTACTGGACAAAGATGGCCGAAAAGTTTGGGTTTGGAGATATATAATGATATCTCCATACCAAAGATCACCAGTGCTAATAAGGAAAAGAGATTCATCGGGTAATGAATCTGTTGCTACATTTTCCGTTGCAGAATGGGGAAAGTTGCATATCAACTTAGCAAAAACTAAGGACTTCTTGGACTTGGTGCGTTCAAATTCCAAGTCAAACTCCTGGAATATCACAATCCATTTGGAGTACTTGCCCCCTAGCAATTGACAAGTGAGAATGTGTTGCATAGGGTTGCAATGTGAAATCACGGTAGTCTTGCGTGAGAGGATATAGTGCCGGAAGCGTTGGACGACTTGGATGGTAGCCAAGGCCAGTTTCTTGACATGTTGATACTTGATTTCGGTTGGCGTGAGACTTCGACTCAAGTAGTAAATAACATGTTCGTCGCGAGCATCATCCTCTTGGATGAGAACCATGCCAATGGTGTAATCAGATGCAGCAAGGTAAAGGAAATAATCACGACTATAATCAGGGGGAAAAAGAAGTGGAGCTCACGTTAATGACAACTTCAAAGATTCAAAAGCATTGTTGGCAATGGTATCCCATACAAACTCAAAATACTTTTATTAATAGCCATGTAAATCCATGAGTTATCTCGGCATAATTTGGGATAAAATGACGAAGAAAATTTGCTTTCCCTTGCAAACTTTGCAACTGGAGAAGTGTAGAAGGAGGAGCAACTGGAGAAGTGTAGAAGGAGGAGGGAGATTAAGGATCACCTCTACCTTTAAAGGATCCACCTGAATTCCTTAACGTGAAACGATAAAACCTAGAAGACATCTGGATTCTACGCAAAAAATGCACTTATGAGGATTTAAACGTATACGATAGAACCGACAGTGAACGAAAATGGCTCGGAGGTGGGTAGGGTGATCGACTCTGTGCATAGAATGAGAAGGTAAATCGTCCATATAGGGTTGAACGATGTGCTTGATATCATGAAAAGCATAAGACATAACATGTTGAAAAGTTGCACCCGCGTTCTTAAGACCGAAAGGAAGTTTCCGATAGGAAAAAGTACCCTAAGGAAAAATAAAAGCAGTCTTATGTTGATCCTCAGGAAGAATGTTGATTTGATTATAGCCGGAGAAACCATCCATGAGAGAGAAGATTTCACTTCTGGCGCAGTCATCAACAATCTGATCGACAAAAGGGGTACGAAAGTTGTCTTTTGGACAAGCTTTATTGACATCCCTATAATCAACACATACATGAATGGTACCTTGTTTCTTGTCAATCGGGACAAGATCAGAAACTCAGTCTGTGAGAGCCACCGGATAAATAAAGCCATCTTTAAGAAGTTTCTCAACTTCGAGTTTGATAGCAGCCGCTTTACATGGGTGAACTAGACGAAGCTGTTGCTGGATGGGTTTAGCTCTGGGGTATGTCTTAATCTCATGTATGACAATCGCAGGGTCGATACTTGGCATTTCTTCGTAACTCCAGGCGAAGATGTCACGAAATTCTTTGAATAGAGATGTGTAGGCAACGATTTCGTTGGAAGAACATGAAGCTCCTATATGGACATTTTCGACAATCCTAGGTTTAATGGATATGTCAATGGGAATCGTGGGTGAGATATTGCTTAAGTTCCCTTTGGCAAACACATCATGTGTAGTCTCAGGAACGGTTGAGATGACAACAATGGTCGACAGAGTCGATATCCGTTGATAGTTCTCAAGAGTATGTTTCTCTAGAAATAGGATGGAACGATGATGCCCATCGTTCCAAGGGGTGTCCTCCATGACAGACATGATCATCTCGTCAGTGGAAAAAATAACACTAAAAGGATCAGGAGACAAATCATCAAGAGAGGGAGTAGAAGGTGTTGTCGATTAAATGGCTTGGTAGGCGGATTTGACCAGACTTAACGGCATTTCGTCACCGAAACGAAGATGATCTCTAGGGTCAGGGACAATCCAAGGGTCGTGAGACGTAGGAAGTTCGTGAGGCATGGTGGAGATCATGTTGATGGAAGCAACAGATGAGCGTGGAACATCGGGCGGTGGAATGGGGAAAGTACCCATTAACGAGGAGTCCTTTAAAAGGCCTACACCGACGTTCTCATAACCCGGTGGGGTTTTAGCAATAAATGGTACGTTGCCAGTATGGGTATCGGAATTAAAGAAAGAAAGTTGGTCGACGGTAACAACCTTTCCTTGATGAGGGAAGCGTACTACACAGAAAAGTGTCGACACAACGACGTGCATGGAATCGATCCAGCTGCGGCCAAGAAAAAGATTATAATCAAGGGGAGCATCAAAGAATTCCACTTCAACTTGGACCGTCTTGCCTTCCAATGTGATGGGAAATGAAGCAAGGAAACTGTAGGGCTTAAAACCAGAGTCGTTGAAGGATTTAAGAGTGTTCTGGGATTCATTCAAACAAGGAAAGCCAATGGCTTTCCAACAAGCAAGAGACATAACACACGTCAAGGCACCCTCATCGATAACGATTCGGAAAATGTTTTTTCAAAGAAAACCACTTGGATCTAGAATGCAAGTTGAGGGGGTAACCTTGGAATGTGATCTTCCAAGTCAAAGACTATCAAATTCGTATTCGTCGGATCGATTCCACCGATAGATTTCAACAATGCCTTCTGTTGTGCGAGACAAGACTGAAGGACTTCAAGGGCTGACATCGCAGAAGGTGTCTGGGCCAGATCTTCAACAATGTTGTAGTTATGGGCTGCACGAGCATGAGGATTGAAATCCTATTTCCGAACAATGCCCTTTGGGGGGGGTCACAGAACTGTGTCGAGGCTCGGTCGTTCGAGATGAATAGGACCGTTAGTAGGTGGAATCACGAGAGAGGGTTGGATCAAAGAAGGGGGTAAATCATCAACCTTCTCCTTAGAGGGAGAATAATCTTTGGCTTGAGTAGTGAGTGCAACGTTGTTCTGCTTGGAATCACCAGTACACATCAAATCATATGAGGTTGTAGAAGAAGAGGGTTGGTCATGGATGACCAACTGAGCCTATTGTCGAGATGGGAAGGGTTGGGAAAAGACAGCCGGTGTAGGTGGTTTTGGAGCTCCTTGAAGGAACTTAGTAACCTCGACACGTCATGGACAATCCTTCATGTAGTGATCATCACCACAGATAAGGAAAGGGTATCGAGGTTTGTACTTATCCCGTTCGTCAACAGGTGTAGTTTTGGTTTGCTCTGCTTGAGAATTATTTTTTCTCTCTTTATTCTTGCCTCTCCCCTTTTTAGATTTGTTTTTACCGTCTGGGGTAGATTGGATTGCAATTACCTCAGAAGTCTTTCCGGTGGGAGTGGCAGGAGATAGAGCATTTTGAACATTAGAAGAAGCAGATTTGGGGGTTTTGCTTGACACAGAATGTGATTGGGCTTGTGCAGTACCAATCACACCGTCAGTTGCATGCGAGGCAGTTGGAGTAGTTGAAGTGCTAGAAGTATTAGGATGAGGTAAGTCAGGTAGTAAATCATAAAGTGTTCCCGTTTGTGAGTAAACGAGGTCAAGATATTGAGCACGAATTATAGCCTGCTCTTCCATGACTACGCCACCCATGGCAATGTCCTTACCGATTTTGTTCACAAATGATTTTGTAAACCATTCTGCCAATAACTGATCAAGAAGCTCAAGTTTAATGAGACGTCGTCTCCTTCGCCACTCATGGATGTGATCAGATATATGAGTGCCTTTAGTCTGTTTGAAGGAAGTCAAAATCTTGGTCCCTATATCATAATGGATCGGTAACTGGTAATGCGTAAGGAAAGCCATAGCTAAGGTGTTGAAATCAGAGAAGAAACCTCATGGCAATTCAATATACCACTTCACAGCAGAACCGGTAAGGGTTCGTTGAAAAAGATGTAAACGAATAGAGTCATCCATCAACGAGTTGGATGAACACCATAGGTAAAAAGTCATAACGTGATTGTTTGGGTCCTCTCCCACTTTGTCGTCGAATTTAGGAATGTCTGATGGAAGCTTGGCTGGAATAACAAGCCATTGGGGAGAGTGACGAATAGGATCATTTAAAATCCTTGACAAATCTAGCAAATCCAAAGTGGCGAGAAAGGGTAACTTTCGATTCACTTGCGGGTACTGGTGACTTTGGGGAGGAAGCCCTGTTGGCAAACCAGTAGGACCATAAGCAGTCTTCATATAATGTGAAGACCCAGGCATATTAGGTGGTGGTTGGAGAGGATAGTAGCTCATAGAATTATACCATGGAACAGGGGCTTGAGTTTGAGAATTCACCCCCCAAATGGGATTGAACGAACTGGGATATGGTTGACCCATGCTAGGGGGTGTTATGGACGCAGTTGGAAACTGCTGCCCCCCAGTCGATTGAGGAGGATTTTTTATCAATTGATTCCAATACTGGGCCAAGGAAGGAGGTATGTTTTTCCCATAAGGTGGGGTTGGTCCTCCCAGCGAAGGTGGTTTTCCAATTGGGGGTTATGTTCCAATTGGGATTTTCCCACTGAGAGGGGGTTGAGTAATACCACCTTGGTGAAATTGTCCACCAATCGGAAACTAATAATTTGGAGTGAATGATGTAATAGTGCCACTAGGAGCAGGATTGCCAGTAGAGGATGAAGAAGGTCCTCCAAAAGGAAATTGAGGGAGTGTTGGAACAAAACTAGGAATAAAGTGCCTAGAAGAAGAAGGACCACTAGGAGATCTGGATGGAGTTTGCGCAGGAGTAGGAATGGAAGCATTCAACCCATGGTATCCAAGTGGTAGTGTCAGATTGATGTTGGTCGTTCGTGGTGTATTAATGGAGCAAGACTAACCACAGTAAACCCGGTTGGAACACTCAAAGTAGCTGCAAGATGGGCTATTTTGGCAGGGACGGTAAAGTGATAAGTGGTAGTCACCAGTACTGTCTCTGTATCAGAGATTTCATAAATCACAGGGGGGTTGATCTCGGAAATCACAGGTGAACCTGGACCAAAAAGGTCCCTCCAAAAAACAACCGTAGACCAAAAAGTATCTTGGTCTCCAGGTCCAGACGGAGATCCAGAATACACAACAATTAAGTCTCCGGAAGAGTTTTCTCGCATAAAACGTCTCTCAGAATCGGGGTGAAGTCGAAAGTCCTCTCGAGTATTTGTAATGTGAAAACATTCTAGAGAGTCAGTTCGTTTCACATTTGGTGTGGTGACAACTGTGGCTTCACTTTGCCGAGGAGAGCCCTCAGGTGTACTTGAAGGCAAGGGTTGAGAACCTTCCAGATGCTCTAGAGATAAACCTTTCATTCTACGTGAACGACATGGAGGAGCTATTGTAAATGAGTGAAAACATTCATGATAAAAATCCTATGGTCAACTTCGAGAAATAAACAACACGCGCTAGTAACAAAAATATAGGAAGCAACACCAAGCAAACAAGACCTTCTAATTTTGAAGCCACTAGTTGGTGATGAAATCCAACGTCGCAACAACGAGACAAGAAGGGGTGGGGCTAGGGTGGAAAATTTACGCTGACAACCTGCTTAACGGACTTACACCCTAGTGCAAGCTCCCACACATAATCATGGGTATACCCTCCAAGGAGCCCGAGTGAGTTTGGTCAACGCCAATTCCAGGTACCGTGAAGAATTTCCCCTCCACAATCACCTTGGGTAAGAACCTAGAGAGATAGGCCACTAAGGTCACCACCAACAACAATAAATCCTGGGGGGACAGTCGACAGTCCGATCCACACGCAAGGGCAGGGTATCTAGCCCGAAATCAACTCAAAAGGCTTCCACTCATCATTGTGGGTATACCTCTAAGCGATCCCCGTAATACGTGCAATCTCTACACTAATACCAACAAAGCAGGGTGAGTAACTCTGCCAATATCAATGTGACCTCATGTTTGACCCTTGTGTGAGAAGGGCTTCCCAGGATAGGATGTTGCAAATGAAACTTAACACTCCCTAACACAAGATGTTATTGTGTGTTTTGAGCTTTTGGAGAGTGTATCTCTCTTCCTACTCCAAAGCGCTAGCCTAGCTAAATGTTGGTGTAATAGAGCCCTAAAAAAGAGTTACTAGATAAATTTTATGATTACGTAGTGCTATTAAGAGTTGTTGTTTACTCAAAGGAAATGGAAATGAAACTTATGTTGTATGACTCTGACCCAACAATGCATGGATGAGAATGAAATATATCACTTTTCATTCAATGAATCCTATGTATGGGAGGGAAAGAGAAAGTTTTCCAAATCAACCTTGAACTACAATGCAAAATTTCCTTTCAAATGCAAATGCAACAAATCACGCATCAAAGAACAATATTCTATTGATTCTTTTTCAACAATTTCAACAATTTGATTTTCAATGTTTTCGAAGACAAAAAACAATTTTTTGAAAAAAAAAACTTTGTTCGCTTTTCAAAAAGGACTCACTATGCCAATGAGAGTACAAAAAATCATAAAACCAATGAACAAGAAAATAACCCAATCCACTCTTTCAATGAAAGCAAAAATACAAAGCAAACCAATATAGTCTTTTCAAATGCAAAAGAAAATGATATTTCAAACCATAAGCAAATGATAAAAGACCAAGAAAAACTCAACTTTCTACCAATCACTGGTTCTTAACTAATCAAACACACTCAGATTCTGAAGTCAGAGAGAATGGGTTTGCCAAGAAAAGTAAAGAAACGAAAGTCTAGACACCAATGAAAAGAAAATCCTTGAAATCCTAAGACTATTCATGCACGTAAATGAAGACAAGAAAGACATCAATCAATGGTCCAAGAAACTTTTATGAGGCACCTAGACTGATCTGGACAGTTGAAGATGCCAAAACTCAAATCTAAAAATTTGAAAAAAGGGGTTCGCAAGCTGGAAATACTACACAGTGCGAGAATTAGGCATTCTCGCAGGTGGCCTTTGAGTAAAGTGTGAGAACCTCGCACTGCAACCTAAAGACAAAGTGCGAACTCTGTGGATTCTCGCAGGCTATAGTGAAGTACAGTGTGAGAACCTCTGAAACTAGTTAATTTTTTGGAAAATGAAGCAAAAATTGAAAAGGCCTCTGGACCCAGAGGGTCTATCAGGATATCCTGAAGACTCAGAGATTGACAGGAAAGGAGAAAAGTGAAACAAGAGAAAATGGCCACATAAAAATACCAAAAGCCACAAAGAAAATGGAATGTTCCTCAGTGGAGTCGCCAATTTTGTTATTGGATTAATCGGTAGGTGCGGACACTAACAGATCTCCCTAGATCCACCTGGATCTAGAACAAAGAAAGACAGAACATGACTCTTTCCCTACATTTTGACCATTGAATTAACTAGGAGGCAAGAACAAATAACATACCTTATTATCGCTTCCTATGGTCTTTGTTGCTCCCGCTTCGCTCCAGTGCTCTCGCGCAGCCAAGACCAAGACAACACAAACCAACCAAAGTAAAGATAGCACAATCTATTCAACAGTCAATCTATGTATATGATCAAGGAATTATACAATAAAGTGGAAATAGATTTATGGTAAAGGGACATGCCACTGTATCATATTAATGGAAAGTAAAGATTACAACCTGAGCCTTGATGTCGCAAACTTCCTTTCGCTGGATACTAGCTCCGACACACACACTTTCTCAATCCTTTCATGAAGAAGATCAACTCCTTTTGATATACTTGCTGGAGTCTCCAAGCTATTGTTCAAGCTTCAGTCCTTCACACAATTCTTTCACCAATTCTCCAATGAATCTTGCATAACCTTTTCCATGAGAATTCTCTCAATATATAGGAGAGAATGAATTAGTTACTTGGATAAGAATGATCCCAAAATATCAAGGAATCCAGTACTAGGATAACCATTTGAATGCCAACCCATCCTTTTAGAACATTCCCTTCTAGAAGCATTGAGAATTCATATTTTTCCTTGCTTTAGGAAGAGTTTGCACCCTAGTTGTTCAACACAGTGCGAGAAGTTCGCACCCTGGCTTAAGGCAACCTGTGAGAATGGGTTATTCTCACAGCCAAATGTATTATCAGCCTGCGAACCTTCTTCAAAAATGAGTTTTCTGAGAAGAGATGAAAGTAACTTTTCTCAGGAGAAAGTTCTTATGAAGAGCCTGAATACACCATCATCAATACATCATCATGATGACCAAAATCATGGGTAACAGCAGCAGCCAAAGAAAGGTCACCATGTTGTCCAAATGCAGAATTGATTGAGCCTTATCTGATCCCGATAAGCAGTTATTGAGGTAGTTGACAGTGGTTGAACATCGTCTCCTTCCATAAATAGAAGGTCGGGAAGAGATAGATGCAGAGGCAGACTGGAAGTCCATCCTGAAAAAGATCGCGTCTGACAGACGATTGCATGGGCATTCTATCCAGCGTCTGCATGTGCAACCTGACAGAGAAGCTTATCGACGTAAAGCCTTGAATGCATGATTTGATCTGCTCCCTCCAGGTAGTCCAAGCCAGTCTGAGTATATGTAGGCATTTTTTCCATTTCTGTATCTATTGATGGTAGAGCTAAGCTCCCTATTGTAAAGTTTTAATGAAGCACTAGTTTCCCTGGTTATGCGTATGTACGTGAGACTTCTTGTTTAATGAAAATCAACTTTTTTTTCATTTCTCTGTAACCCATGTGTTAGAACACCTAAGCATGGATGATCCAGTCAGGATTAGTTTTGTTGCTGTGATGGAGGTTTGATCACAGTGGCATAACAACTAGTTTTGAAAGGATTTTCATGTTATCTTTCTTCTTTCTATACCAAGTAGCTCAGGCATGGAGGATCCAGTCGAGTTGTTATTATAGCATTGTGATGAAGGTTTGATCACCTCGTTGTTATAGCTGTGACTTTCTTGAATCACATCCTGGTGTTTGAAGCCATGGTTCATACTGATATTGTACTTTGATCTTTTCTTATTGCTTGTTCACTTACTCACCCTTTACTACACTTACTGACTGAAGTTATATTGAGACCTCACCTGCTCATTCTTTTCTTGGTCCATGATTCTGAGTTAAAACAATATGGTTCTGAGTTTACTTCCATTCATTCACCTTTTATAAAACCAACTTGTGACATAAAACATTTATGGGTATCAGGCTTACTCCTGCTACAATCCAGGAGTGACTTATGGTGCTAACACTGATATGTCGTCAAAATCGAATAGAAGCTCAAACAAAAGACGCAGTGATTTGGGCCTAGGAACCCCTCATAACAAAATCTAGGAAAGGGCAGCCCCAACACATAGAACAAAGGATAGAGAAAATATGGACAGTATCAGGACAACCAATCCAATCCACAAGCAAAGAAGGACATCGGAAAGACAAATAAAGATACTGGGAAGTGGTGCGACTTCCATAAGAGCCCTTGGCATAAAACTGCTGACTGTCACTCAAAGAAGTCATTGGTGGCCTAAGTGAAAGCCTCTAAATCAGATGTGGATTATGACTCTGAGCCATAACTATAAAGGGGAAGATGGATCATTGACGTTGAACCCAGTGCCACCATTGCTACCACCAAGCACCAACCTGGTGAACCAGACGAGCCAGAAGAATGAGAGCGCCTCTTCCATTCACAGATGTGGGTAAAGGCACCCCATTGCACTTTATCATTGATAGCAGTAGCCAGAAGAACCTCATCTCAGTAGAGGTCATCAAGTAGCTGACCCTGCCAACAACACCGCACCCACAACCCTACACCATTGGATGGCTCTACCAAGGAAGTGATCTTGGTGTCATCCAACAGTGTCGACTGTCATATGACATCAATCCCTTCAAAGACAAGGTATTGTGTGATGTTTCTCCTCTCAAAGTTTGTGATATTCTTTTGGGCCAACCTTATTTATGGAAACTTCATGTTGTATATGAGGCTAGGCCTCGCAGTGTTATTATTACTTTGAATAGGAAATTGTACAAGATACCCGAGGGAATCCCACCTAGTGCTATTTTCTTGATCTCTACTAAGCAATGCAGGAAGGTCATCTCTCAGATGGGGAAGTTTTTTTTCTTCGTGATTCTCTCTCAGAATAAGTGAAAGATCACAGCCACATCCAGGGTCTCTATGGCCAACCTCTCCGCACAGCAAAAGCAAGTAGATAAGGTCGTGGAAGAATACTTGGATATCTTCTCCTCACCTATAGGGGTACCTCTACACTGTCAGGTCAAGCACCCCATCGATCTGACCCCCAACGTACCGCTGCCTAATGGGACAGTCTATCATTGCTTTTTGTTAGAGAATGAGGAGATCAAGAACCAGATCCAAGAACTGCTCCACAAGGGTCACATCCACCCCATCTCATCACCTTACAGGAGCCCAATCATGTTGGTACAGAAGAAAGATGGAACCTGGAAACTCTGTATTGATTATCGGGCTCTGAATAAAATCACAGTCAGAAATCGGTACCAGATTCCCTGAATTGAGGACCTCCTTGATCAACTCATGGGGGGAAAATACTTTAGTAAGATTGATCTGAAGTCTGGCTACCACCAGGTCCCGATAGAACAGATAGATGTATGGAAGATCACCTTCAAGTCAAAGGAAGGCCTTTTTGAATGGTTGGTCATGCCCTTTGGTTTGACAAATGCTCCAGCCACTTTCATGAGGATGATGGACGATATCCTATGAACATTAACCAATACTTTTGTAGTGGTGTATCTGGACGACATTCTAATTTACAGCAAGACTTGGGCCGAACACTTGCAGCATATTCAGTAGGTTCTGCACACCTTGCGGCAGCACAAGCTATATGCCAACTTGGAAAAATTCTCCTTTAGCATGGACAGGGTCCATTACCTAGGCTACATCATTGATCAGCATGGTGTACATGTGGATCCAGAGAATATCAAATTCATCTATGACCTTCCATCCCCAACAACACTCACTAACCTTTGGAGCTTCTTGGGCCTTGCCAATTTCTACCGCAGGTTCATGTTGGGATTCTCCCATATTGCATGGGACCTCAGCTAAATAAAAAGGGGTGGTGGTAAGGGGAAATTTGCATGGGGCTAGTCCCAAAAAAAAGCATTTGATGATTTGAACCAATGATTGTGCTCATCCCCAGTACTTTCACTACTAGACTTGTAACATCCCTTTGAGATAGAGACATATGCTTCAGACTATGTTGTGGGTGTTGTTCTCACTTAGTATGGCCACCTCGTGGCCTATCATAGTGAGACACTACCAGATAATGTCCATAAGTACCTTACTTATGAAAAATAAATGTACTCAATTGTGTAAGCCTACCGCCAGTGGAGACATTACATTCTTGGGAATGAGACATTCATCCACACTGATCATAAGCCACTATAGTTCATGCAGACACAGAGAAAATTGCAGAATGACTGCCATTAAAAGTTGTCCACATACTTGCAGCAATTCCACCTCAACATCAAGTATAAAACAGGAAGCACCAATCACATCATTGATTACCTTAGTAGACTACCAGTCGCAGCACTCCCCACCATGCTAGACTCTTGTGGCATTGAGACATCTAGATGGCCCCAACTCTATGAGACATATACTGACTTCACCACCACCTACCAAATGTTGGGTGCAAGTGCAGTTGTTGATAATTTGCATCTTCAGGTTAGGTTGTTGTGTCGTCTAGGCCATATCTGTGTTCCATCAAGTGAGTTAGTGAAGCTAATTTGGGAAGCCCACTATAGTTGGGTGGCAGGACATTTGGGTATTGAAAAGACAGTGGCGATGCTGCAGAAACATTTCTACCAACCGAAACTTCGACATGAGGTCAGCAAGTATATCAAGTCCTCCACTACCTACACTATTGCCAAACCGAACACTAAGAAACAGGGCTTGTACACCCCTCTTCCTACTCCTAACAATCCATGGGAATCCATATCAATGGAATACATGTCGAGCCTCCCATCCACCAAGAGGGGAAATGAATTTTTTTTATGGTTGATGATCTCTTTTCTAAGATGTCGAGCCTCCCATCCACCAAGCTCACCAAATCCACTTCCTTCCACCCCCAGACAAATGGCCAAACTGAGGTTGTAAATTTTATGATTGTGCATATCCTTCACATGTATAATTCAAAGCACCCTCACACATGGGATGAGATCCTTCCCTATGTCTAGCATTTTTACAACCGAGCCCTACATAGCTCAACCAGCCACAACCCCTTTCATGTGGGGTTGGGATTCTAAACATTGGGTCCCATAGATGTTGCACTTCCCCTTGCGTTCACCATGACCAACTCATCTCCTTCTCCAACTAAAGATGACAAAGCCACATGGTTCATTGAGTTGATCCAACACATATGCCAACAGGTACAGGATATCCTACAGAAGTCCAATGACAAGTCCAAACAACATCGTGATCAACATTGGGTGCCACATGAGTTTTAGGTTGGCGACAAAGTTTGGTTGCTCTTGAAGAAAGAACACCTTACAAGACCCAATCGGAAGCTTTTCCCACTCCGTTATGGTCCGTACACTATCACCAAGGTCGTGGGGGATAATTCTTTTGAGCTCAACATTCCTCCTTTCCTTGGCCTGCACCCAGTGTTTGACATGGATCTCCTTCGCCCTTATATCCCACCATTATTGGACACCTCAGAAGTAGCAGAACAACTCACACCAATAGAGATCAACCCTGAATACATACAACATGCATCCAATTATCATATTGTGGATAGACATATCAAGGGCACTCGACAATAAAGGATCCCACTTTATCGAATCGTCAAAGCAGGGAAGCTCCTGCACCAAGGCAAGTGGCTCACCCAGGGCCAAATTCAGCAGAAATTTCCTCATCTGATGGGGGGACTCAACACAATGGATACCATTGCTTCCTAAGGAGGGAGGATTGATACAGATGGATATCGGTGGCCACCCACCTTTTCCAACTGGCTCAAAATAGTTTTCTGACAATTTTGGCAATTTACTATTTTTAGCAGTTTTAACTTCCAGGACCATTTTGAGGACCTAAATGAAGGTTTTTCGGGATCGAGCTTCTCAATGATTGAAAAAGGTATGATTGAGCCCCCAAAATGAATCTCCTCAATGATACCTTTCCAACAGTCTATCACACACCTAAAATGAAGATCGTATGCAAAAGTTACAACCCCAGGAAGTTGATGTACTGACTTACCCAAACGGGGCCCACATGACTTTTGGCGCTTCATCTCCTAGGGTTAGGTTTTTGCATGTCTACGATTTTTGGAATTCTTGTTTATTGTAAAAATTCCTTTAGAGCCTCATTGTAATCTTCTTCTTTCAAATGCGCATTTCCATCACATCTCTTCTCAGAGATAAGCCACCACCATTCCAGCAAGCCTTTTTCCACTGCATTTTACAATTTCAGCTTATTTCGTTATTGAATAGAAAACTAGTTTTAGTGTATCTCTATTAATTTGTGTTAAACACGGGATAATAATCTATATTCATTTCATTCTGATCATAAAATATGGATCAGTGGTATCAGAGCGGTCTTCTCCTTGTTGTCTTAATGCATGTCCCCAACGAGGTTGGAGTACAAAGAGTTGGGTCTCAAGCTTGTTTCTCTTGAGGATAGAAGCTCTCGCATGCCCAAGAGACCTCTCATGGTAGGAGAAAATAAAGATGATGGGACAAGAGATCCTTTCAAACTATTGATTGAGGAATCCCTCATGCAATAGAGGAACGAGATGATGGATAGTTTCGTGCAAATCCTTTGGTGGCTACCAGCAAGCGACGCATCTTCTTCGAACGGAGGTGCCACCCCCTTCAAGGTACAAATAAACATTGATATTCCTATATTTGAAGGTCAAATAGATGTATATGTTGTAGAAAAGTGGTTGAATCTACTAGAAGTGTATTTTTTTGTCCATAACATTTCAAATAGAGAAAATATTACTTTTGCGCTCCTCAAAGTTGTTCCCCATGTCAAATATTGGTGGGAAACTTTCTGTGAACAAAAGGAAATAGAGAAAACCTCGTTATTTTCAGTCATGGCCACATGGGAATCCTTCAGGGATGCTATTAAGGAACAATACTACCTTTTCAGAAGTTATGATGACCTGTATACCAAATGGATGACACTGCGGGAAGAAAGAGACCAAGTAGTGCCAGATTTCACAAATATCTTTCATACCTTGCGCACCAAGTTGGGTATCAAAGATTCAGAGAGACATCTAGTGCTCAAGTATCATGGTGCTCTGCATAGATACGTCCATACCGAAATGGAATTTCTAGACATCTCATCCTTGGGTGCGACCTACCAATATGCCGTCAAAATCGAGTAGAAGCTCAAACAAAAGACGTAGAAATTTGGGCCTGGGAACCCCCCACAACAAAATCCAGGAAAGGGCAGCCCCAACCCATAGAAAAAAAGACATAGAAAAAATGGATAGTATCAGGACAACCATTCCAAGCCACAAGAAAAGAAGGACACTGAAAAGACAAAGAAAGATACCGAGAAGTGGTGTGACTTCCATAAGATCCCTTGGCATAACACTGCTGACTACCTCTCAAATAAGTCATTGGTGGCCGAAGTGAAAGCCTCTGAATTTGATGCCAATTCTGACTCTGAGCTAGAACTAGAAAGGGGAAGAAGGATCATTGACGTGGAACCCAGTGCCATTGTTTCTACCACCAAGCTCCAGCCTGGTGAATCAGATGAGCCAGAAGAAGGAGAGTGCCTCTTCCATTCACAAATGTGGGTAAAAGGCACCCCACTCCACTTCATCATTGATAGCAGTAGCTAGAAGAACCTCATCTCAGTAGAGGTCATCAATCAGTTGGCCTTGCCAACAATGCCGCACCCACAACCCTACACCATTGGATGGCTCCGCCAAGGAAGTGATATTCATGTCAACCAACAGTGTCGACTATCGTACGGCATCAAGTCCTTCAAAGACGGGGTATTGTGTGATGTTGCTCCTCTCGAAGTTTGTGATGTTATTTTGGGCCAACCTTATTTATGAAAACATCATGTTGTATATGAGTCTAGGCCTCATAGTGTTATTATTACTTTGAATAGGAAATTGTACAAGATACCCAAGGCAGTCCCACCTTGTGCTATTTTCATGATTCGCTCTTAGAATAAGCTAAAGATCACAGCCACATCCAGGGTCTCTATGGCCAACCTCTCCACACAGCAGAAGCAAGTAGATAAGGTTGTGGAAGAACACTCGGACATCATCTCCTCACCTACAGGGGTACCTCTGCACTACCTGGTAAAGCACCCCATCGATCTGTCCCCTGGTACAACATTGCCCAATGGAACAGTCTATCGTCGCTCTTTGTTAAAGAATGAGGAGATCAAGTGATAGATCCAAGAACTTCTCCACAAGGGGCACGTCCACCCCATATCATCACCTTGCGGGAGCCCAATCATGATGGTACAGAAGAAAGATGGAACCTGGCGACTCTGTATTGATTACCGGGCTTTGAATAAAATCACAGTCAGAAACTGGTACCCAATTCCTCGAATCGACGACCTCCTTGATCAACTCACAGGGGCCAAATACTTCAGTAAGATTGATCTAAAGTATGGCTACCACCAGGTCCCGATAGAATAGATAGATGTATGGAAGGTTGCCTTCGAGTGAAAGGAAGGCCTTTTTGAATGGTTGGTCATGCCCTTTGTTTTGACAAATGCTCCAGCCACTTTCATGAGGATGATGGATGATATCCTGCGACAATTCACCAATACTTTTGTAGTGGTGTATATGGATGAAATTCTAATTTACAACAAGACTTGGGTCCAACACTTGCAGCATATTCAGCAGGTTCTACACACCCTGTTACAGCACAAGCTATAAGACAACTTGGAAAAATGCTCCTTCGGCATGGACAGGGTAAATTTCCTAGGATACATCATTGATCAGCATGGCGTACATGTGGATCCAACCAAGATCAAGGTCATCCGTGACTTTCCAACCCCAACAACACTCACTGAGATTCGATGCTTCTTAGGCATTGCCAATTTCTACTGCAAGTTCGTGTTGGGATTCTCCCATATTGCATGGGCCCGCAACCAAATAAAAAGGGGTGGTGGTAAGGCTAAATTTGCATCAGGACGGTCCCAACAACAAGTGTTCAATGATTTGAAGCAGCACTTGTGCTCATCCCTAGTACTTTCACTACCAGACCTGTTGTAACACACCCACTACGGGAACTAAGATTTTTCGCCTTTTTCTTTCTCCTCCATTATCGAGGGACAGAGATTATGAATTCCTATGAGGTTCTAACGTAGGCTATGTCTTCCAATCGGGACCTTAACCAAACCAATTCATTGGTTCTTTCATTGAAAATCCATTGTATACAATTCACGCACCAAGTGTGGGATTCACTTCCATGTGTCCATCGGTTGTGACCCCAGGCTAAGCCAAGAGGCACCTTTCACATTTCAGGACTTTGGAAACTGAGAGTTTGAAATGCAAGGGAGTCAAGTTCTTCAACTCTTCAAACCCTGAAACCCGAAATCCTATTCACACCAAGCCACTTTGGTATTTCACCTACCGGGACTTCGCTTACTGGGGTTTTGCGATATGAAAGGACAAGAGGTCTTGCACTTGAGTTTCCAGTAGCTAAAACTCCGAAATGTCAATATATATATATATAATGCTAGGTTCATTTTGGGGTTTCGCAAGTCAATATTTCTCGATATGCGAGGACAAGAGGTCTTGCACTTGAGTCTCCAGGAGTTGAAACTCTGAAACATCGATATATATATATATATATATAATGCTAAGTTCATTTCAGGGTCTTGCAAGTCGGGAGTTCATGACATGCGAATACAGGAGGTCTTGCACTTGGGTATCCCGGGTGTCAAAACACCGAAACACCAAACTCTAGCCACGCTATACCATTTTGGGGTTTCTCATATCGGGATTTCGCAACTGGCGAATACAAGGAATTGACCCTTGGGATTCTTGGGTACCGAAACGCTGAAACATCAAAATCTATTCATGCTCTATCATTTCGAGGTTTCTCACATCGAGATTTCACATCTGGCGAATACAAGGAAACTGACCCTTAGGATTTACGGGTGCAGAAATGCTGAAACATCAAACTCTAGCCACGTTATACCATTTCAGGGTTTCTCATATCAGGATTTTGCAACTGGAAAATACAAGGAACTGACCCTTAGGATTCCCAGGTGTTGAAATGTCGAAACATCAAACTCTAGCCATGCTATACCATTTCGGGGTTTCTCATATCATGATTTCGCAACTGGTGAATACAAGGAACTGACCCTTGGGATTCCCGGGTACCGAAACGCTGAAACACCAAAATCTATTCACGCTCTATCATTTTGGGGTTTCTCACATCGGGATTTTGCATCTGGAGAATACAAGGAACTGACCCTTAGGATTCCCGAGTGTCGAAACGCTGAAATGCCAAGAGGTATCCCCGCTAAGCTACTTTCAGTGACAGGGATGAAACAAATTCATGGGCTTACTAAAATGGTAGTCCTTTCAAGGAACTCACTCCTCTCTGTATGGTGAGGGAACCTTCCTAGAAGGAGGTGTCTTCAGGGGAAATCCAACTAGGGCATCGCTTGAGTTAAGTAAATGGGACAAATCTCATGAGAACAGACTTGAAATTTGAACTTGTTCAATATATATATATATATATATATAAACCGACTATGGCCATACAAATATAAGCATGCATCCACCATTTATTATCAAAACACCAGACAAACACTTCTATACAGAAACCATTTATGAGTGTACAACCATGAGCATGCATTCTAGGAATATTCAATTTAAGATACAGGACATAAATACTTATCAGAAAACACCAGTTGTAATG
>JZKD02S2325715.1:205705-227142 GCA_000966675.3 Picea glauca
CACTTGGGTATCCCGGGTGTCGAAACGCCGAAACACCAAACTCTAGCCACGTTATACCATTTCGGGGTTTCTCATATCGGGATTTCACAACTGGCGAATACAAGGAATTGACCCTGGGGATTCCTGGGTATCGAAACGCTAAAACAACAAAATCTATTCACCCTCTATCATTTCGCGGTCTCTCACATCGGGATTTGTCATCTAGCGAATACAAGGACACTGACCCTTAGGTTTCCTGGGTGTTGAAACGCCGAAACATCAAACTCTAGCCACGCTATACCATTTAGGGGTTTCTCATATCAGGATTTCACAACTAGCGAATACAAGGAACTGAACCTTAGGATTCCCAGGTGTCGAAACATCAAACTCTAGCCACGCTATACCATTTCAGGGTTTCTCATATCGGGATTTCACAACTGGTGAATACAAGGAACTGACCCTTGGGATTCCCGTATACCAAAACACCAAAACATCAAAATCTATTCATGCTCTATCATTTTGGGGTTTCTCACATCAGGATTTCACATCTGGCGAATACAAGGAACTGACCCTTAGGATTCTCAGGTGTCGAAACGCCGAAATGTCAAGAGGTATCCTCGTTAAGCTACTTTTGGTGATAGGGATGAAACAAATTCATGGGATTACTAAAAAAGTAGTCCTTTCAAGGAACTCACTTCTCTCTGTATGGTGAGGGAACCTTCTTGGAAGGAGGTGCCTTCGGGGGAAATCCAACCAGGGCATCGCTTGAGTTAAGTAAATGGGACAAATCTCCTGAGAACGGACTTGAAATCTGAACTTGTTCAATATATATATATATATGAACTGACTATGGCCATACAAATATAAGCATGCGTCCACCATTTCCGATCAAAACACCAGGAAAACACTTCTATACATAAACCATTTATGAGTGTACAACCATGAGAAGGCATTCCAAGAATATTCAATTTAAGATACAGGACATAAATACTTATCAGAAAACACTAGGTGTAACGCAACTGTTGAGAGGGGTGCTCATTTCCACCCAACCGTAGGCTCAGCGACTCCCAACGGATTTACCACTAGCCACCCCCAAGCTAGATCATGAGGCTTTGAGACTCAGTCTCTTACTTTCTGTTCGTCGGAAGTCAAGGATGAAGGTTACTCTCCTTCTCCTCTACTCAAGACTTGCTATATTTTTCAGAGTTCCTCTCGTTCTCCTTCTATGATTTCTGTCGTGCACTCCCTCTCCCCACACTTCCTTTCTTGCTTTGTCATGCAAGGTCACGTGTGGCATGAATTCCCCTGCAGTGGTCAGGTCTAAGGGCTTCTCCAAATGGGCAGTTCACCCCCATCCCCTCATTAACTCATGAGGAGCCTCCCCACCTACCATCCTGGCAAGTAATTCATTCCAAGGCCAGAGAGCAGCTTTGGTATTTGAGCCAGTAAATACCAATACGATATTGGTTCAGTGGAAGTTAACGCCACCATTCCATGTGCCTTCCACCACCTTTCATTAGCCATCATGGTCTCTTTTTCAGCACAACCCCCTCCCAGTAGTCATGCAACATATATTCACACATTATTTACATTCATCGACCTTTTATACAGGGTCTGTCAAATCACACATTCACGTCTTGGATTTTTCCATAGTTCTTGGCCAATATAGTTATTTTTACAAAGTGGGGGAAACGGGGTGTTACACCTACAACGTCCCTTTGATATCAAGATATATGCTTCAGACTATGTTGTGGGCGTCATTCTCACTTAGAACAGCCACCCCATGGCCTATCATAGTGAGACACTGTCAAATATTGTCTGTAAGTGCCCTACTTATGACAAAGAAATGTACTCCATTGTGCAAGCCTGCCTCCATTGGATACATTACATTCTTGGGAATGAGATAGTCATCCACACTAATCATAATCCATTGCAGTTCATGCAGACACAGGGAATATTGCAGAATGACCTCCATCAAAAGTGGTCCACATACTTGCAGCAATTTCACCTCAACATCAAGTATAAAACATGAAGCACCAATCCCATCATTGATTGCCTCAACAGACTGCCAATCGTGGCACTCACCATGGTGCTAGACTCTTGCGGCCATGAGACATTTGGATGGCCCCAACTCTATGAGACAGAACCTGACTTCACCACCACCTACCAAATGTTGGGTGAAAACGTAGTTGTCGATAATTTCCATCTTCAGGATAGGTTGTTGTGTCGTCTGGGCCATATCTATGTTCCATTAAGTGAGTGAGCAAAGTTGATCTAGGAATCCCACTACAGTTGGGTGGAAGGATACTTCGGTATCAAAAAGAAAGTGGTGATGCTACATAAAGATTTCTACTAGTTGAAACTTCAATAGGAGATCAAAAAATATATCAAGTCCTCCACTGCCTGTGCTATTTCCAAACCGAACACTACGAAATAGGTCCTATACACTCATCTTCCTACTCCTGACAGGCCAAGTGAATCCATCTCAATGGATTACATGTTGGGCCTCCCATCCACCAAGTGGGGAAATGACTGTGTTTTTTTGGTTGTTGATCACTTTTCTAAGATGGCAATTCTTGTTGCTTGGAATAAGAGCATCACAACAGAGGCCACTAGCAAGATATTCTTTGAACGAGTCTGGGTACATTTTGGAATCCCAAAAACCAATGTCTTAGATTAGGATAGTCGATTTCTTAGCACATTCTGGTCGAACCTCTGGTCACTGCTAGACACCAAGCTCACCAAATCCATGGCCTACCACTGCCAGAAAGATGGCCAAACCGAGGTTGTAAATCGAATGATTGTGCATATCCTTCGCATGTATAATTCAAATCAACCTCACACATGGGATGCAATCCTTCCTTATGTCCATCATAGCTACAACTGAGCCCTGCATAGCTCAACTGGCCACATCCCCTTTCAAATGGGGTTGGGATTCCAACCATTGGGTCCCATAGATGTTGGACTTCCCCTTGCGATCACCTTGACCAACTCATCTCCTGCTCCAACTGAAGCTAACAAAGACACCCGGTTCATTGAGTGGATCCAACACATCCACCAACAGGTTCAGGATATCCTATAGAAGTCCAATGATAAGTACAAACAATGTCATTATAAACATCGATTTCCACATAAGTTACAGGTGGGTGACAAAGTTTGGTTGCACTTACAGAAAGAACGCCTTACAGGAACCCATCAGAAGCTTTTCCCACTCCATTATGGGTCATACACTATCACAAAGGCCATGGGGGGTAATTCTTTTGAGCTCAACATTCCTCCTTTCCTTGGCCTGTACCCAGTGTTCAACGTGGATCTCCTTCACCCTTATTTCCCAACATTATTGGACACTTCAGAAGTAGCGGAACAACTGACACCAACATAGCTCAACCTCGACTGCATATAATAGGAATACAATGATCAGATTGAAGACAGACAGATCAAGGGAACTCAACAATAAAGGATCCACCTTTATCGAGTCGCCAAAGTAGGGCAGCTCCTGCACCAAGGCAAGTGGCTCACCCAGGGTCAAATTCAGTAGAAATTTCCTCATCTCATGGGGGACCTCAATGCAATGGAGACCATTGCTTCATAAGGAGGGAGGATTGATCTAGATGGATATCGGTGGCCACCCACCTTTTCCAACTGGCTCAAAATAGTTTTCTGACAATTTTGGAAATTTACTATTTTTAGTAGTTTTGTAACATGCCTAAAATGGAGATCGTATGCAAATGTTACAACCCCAGGAATTTGATGTACTAACTTACCCAAATGGGGCCCACATGAATTTTCGCGCTTCATATCCTAGGGTTAAGTTTTTGGATGTCTAGGGTTTTTGGCATTCTTGTTTATTTTAAAAAAGCCTTCAAAGCCTCATTGTAATCTTCTTCTTGCGAATGCACATTGTCGTCACATCTCTTCTCAGAGATAAGCCACCACCATTCTAGCAAGATTGTTTCCTCTGCATTTTAAAGTTTCAGATTATTTCATTATTGAATAGAAAACCAGTTTTACTATATCTCTGTTATTTTGTGTTAAGCACCTATTAATAATATGTATTCATTTCGTTTTTCTCATAAAATCCATATTAGTGGTATCAGAGTGGTCTACTCCTTATCATCTTAATGCATGTCCCCAACGAGGTCAGAGTACAAAGAGATGGGTCTCGAGCTTGTTTCCCTTGAGGACAGAAGCTCTCACATGCCCATGTGACCTCTCATGGCAGGAGAAAATAAATATGATGGGATAGGATATCCTTTCAAACTGTTGATTGAGGAAGACCTCACACAACAGAGGAACGATATGATAGATAGTTTCACGCAAATCCTTCAGTGACTACCAAGAGGCGATGCATCTTCTTTGAACAGAGGCACCACCCCCTTCAAGGTACAAATAAACATCGATATTCCTATATTTGAAGGTCAGATAGACACAAATGTTATAGACAAGCGGTTGAATCTACTAGAAGTGTATTTTTTTGTCCATAACTTTTCGAATAGAGAAAATATTACTTTTGTTCTCCTCAAATTCATTCCCCGTGTCAAATATTGGTGGGAAAATTTCTGTGAGCAAAAGAAAACAGAGGAAACCTCATTATTTTCAGTCGCGGCCACCTGGGAATCCTTCAGGGATGTTATTAAGGAACAATCCTACCTTGTCGGAAGTTATGACGACCTGTATACCAAATGGACCACACTGCGACAAGAAAGAGACCAAGTAGTGCCATATTTCACAAATATCTTCCATACCTTGCGCACCAAGTTGGGTATCAAATATTCAGAGTGAAATCTGGTGCTCAAGTATCACAGTTCTTTGTATAGATACATCTAGACCAAAATGGAATTTTATGGACATCTCATCCTTGGGCGTGGCCTACCAATATGCCATCAAAATCGAGCAGAAGCTTAAACAAAAGACGCGACAATTTGGGCCTGGGAACCCCTGACAAATAAAGCTAGGAAAGGGTGGCTCCAACCTATAGAACAAAGGATAGAGAAAATATGGACAGTATTAGGACAACCAGTCCAAGCCACAAGAAAAGAAGGACACCGAAAAGACAAAGAAAGATATTGAGAATTGGTGTGACTTCCATAAGATACCTTCGCATAACACTGTTGACTGCCGCTCAAAGAAGTCATTGGTGGCCGAAGTGAAAGCCTTTGAATCAGATGTGGATTCTGACTCTGAGCCAGAACCATAAAGGGGAAGATGGTACATGATTCCCCGAATCAACGACCTCCTTGATCAACTCACGAGGGCCAAATACTTTAGTAAGATTGATCTAAAGTCTGGCTACCACTAGGTCCCGAAAGAACGGGCATATGTATGGAAGACCGCTTTCAAGTTAAAGGAAGGCCTTTTTGAACGGTTGGTCATGCCCTTTGGTTTGAAAAATGCTCCAGCCATTTTCATCAGGATGATGGATGATATCCTGTGACCATTCACCAATACTTTTGTAGTGGTGTATCTTGATGACATTCTAATTTACAAAAAGACTTGGGGCGAACACTTGCAGCATATTCAACAAGTTTTGTACACCCTGCGGCAGCACAAGCTATACGCCAACTTGGAAAAATGTTCCTTTGGCATGGAAATGGTCCATTACCTGGGCTACATCATTGATCAGCATGGTGTACATGTGGATCCAATGAAGATCCAAGTCATCCGTGACAAGCTAGCCCCAACAACACTCACAGAGCTTCAGAGTTTCTTGGTCCTTCCAAATTTCTACCGCAGATTCGTGTTGGCATTCTCCCATATTGCATGGGCCCTAAGACAAATAAATAGGGGTGGTGGTACGGAGAAATTTGTGTGGGGCTAGTCCCAACAACAACCGTTCGATGATTTTAAGCAACACTTGTGCTCAGCCCCAGTACTTTCACTACTTGACCTGCAGCATCCCTTTGAGATCGAGACAAAAGATTTAGACTATGTTGTGGGCATCATTCTCACTCAGTATGGCCACCCTGTGGCCTATCATAGTGAGACACTACCAGATATTGTCCATAAGTACCCTACTTATGACAAATAAATCTATTCCATTGTGCAAGCCTGTCGCCAATGGAGACATTACATTCTTGGGAAGGAGAAAGCCATCCACAATGATTATAAGCCACTGCAGTTCATGCAGACACAGGGAAAATTGCATAATGACCACCATCAAAAGTGGTCCACATACTTGTAGTAATTCCACCTCAACATCAAGTATAAAATAGAAAGAACCAATCATGTAGTTGATTGCCTCTACATACCACCAGTCATGGCACTCACCACGGTGCTAGACTCTTGCGACCATGAGACATCTGGATGGCCCTAACTCTATGAGACAGACCCTAACTTTGTCACCACCTACCAAATGTTGGGTGCAAATGCAGTTGTCAATAATTTCCATCTCCAAGATGGGTTGTTGTGTCATCTGGTCCATATCTATCTTCCATCAAGTGAACGAGCGAAGCTGATCTAAGAAGCCCACTACAGTCGAGTGGCAGAACATTTTAGCATCGAAACGACAATGGTGATGCTACATAATCATTTCTACTGGATGAAACTTCGACAGGAGGTCAACAAGTATATCAGGTCCTGCACTGCCTGCGTTATTGCCAAACTGACCACTAAGAAATAGGGCCTATACACCCTCTTCCTACTCTCGTCAGGCCATGGGAATCCATCTCAATGGACTACATGCCAGGCCTCCCATCCACCAAGCGGCGAAATGACTATGTTTTTATGGTTGTTGATCTCTTTTCTAAGATGGCTATTCTGGTTGCCTGCAAGAAGAGCATCACAGCAGAGGCCACTACCAAGATCTTCTTTGAACGAGTCTGTGTACATTTTGGAATCCCACAAACCATTGTCTCCGATCGAGATAGTTTATTTCTTAGCACATTTTGGTCGAGCCTCTAGTCACTGTTGGACACCAATCTCACTAAATCCATGGCTTTCCAACCCCATATATATGGCCAAACCAAGGTTGTAAATCAAATGATTGTGCATATCCTTCGCATGTATAATTCAAATCACCCTCACACATGGGATGATATCCTTCCCCATGTCCATCATAGCTACAACTCTTGCTCCAATTGAAGCTGACAAAGCCACCTAGTTCATTGAGAGGATCCATCACATCTGCCAACATGTTCAGGATATCCTATAAAAGTCCAATGACAAGTACAAACAATACCATGATCAACATCGGGTGCCACATAAGTTTCAGGTGGGCGACAAAGTTTAGTTACACTTGCAGAAAGAACACCTTACATAACCCCATCGGAAGCTTCTCCCACTACTTTATGGGTCGTACACTATCACGAAGGCCATGGGGGATAATTCTTTTGAGCTCAGTATTCCTCCTTTCCTTGTCCTGCACCATTGTTCAACGTGGATCTCCTTCACCCTTATTTCCCACCGTTATTGGACACCTCAGAAGTAGCAGAACAACTAACACTAACAGATCTCAACCCCAACTGCATACAATAGGCATCCAATGATCATATTGTTGATGGACAAATCAAGGGCACTCGACAACAAAGGATCCATCTTTATCGAGTCGTCAAAGCAGAGCAACTCCTACACCAAGGAAAGTGGCTCACCCAGGGCCAAATTCAATATAAATTTCCTCATATAATGGGAGACCTCAATGAAATAGAGACCATTGCTTCCTAAGGAGGGATTATTGATCCATATGGATATCGGTGGCCACCCACCTTTTCCAACTAGCTCAAAATAGTTTTCTGACAATTTTGGCAATTTACTATTTTTAGCAGTTTTAACTTTTGGGGCCATTTTGAGGGCCTAAATGAAGGTTTTTCGGGATTTATCTCCTAAACAATACCAAAGTAATGATTGATCACCCAAAATGAATCTCCTTGATGATACCTTTCCAACAGGCTATTACACGCCTAAAACGGAGATCGTATGCAAAATTTACGACCCTGGGAAGTTGATGTACTAACTTACCCAAACAGGGCCCACGTGACTTTTGGCACTTCATCTCCTAGGGTTAGGTTTTTGGACGTCTATGGTTTTTGAAATTCTTGTTTATTGTAAAAATTCCTTCAGAGCCTCATTTTAATCTCCTTCTTGTGAATGTGCATTTTCGTCACATCTCTTCTCAGAGATAAGCCCCCACCAATCCAACAAACTTGTTTCTGCTGCATTTTACAGTTTCATCTTATTTCGTTATTGAATAGAAAACCAGTTTTACTATATATCTATTATTTTGTGTTAAGAACCTGTTAATAATCTGTATTCATTTCTTTCTACTCATAAAATATGAATCAGTGGTATCAAAGCGATCTTCTCCTTGTCGTCTCAATGCATGTCCCCAATGAGGTCGGAGTACAAAGAGTTGGGTCTCAATCTTGTTTGTCTTGAGGACAGAAGATCTCACACACCCAAGAGACCTCTCATGGAAGGAGAAAAGAAAGATGACGGGACATGAGATCCTTTCAAACTATTGATTGAGGAATCCCTCATGCAACAGAGGAACGAGATGATGGTTAGTTTCACGCAAATCCTTCAGCGGCTACCAATAGGCGATGCATCTTCTTTGAACGGAGGCACCACCCCCTTCAAGGTAAAAATAAACTTTGATATTCCTATAATTGAAGGACATATAGATGTAGATGTTGTAGATAAGTGGTTGAATCTACTAGAAGGGTATTTTTCTGTCCATAACCTTTCGAATAGAGAAAAGATTACTTTTACGCTCCTTAAATCCATTCCCCATGTCAATGATTGGTGGGAAAATTTCTATGAGCAAAAGGAAATAGAGAAAACCTCATTATTTTTAGTCACAACCACCTGGGAATCCTTTAGGGATGCTATTAAGGAACAATACTACCCTATCGGAAGTTATGACGACCTGTATACCAAATGGACCACATTGTGGCAAGAAAGAGACCAAGCAGTGCTAGATTTCACAAATATATTCCATACTTTACACACCAAGTTGGGTATCAAAGATTCAGAGTGACATCTGGTGCTCAAGTATCACAGTGCTCTACATAGATACATCCAGACTGAAATGGAATTTCTATACATCTCATCCTTTTGCGTGGCCTACGGATATGTCATCAAAATCATAGAGAAGCTCAAACAAAAGACGTGACAATTTGGGTTTGGGAACCCCACACAGCAAAAGCCAGGAAAGGGTGGCCCCAACCCACAGAACAAAGGATAGAGAAAATATGGATAGTATCAGGACAACCAGTCCAAGCCGCAAGCAAAGAAGGACATCGCAAAGAAAAATAAAGATACCAGGAAGTGGTGCGACTTCCATAAGAGCCCTTGTCATAACACTGTTGACTGCCGCTCAAAGCAGTCACTAGTGGTTGAAGTGAAAGATTCTAAATCAGATGCAGATTCTAACTTTGAGCCAGAACCAGAAAGGAAAATATGGATCATTGACATGGAATCCAGTGCCACCGTTGTACCACCAAGCTCCATCCTGGTGAACCAGACGAGCCAAAAGAAGGAGAGTGCCTCTTCCATTCACAGATGTGGGTAAAAGGCACCCCGCTGCACTTCATCTTTGATAAGCTATAAGAACCTCATCTCAGCAGAGGTCATCAAGCGATTGGCCCTGCCAACAACACCGCACCCACAACCCTACACCATTGGATGGCTCTACCAAGGAAGTGATATCTGCGTCAGCCAATAGTATCGAATGTTGTACGACATCAAGCCCTTCAAAGATGAGGTATTGTGTGATGTTGCTCCTCTCTAAGTTTGTGATGTTATTTTGGGCCAACCTTATTTATGGAAATGTCATGCCATATATGAGTCTAGGCCTCGTAGTGTTATTATTACTTTGAACAGGAAATGGTACAGGATACTCGAGGCAGTCCCACCTGGTGATATTTTCTTGATCTTTGTTAAGCAATGCAGGAAGGTCATCTCTCAGAATAAGCGAAAGATCATAGCCACATTTAGGGTCTCTGCGACTAACCTCTCTGCACAGTAGAAGAAAGTAGATAAGGTCGTGGAAGAATACTCGGATATCTTATCCTCACCTACAGGGGTACCTCTGCACTGCCAAGTCAAGCACCCCATCGATGTGACCCCCAGTGCACCGCTTCCCAATGGGACACTCTATCGTCACTCTTTGGTAGAGAATGAGGAGATCAAGCGATAGATCCAAGAACTAATCCACAAGGGGCACATCCTCCCCAAATCATCACCTTGCGGGAGCCCAATCGTGATGGTACAGAAGAAAGATGGAACCTGTAAACTCTGTATTGATTACCGGGATCTGAATAAAATCACATTCAGAAAATGGTACCCGATTCCCTGAATCGACGACCTCCTTGATCAACTCATAGGGGCCAAATACTTCAGTAATATTGATATAAAGTCTGGCTACCACCAGGTCCCGATAGAACATACAGATGTATCGAAGACTACTTTCAAGTCAAATGAAGGCCTTTTTGAATGGTTGGTCATGCCCTTTAGTTTGAAAAATGCTCCAACCACTTTCATCGGGATGATGGACGATATCCCATGACCATTCACCAATACTTTTGTAGTGGTGTATCTGGATGACATTGTAATTTACAGCAAGACTTAGGTCGAACACTTGCAGCATATTCAGCAGGTTCTGCACATCCTGCAACAGCACAAGCTATACACCAACTTGGAAAAATTATCCTTTGACATGGACAGGGTCCATTACCTAGGCTACATCATTGATCAACATGGCATACATGTGGATCCATCCAATATCCAAGTCATTCGTGAATGGCCAGCCCCAACAACACTCACTGAGCTTTGGAGCTTCTTAGCCCTTGCCAATTTCTACCGCAGGTTTGTGTTGGGATTCTCCCATATTGCATGGGCCCTCAGCCAAATAAGAAAGGGTGGTGGTAAGGAGAAATTTGCGTTGGGCCAGTCCCAACAACAAGCATTCGATGATTTTAAGTAGAGCTTGTTCTCATCCCCAGTACTTTCACTACCATACCAACAACATCCCTTTGAGATCGACACAGATGCTTCAGACTATGTTGTTGGCGTCGTTCTCACTCAACATGGCCACCCGGTGGCCTATCATGGTGAGACACTATTAGATACTGTCTGTAAGTACCCTACTTATGACAAAGAAATGTACTCCATTTTGCAAGCCTACCGCCAGTGGAGACATTACATTCTTGGGAAGGAGACAGTCATCCACGCTGATGTACTAACTTACCCAAACAGGGCCCACATGAGTTTTGGCGCTTCATCACCTAGGGTTAGCTTTTTGGATGTCTAGGTTTTTTGGCATTCTTGTTTTTTGTAAAAATTCCTTCAAAGCCTCATTTTAATCTTCTTCTTGCAAATGCATGCTGTCGTCACATCTCTTCTCAGAGATAAGTCGCCACCATTCCAACAAGCTTGTTTCCACTGCATTTTACAGTTTCATCTTATTTTGTCTTAATGCATGTCCCCAACGAGGTTGGAGTACAAAGAGTTGGGTCTCGAGCTTGTTTCTCTTGAAGAGAGAAGCTCTTGCACACCCAAGCGACCTCTCATGGAAGGAGAAAATAAATATGACAGGATAGGAGATCCTTTCAAATTGTTGATTGAGAAAGCCCTCATGCAATAGGGGAACGCAATGATGGATAGTTTCGCACAAATCCTTCGACGACTACCAACAGGCGACACATCTTCTTCGAACAGAGGCACCACCCCCTTCAAGGTAAAAATAAACTTCGATATTCCTATATTTGAAGTTCAAATAGACGCAGATGTTGTAGACAAGTGGTTGAATCTACTAGAAGGGTATTTTTATGTCCATAACTTTTCGAATAGAGAAAATATTACTTTTTCGCTTCTTAAAGTTGTTCCTGGGAAGTTGATGTACTAACTTACCCAAACGGGACCCACATTACTTTTGGCGCTTCATCTCCTAGGGTTGGGTTTTTGGATTTCTAGGGGTTTTGTCATTCTTGTTTATTGTAAAAAGGCCTTCAGAGCCTCATTTTAATCTTCTTATTGCGAATGCACACTATTGTCACATCTCTTCTTAGAGATAAGCCGCCACCATTCCAACAAGCTTGTTTCTGCTGCATTTTATAGTTTCAACTTATTTCATCTTAATGCAAGTCCCCAATGAGGTCAGAGTACAAAGAGTTGGGTCTCGAGCTTGTTTCTCTTGAGGACAGAAGCTCTTTCATTCCCAAGCGACCTCTCATGGTAGGAGAAAATAAAGATGACGGGACATGAGATCCTTTCAAACTGTTGATTTTGGAAGCCCTCATGCAACAAAGGAACGAGATGATAGATATTTTCATGCAAATCCTTCAACGACTACCAACAGGCGACGCATCTTCTTCGAACGGAGGCACCACCCCCTTGAAGGTACAAATAAACTTCGATATTCCTATATTTGAAGGTTAGATAGATGCAGATATTGTAGACAAGTGGTTGAATCTACTAGAAGGGTATTTTCTTGTCCATAACTTTTCGAATAGAGAAAATATTACTTTTTCACTCCTCAAATCTGTTCCCCATGTCAAATATTGGTGGGAAACTTTCTGTGAGCGAAAGGAAACATAGGAAACCTCATTATTTTCAGTCATGACCACTTGGGAATCCTTCAGGGATGTTATTAAGGAACAATAGTACCCCATGGGAAGTTGACGACCTGTATACCAAATGGACCACATTACGACAAGAAAGAGACCAAGTAGTGCCAAATTTCAAAAATATCTTCCATACCTTGTGCACCAAATTGGGTATCAAAGATTCTGAGGAACATTTGGTGCTCAAGTATCACGGTGCTCTACATAGATACATCTAGACTGAAATGGAATTTCTTGACATATCATCCTTGGGAGAGACCTATCGATATGTCGTCAAAATCAAGCAGAAGCTCAAACAAAAGATGCGGCAATTTGGGCCTGGGAACCCCTCATAACAAAAGCTAGGAAAGGGTGACCCCAACCCACAAAACAAAGGATAGAGAAAATATGGACAGTATCAGGACAACCAGTCCAAGCCGCAAGAAAACAAGGACACCATAAAGACAAAGAAAGATATCGGGAAGTGGTGCAACTTCCATAAGAGCCCTTGGCATAACACTGCTGACTACCACTCAAAGCAGTCCCTGGTGGCCAAAGTGAAAGACTTTGAATCAGATGTGGATTCTAACTCTGAGCCAGAACTAGAAAGGGGAACACATATCATTGATGTGGAACCTAGTGCAACTGTTGCTACCACCAAGCTCTAACCTGGTGAACCAGACGATCCAGAAGAAGGAGAGTGCCTCTTCCATTCACAAATGTGGGTAAAAGGCACCCCACTGCACTTCGTCGTTGATAACGGTAGCTAGAAGAACCTCATCTCAGCAGAGGTCATCAATCAGTTGGCCCTGCCAACAATGTCACACCCACAACCCTACACCATTGGATGGCTCTTCCAAGGAAACGATTTCCCCGTCCCCCAATAGTGTCAATTATCGTACGGCATCAAACCCTTCAAAGACGAGGTATTATGTGATGTTTCTCCTCTCAAAGTTTCTGATGTTCTTTTGGGACAACCTTATTTATGGAAATTTCATGTTGTATATGAGTCTAGGCCTCTTAGTTTTATTATTACTTTGAACAGGAAATTGCACAGGATACCTGAGGCAGTCCCACCTAGTGCTATTTTCTTGATCTCTCCTAAGCAATGCAAGAAGGTCATCTCCCAGATGGGGAAGTTTATCGTCTTCATGATTCGCTCTAAGAATAAGCGAAATATCATAGCCAAATCCAAGGTCTATGTGGTCAACCTCTCCACACAGTAGAAGAAATTAGATAAGGTCATGGAAGAATACTCAAACATATTCTCCTCACCTACAAGGGTACCTCTGCACTACCAGGTCAAGCACCCCATTGATCTAACCCCCGACGCACCGCTTCCCAATGGGACAGTCTATCACTGCTCTTTGTTAGAGAATGAATATATCAAGCGACAGATCCAAGAACTGATCCACAAGGGGCACATCCTCCCCATCTCATCACCTTGCAAGAGCCCAATCGTGTGGGTACAGAAGAAAGATGGAACCCGGGGACTCTGTATTGATTATCGGGCTCTGGATAAAATCACAATCAGAAACTGGTTCCCAATTCCCCGAATCGACGACCTCTTTGATCAGCTCATGAGGGCCAAATACTTCAGTAAGATTGATCTGAAGTCTAGCTACCACCAAGTCCCGATAGAACAGAAAAATGTATGGAAGACCACTTTCAAGTCAAAGGAATGCCTTTTTGAATGGTTGTTCATGCCCTTTGGTTTGACAAATGCTCCAGCAAATTTCATGAGGATGATGGACGATATCATGTGACCATTCACCAATACTTTTGTAGTGGTGTATATGGATGACATTCTAATTTACAGCAAGACTTGGGCCGAACACTTGGAACATATTCATCAGGTTCTACACACCCTGCGGCAGCACAAGATATACGCCAACTTGGAAAAATTCTCCTTCGGCATGGACAGGATCCATTACCTTGGCTACATCATTGATCAGCATGGCATACATGTGTATCAAGCCAATATCCAAGTCATCCTTGACTATCCAGCCACAACAACACTCACTGAGCTTCGGAGCTTCTTGGGCCTTGCCAATTTCTACCGCAGGTTCGTGTTGGGATTCTCCCATATTGCATAGGCCCTTAGCCAAATAAACAGGGGTGGTGGTAAGGAGAAATTTGCGTGGGGTCAGTCCCAACAACAAGTGTTAGATGATTTGAAGCAGTGCTTGTGCTCAGCCCCAATAATTTCACTACCAGACCTGCAACATCCCTTTGAGATCGAGACAGATGCTTCAAACTATGTTGTGGGCATTATTCTCACTCAGCATGGCCACCTCGTGGTCAATCATAGTGAGACACTATCATATACTATCTGTAAGTACCCTACTTATGACAAAGAAATGTACTCTATTGTGAAATCCTTTCTCCAGTGGAGAAATTACATTCTTGGGAAGGAGACAGTCATCCACACTGATCATAAGCCACTATAGTTCATGCAGACATTGGGAAAATTGTAGAATGACCACCATCAAAAGTGGTCCACATAGTTGCAGCAATTCCACCTCAACATCGAGTATAAAATGGGAAGCACCAATTGCATCATTGATTACCTTAGCAGACTGCCAGTCATGGCACTCACCACGGTGCTAGACTCTTCCAGCCATGAGACATTTGGATGGCCCCAACTCTATGAGACAGACCTTGACTTCGCCACCACCTACCAAATGTTGGGTGCAAATGCAGTTGTCGATAATTTCCATCTTCAGGACGGGTTGTTTTGTCATCTGGGCCATATCTGTGTTCCATCAAGTGAGTGAGCGAAGTTGATCTGGGAAGCCCACTATAGTCGGGTGGAAGAACACTTCGGCATCGAAAAGACAGTGGTGATGCTACAAAAACATATCTACTGGACAAAACTTCGACAGGAGGTCAGCAAGTATATCAGGTCCTGCACTGCCTGCGTTATTGCCAAACTGACCACTAAGAAACAGGGCATGTACACCCCTCTTCCTACTTCTGACAGGCCATGTGAATCCATCTCAATGGACTACATGTCGGGACTCTCATCCACCGAGAGGAGAAATGACTGTGTTTCTGTGGTTGTTGATTTCTTTTCTAAGATGGTGATTCTAGTTGCCTGCAAGAAGAGCATCACAACAAATGCCACTGCCAATCTCTTCTTTGAACGAGTCTGGGTACATTTTGGAATTCCACAAACCATTGTCTCAGATCAAGATAGTCAATTTCTCAGCACATTCTGGTCGAGCCTTTGGTCACTTTTGGACACCAAGCTCACCAAATCCATGACCTTCCACCCCCAGACAGATGGACAAACCGAGATTGTAAATTGAATGATTGTGCATATCCTTTGCATGTGTAATTCAAAGAACCCTCACACATGGGATGAGGGCCTTCCCTATGTCCAACATAGCTACAACTGATCCCTACATAGCTCAATTGGTCACAACCCCTTTCAAGTGGGGTTGGGATTCCAACCATTGGGTCCCATAGATGTTGCACTTCCCCTTGCGATCACCTCGACCGACTCATCTCCTACTCCAACTAAAGCTAACAAAGACAACCATTTCATTGAGTGAATCCAGCACATCTACCAATAGGTTCAGGATATCCTACAGAAGTCTAATGACAAATAAAAACAACGCCATGATCAAAATCAAGTGCCATGTAAGTTTCAGTTGGTTGACAAAGTTTGGTTGCACTTGTAGAAATAATTCCTTATAGGACCCCATCGGAAGCTTCACCCACTCCGTTATGGGTCGTACACTATCAACAAGGCCATGGGGAATAATTATTTTGAGCTCAACATTCCTCCTTTCCTTGGCCTGCACCCAGTGTTAAACGTGGATCTCCTTCACCCTTATTTCCCACCATTATTGGACACATCAGAAGTAGCAGAACAACTGACACCAATAGATCTCAACCTCAAATGCATACAACAGGCATCCAATGATCAAATTGTGGATAGACAAATCAAGGGAACTTGACAACAAAGGATCCAACTTTATCGAGTCGTCAAAGTAGGGCAGCTCCTGCACCAAGGCAAGTGGCTCACTCAAGGCCAAATCCAGCAGAAATTTCCTCATCTGATGGGGGACCTCAACGCAATGGAGAAAATTTCTTCCTAAAGAGGGAATATTGATCCAGATGGATATTGGTGGCCACCCACCTTTTCCAACTAGCACAAAACAGTTTTCTGGCAATTTTGGCATTTTACTATTTTTAGTAGTTTTAACTTATGGGGCCATTTTGAGGGCCTAAATGAAGGTTTTTTTGGATCGGGCTCCTCAATAATAATGAGAAAAATGATTGATACCCCAAAATTAATCTCCTTGATGATACCTTTCCAACGAGCTATCACACACCTAAGACAAAGATCGTATGAAAAAGTTACGACCCCGGGAAGTTGATGTACTAACTTACCCAAACGGGACCCACATGACTTTTGGCGCTTCATCTCCTAGGGTTAGGTTTTTGGATGTATAGGGTTTTTGGAATTCTTGTTTATTGTTAAAGGCCTTCAGAGCCTCATTTTAATATTCTTCTTGTGAATGCACGCTGTCATCACATCTCTTCTTAGAGATAAGTTGCCACCATTCTAGCGAGCTTGTTTCCACTGCATTTTACAGTTTCATCTTATTTTGTCTTAATTCATGTCCCCAACGAGGTCAGAGTACAAAGAGTTGGGTCTTGAGCTTGTTTCTCTTGAGGATAGAAGCTCTCACACACCCAATCGACCTCTCATGGCAGGAGAAAAGAAGCCCTTTCAAACTATTGATTGAGGAAGCCCTCACGCAACAGAGGAACGAGATTATGGTTAGTTTCACACAAATCCTTCGATGGATACCAAGAGGCGACTCATATATTCGAATGGAGGTGCCCACCCCTTCAAGGTACAAATAATCTTTGATATTTCTATATTTTAAGGTTAGATAGACGCAGATGTTGTAGACAATTTGAATCTACTAGAAGGGTATTTTTCTGTCCATAACTTTTCGAATAGAGAAAAGATTTCTTTTTCACTCCTCAAAGTCATTCCCCATGTCAAATATTGGTGGGAAACTTTCTGTGAGCAAAAGAAAACAGAGGAAACCTCATTATTTTCAGTCACAACCACCTATGAATCCTTCACGGATTCTATTAAGGAACAATACTACCCTATCGGAAGTTATGATGACCTGTATACCAAATGGACCACACTGCGACAAGAAAGAGACCAAGAAGTGCTAGATTTCACAAATATATTCCATACCTTGTGCACCAAGTTGGGTATCAAATATTTAGAGTGACATCTTATGCTCAAGTATCGTGGTGCTCTGTATAGATACATTCAGACTGAAATGGAATATCTCGACATATCATCCTTGGGCGCGACCTACCGATATGTCGTCAAAATCGAGCAGAAGCTCAAACAAAAGACGCAGAAATTTGGGCCTAAAAACCCCTCACAACAAAAGCCAGGAAAGCTCGACCCCAACCCACAAAATAAAGGACAGAGAAAATATGGACAATATCAAGACAACCAGTCCAAGCCACAAGCAAAGAGGGACACCAGAAAGACAAAGAAAGATATCGAGAAGTGGTGTGACTTCCATGAGAGCCCTTGGCATAACACTATTGACTACTGCTCAAAGAAGTCGTTGGTGGTGGAAGTGAAAGCCTCTAAATAAGATTCAGATTTTGACTCTGAGCCAGAACCAGAAAGGGGAAAACAGATCATTGATGCGGAATCCAGTGCCACCATTTCTACCACCAAACTCCATCCTGGTGAACCAGACGAGCCAAAAGAAGGAGAGTGCCCCTTCCATTCATAGATGTGGGTAAAAGGCAGCCCGCTGCACTTCATCGTTGATAGCAGTATCCAGAAGAACCTCATCTCAGCAGAGGTCGTCAAGTGGCTGGCCCTGTCAACAACGCCGCACCCACAACCCTACACCATTGGATGGCTCCACCAAGGAAGCGATCTCTGTGTCTTCCAATAGTGTCGACTGTCATATGACATCAATCCCTTCAAAGATGAGTTATTGTGTGATGTTGCTCCTCTCGAAGTTTGTGATGTTCCTTTGGGCCAACCTTATTTATGGAAATGTCATGCTGTATATGAGTCTAGGCCTCGTAGTGTTATTATTACTTTGAACATGAAATTGTACATGATACCTGAGGCAATCCCACCTAGTGTTATTTTCTTGCTCTATGCTAAGCAATGCAGGAAGGTCATCTCTCAGATGGGAAAGTTTTTCTTCTTCGTGATTCACTCTCAGAATAAGTGAAATATCACATCCACATCCAAGGTCTCTACGACTGACCTCTCCGCATAGCAGAGGCAAGTAGATAAGGTCATGGAAGAATACTCGAACATCTTCTCCTCACCTACAGGGGTACCTCTGCACTGCTAGGTCAAGCACCCCATTGATCTGACCCCGGGCGCACCGATGCCCAATGGGATAGTCTATCGTCACTCTTTGTTAGAGAATGACAATATCAAGCAACATATCTAAGAACTGCTCCACAATGGGTACATCCTCCCCAGCTCATCACCTTGCAGGAGCCTAATCGTGCTGGTACAGAAGAAAGATGGAACCTGACAACTCTGTATTGATTATCGGGTTCGGAATAAAATCACAGTCAGAAACCGATACCCAATTCCCCAAATCGATGACCTATTTGATCAACTCACGGGGGAAAAATACTTCAGTAATATTGATCTGGAGTCTGGCTACCACCAGGTCTCGATAGAACAAACAGATGTATGGAAGACTGCCTTCAAGTCAAAGGAAGGCCTTTTTGAATGGTTTGTCATGCCCTTTGGTTTGACAAATTCTCCAACCACTTTCATGAGGATGATGGATGATATCCTGCGACCATTCACCAATACTTTTGTAGTGGTGTATCTGGATGACATTCTAATTTATAGCAAGACTTGGGCCGAACACTTGCAACATATTCAGCATGTTCTGCACACCCTATGGTAGCACAAGCTATACACCAACTTGGAAAAATGTTCCTTCGACATAGACAGGGTTCATTACCTTGGCTACATCATTGATCAGCATGGCATACATGTGGATCAAGCCAAGATCCAAGTCATTCGTGACTGGCCAGCCCCAACAACACTCACTAAGCTTCGAAGCTTCTTGGGCCTTGCCAATTTCTACCGCAGGTTCATGTTGGGATTCTCCCATATTGCATGGGCCCTCAACCAAATAAACAGGGGTGGTGGTAAGGCGAAATTTGAGTTGGGTTGGTCCCAACAATAAGCATTCGATGATTTGAAGTAGCACTTGTGCTCATCCATAGTACTTTCACTACCAGACCTGCAACATCCCTTTGAGATCGAGACAGATGCTTCAAACTATGTTGTGGGTGTCATTCTCACTCAGCATGACCACACCGTGGCCTATCATAGTGAGACACTACCAGATATTGTTTGTAAGTATCCTACTTACGATAAATAAATATACTCCATTGTGCAAGCCTACCGCTAATGGAGACATTACATTCTTGGGAAGGAGACAATCATCCACACTGATTATAATCCACTACAGTTCATGCAGACATGGGGAAAATTAAAGAATGACTGCCATCAAAAGTGGTCCACATACTTGCAGCAATTCCACCTCAACATCAAGTATAAAATGGGAAGCACCAATCACATCATTGATTGCCTCAGCAGACCGCCAGTCGCAGCACTCAC
This sequence comes from Picea glauca, assembly GCA_000966675.3. Taxonomy (NCBI): domain Eukaryota; kingdom Viridiplantae; phylum Streptophyta; class Pinopsida; order Pinales; family Pinaceae; genus Picea; species Picea glauca. The sequence goes on from JZKD02S2325715.1 coordinate 225,893, forward strand.
CATGGTGCTAGAATCTTGTGGCTATGAGACATCTGGATGGCCCCAACTCTATGAGACAGACCCTGACTTCACTACCACCTACAAAATGTTGGGTGCAAATGTAGTTGTCGATAATTTCCATCTTTAGGATGGGTTGTTGTGTCATATGGGCCATATATGTGTTCCATCAAGTGAGTGAGCCAAGCTGGTCTGGGAAGCCCACTACATTTGGGTGGTAGGACACTTCAACGCAAATAGAGAGTGGTGATTCTATAGAAACATTTCTACTGGCCGAAATTTCGACAGGAGGTCAACAAGTATATCAGGTTCTTCACTTCCTGTGCTATTTCCAAACCGACCACTAAGAAACAGGGCCTGTACACCCATATTCCTACTCCTGACAGGCCATGGGAATCCATCTCAATGGACTACATGTCGGGCCTCCCATCCACCAAGTGGGGAAATTACTATGTTTATGTGGTTGTTGATCACTTTTCTAAGATGGTGATTATGGTTGCCTGCAAAAAGAGCATCACAGCAAAGGCCACTGCCAATCTCTTCTTTGAACAAGTCTAGGTACATTTTGGAATCCCACAAACCATTGTCTCAGATTGGGATAGTCGATTTCTCATCACATTCTAGTCGAGCCTCTAGTCACTGCTGGACACCAAGCTCACCAAATCCACAACCTTCCACCCCCAGACAGATGGTCAAACCGAGGTTGTAAATTTAATGATTGTGCATATCCTTCACATGTATAATTCAAATTACCCTTGCACATGGGATGAGAGCCTTCCCTATGTCAAGCATAGCTACAATCAAGCCCTGCATAGCTCAATCGTCCACAACCCCTTTCAAGTGGGGTTGGGATTCCAACCATTGGGTCCCATAGATGTTTCACTTTCCCTTGCAGTCGACCGTAGATCTGGGTGCCCGCCCTTGGGCCGTTCATCTATGCATTGTGCTTAACTATGAGCACGAAGGCATATGTGCTCCAAAAAACTTAGGATAAGTGCATATTGTGGGTTTTTCCCGAGCTTTTCCATGTTTCTATCACCAAGGGGTTCGACATAAAACCCTTTAAACCTCAAAGACATGGTTCAACATTGATCATCGTGATGGTTTTTGATCTAAAATTGAAGAAGACTTGAAAAAATTGAATAATTATTGCAAGTGAAATGTTATGTGTTTAAAGCAACAGGATCAATTTGCAACACATAAATTAAGGATTACTCATGCAAAATACACATAGACAGCAGCATAAACATTGA
>JZKD02S2325715.1:232878-253026 GCA_000966675.3 Picea glauca
TCCAGCTTCCAATGGATCATTATTATTAATTTCTCAAAAATTTCTCAAAAACATGTCTTACAATGCTCAAACTGACAAACCAACTGCTCCAATGGCTTCCCAGCGTCCCAAAACCCCTGTCTGGGCTCTTTCGGCACCTCAATCGGTCGAAAAATGAAGAAGTTAGGCCTCCTGGAAGTCTTCCTCTTCAAGCTTGATGTCTCTGGTTCTACAATTCGTACTCCCCCCTTGACAAACCTGGCTCACACGCGTTTTAAAGCACAAAAACTTGGCACCGGGCGCAACCGCGCCAATGGTGCAAATTGTAGGATGGTTAAGGTGCCTCCAGCCCCTAACCACCTCGACCCCCGGGCATGTGGCGCATAGGACCGCGTGCAAGGCATAAAGGTGGTTAATAGTTACAACCATTGGAACTCCCGCGCGTGTTTAAACCATTGGTTAAAACCCATGGGTTATGTTTCAAACCCCGTGTCCACATATTATAACTGCGCGCACATATATATACCACCGGTTACATATTACAATACATTTCATTTGAAACCTCGCACATATATTTTATAACATATGGTTATATGTTATGGTTTGGAACTATGGGTCGGGGCTAAGCCTCGGCCCGCCCCCTTTCCATTTATTACATTGCACTAACTTAAATATATACGCATAACCATATATAACAAGGAACAATGGCAGAAAAGTTGGTTAGCGGAGGCTTTGTAAGATTTGTGCTATGGGAGGTCCAGGGGTCGAACCCCGTGGACTCCCAATACAATTTTTACATATGAAACAATGACCAAAGAATGAGCGACACGTGGCACCCTCGGGTTGGGCCACGTGTCCTCATACTATTCACCCATAACGGACACGTGTCACCATGCTACTCGCCAACATCAACCAAAGAAAATGCACCATGTCACCCACCTACCACGTCACCGTACGGATGGTACGGCCCTGCCACGTCACCATACGGACTGTATGGACAGGTACAGTCAGCATCCAAAAATTTTGCCTATTTGGCTTGGCGGACAGATCACGATATCTTCTCCATACGGACTCCGTTTGAGAAAGTAAATATATCGTCGGAATCAGGAAGACGAGACGGACGCAATGGCACTATTTTCATCGCATTCCGAGCACTTTGAAAATTGAGCAAAATTTGATCCCTTGATCACATTGACATGGTTCAACATTGATCATCGTGATGGTTTTATTGAGACAAAGCCAACTATCCTATGTTCTAACCTAATTACCTATGAAAATTAGTCCAAATTAAACTATTGGACGAAGGAATTATTCTATCCTGGGGTTATCTAACCAAGATTAGGTAGTTTGGTCAGATTTATTCACTAACTAACCTAAATCACTTGTCTAAGATTAAACAGATTAGCCAAGCTTATTCACTACTCCTATCAACATCAATTTAAAATAACTTGGCCATGCTTGAAAGGTATGGACCAAATCATTGTTATTGCATGGGGCTCTATTGAATTTCTTTTGTGCCCTCTTTTCTTTCTTTTTCTTTTTCTTTTCTTTTCTTTTCTTTTTCCTTTTCTTTTCTTTTCTTTTCTTTTTCTTTTTCTTTTCTTTTTCTCTTCTCTCAAATTATTTGCAAAATGAAAAACCATTTGACAAACAAAAACACTTAAAGAGATAACATTTCAATCACCAGTTGATCCTATAAATTATAGGGTTATAACAGCGGCTCCACCTAGGGATGGTATTGTCCTTGTGAAGTGCCAAGAATCTTGATTCCTGATGTTCTAAAACTTTCTCCATGGTTTCCTTTGTTGTATGATTGGTTTTAATTTTGGAAAATTGAAAACATTGTTCAATATCTTAGGGCCTTCTCTATGGGCTTCAACCATCTGATCAGATTTATTTCACTCAAAACTTGTAAACAACATGAAAATGGTTTGTACAATGGAAAAGTGTGACTGTAGGTCCCTACTAAGGGGGTGAATAGTTCTTCAGGCATTCTACCATTTACAGGTCCTCCTGGCAGATTTGTCCCATCACTGTTGTTGAGCAAGAAGGCATTATTTCCTCTGAATGCTTGAATCATGTAAGGTCCCTTCCATAGACTGTCGAATTTTCCATGCTTCCCCTTATCTTCATTTTGGGCATCCCATCTCAGAACCAAGTCACCTAGCTCAAAGTCGTCCTCTTTAGTTCTTTTTTCAAAGATCTTTTTAATGGTGTCATGGACAACCTGAGTTTTGTTGTATACTTCTTCTCTAGACTGCTGCAATTGGATCATCCAGTTTATCCTTCTTAGGGAGTCATTCAGCTCAGCTTGCATCTCTTGCAACAATTTTATGACAGGAACTCCTAAGGAAGTGGGAAAAATTGCTTCAGTGCCATAGACCAACTGATATGGTGACATACCAATTGACCTCTTGGTGGTCAGTCTGTCAGCCCATAGTGCGAAAACCAGCTTGTTATGCCATGACTTTTTGTTTTCTTGCAATGTTTTCTTGATAATATTCACCAGGGTTTTATTTGATGACTTTGCCAGCCCATTTCCCTGAGGATAATAAGCTGTGGAATGCCCCAAACCAATATGATACTAGTTGCAAAAATCTATGATCTTCTTCGATCGAAAAGCAGCTGCATTGTCAGTTATAATCTTTCTAGGACATCCAAAACGAGACAAGATATTATTTTCAAGAAATTTAATAATGACAGAATCATTAGCTTGCCTGCTTGGTACAGCTTTGATCCATTTTGTGAAATATTCGATAGCAATGAGAATCCACATGTGTTGGCCCGAAGAGGGAGGATGTATTTCTCCAATAAAGTCTAATCCCCATTGTTGGAAAGGAGCTTCTACCGAGATTGGTTTCAGGGGAAAAGGAAGGAGCTTCTTTCTTCCCTCAAAAACCTGACACTTATGACACGAAGTCACTTTCTGATGCACATAAGTGAACATCATAGGCCAATAAAACCCAGCTATAAGAATTTTATTAACTGTGGTCTTCCAGCTTAGATGACCACAACAGTCTCCTGCATGAAAATCCTGCAATACTCTGTCAGCTTCATCTTTAAACAAACAATTCAAAAAAATACCTCCAAGATCCTTCCAATATAGATTGCCTTCTAGAATGAAAAATTTTAATGCTTTCAATTTCAAAAACCTAGCTTTAGTTTTGGTCAGACCAGGGGGAGCTTGTAATTTATGCAAAACAAATATCAGGTCTCCGTACCATGGAGAGTTCAGAAATACCTCTTTCATGCTTGGAGTCGCCTGCTCTCCCTGTTCATCTACTACAGCTAAGAAATTAATATCAAGAGAGTGGAAATTGGATTCATCCATTAACTTTGCTAGAACATGACCTTTAATCAGTTTAGTAGGCTTAATCTTTATGTCATACTCCAGAATGATAGCAATCCATTTTCCTCTTCTACCATCTAGATTGTCCTGACTTAAAATTTCTTTTACTACCATGTTCGTAACATATGCGATGGTATGGGAGTGGAGAATATATACTCTAAAAGCTTTTATGGCTTTCACCAGGGAAAAAGCTTGTTTCTCCATTATTTTATAATTCAAAGCAGCATCTCTTAAAGCTTTACTGAAAAAGGCTATGGGTTGTTCATAGCCTTCGTTGTTTTTATATAGTAATACTGTTGCAATGGTATGTTTAGAAGCGAAAGAAAAAAATTAACAATCCTTGGTAAAATCGGGACTGATCAAGACCAGAGCCTGTGTGAGTGCACATTTGACTTGTTCAAAAGACTACTTGGACTCAGGGTCGCATTTTATTTTTGTGTCCCTTTTTAACATGTTTGTGATGTTCCTGAGAATCTTGGCCAGGTTAGGTATGAATCTTCTCAGAAAGTTTATTTTTCCAATGAAAGACTGTAACTCTTTGATATTTCTTAGGTATTCTAATTTCTGAATGGCCTCGATTCTGCTGGGGTCTATTTTAATTCTTTCCTTAGAGAATATGTGCCCTATCAATTTACCTTCCTCTAATCCTAAAAGGCTCTTCTTAGGATTCAAAGAAATCCCAAATTTCCCGCATTTCTCAAACACTCGTCTGAGATGTCGTAAGTGTTCATCATCGGATTGGTAAAAAACAGTTACGTCATCCAAATAAATGACAATAAATTTGTCGAGTTCTTCCACAAAAGAAATGTCCATCTCTCTCTGGAAAGTGGCCCCGACGTTCATCAACCCAAAAGGCATTTTCACATACATGAAAGTACCCCATGGTGTTGTGAAAGTTGTTTTCTCTTGGTCATCTGGGTGAACGAGGACCTGGTTATAGCCTGAGTACCCATCCAGTAAGGAGATTCCGCTGGATCCAACTACCTTTTGTAATATGTGGTCCATTTTTGGCAATGGGTAGTTTTCCTTTAGAGAAACTTTATTCAGGTTTCAGAAATCAATGCAAAGCCTGATTTCCCCAGACTTCTTTCAGGTTGGGACCAAATTTGAAACCCATTTGGAAAATCGTAACGGAACTATGATTTTAACATAAAATATCTTCTTGATTTCTTTTTCTATCAGGGGAAGTAACTTGGGATTGATTCTCCTAAGTTTATGCCTGAAAGGTTTTTGATCTTCTTTTATTAGGATTCTATGTTGTATGATGCTCATGTCATAAGATTTAAAGTCCTCGTAACCCCAGGCAAATACGTCTGAATATTCCTTGAAAAGTTCAATGTACTTGAGTGTGTGCTTAGGGGTTAATGATTTGGAAAGTTTTACCATCCTGGGTTTCTCTTCTATCCCTATATTACAATCTTCAACTTCTTGACCACTGGCTTCAATTTTTGGTTTTTTAGCTACATCATTAAAATCAAAAAGGTCTTCTAAAGAAACTAAACCCCTAGGTAAAACATTACTCTTTAAATGAAAAACATCAGATTCTATCTCATCTTCACCTAACTCTCCTAAATCTATCTTATCTACACTATCATTTCCAAAATCAGATCTATTTACATTTTCTAAGTCTATGTTTGTACACTCGAAATAATTTTTACATTGTAGAAAATCTTCAATTTGATCATCATTACCAAATCCCTGCCAATATCTGATGTTGTCGGGGACAGTTGGTCTTCACTTCACCTCCACCGTGTATGGGTGAGTGGAATGAAAAGGTATCTTGCATGTAGTTTCCAACGTAGCTAACCCATCTGCTAAAATATTATGTCCCCTGGGCATAACCTGTGAATCAACTTCAGTGAAACATTTAAGGGCATCCAAAACAGCGTTCATGTAAGCTCTGAGGCGGGGATGTTTTGTTGCATACTCACCTTTGATTTGCTTGATAATTAACTCAGAATCGCCTCTTACCATAATTTGTTTGGCACCAACTTTCTTTAGAAGTTTCAGACCGAGTATCAAAGCTTCATACTCGGCAATATTGTTAGTGCATTGAAAATTTAATTTGTAAGAATGGTTTTCCAAATACCTATATCTGTGATTGTGCAACCAAACTCCTGCTCTAGCTCCTTCTTTGCTTACAGCTCCATCGAAGTCCATGCTCCAGAAATCTGCTGGCAATTCTTCACTTATCACATTTTTCCTTCTGTCTGCCTCGGTGATTTCTTGGCCTTCATTCAGACCAGACGTATCTTCTACAAGCTGGGTGATTTGTTATCCTGTATCACCGTCGTTATATAGGATAAAGGAATCTAGGTCAAAATGTGCAGAGTACAAGGGATAGTTATGTGGTTTTTATTGGCTCCTGACCATATATTTCATCAGCGTCTCTCTGTACAGTCTTCTCTATTGCCTAAATATTGGGATGGTGGCATACGACATATCCAACTGCAAAGTGCCTTTTAACTTGGCCCCCCAAGACCTGGACAGCAACATACCATATTTTGGGGGAATGTCTGTGACCACAACATCCATAACCATGCTTTTTGTTGGAATATGAACTAGAGTGATACATAAGTCTTTGATCAAACTGATACATCTAACTTTGCTGGAGTCAAAAGAGTGTAAGTCCTTGTAAGGTCTGGTGACCTCGAGTCCCATCTTTTCCATCACTTCTTTAGGCATCAGGTTATGGGAAGCACCCGAATCTAACATAGCATTATGTTGAATTAGGTCGTGTATATTAAGGCTTATGTAAAAAGGAGCAACAGCGCCATTGTCGGTTTGAACATCAACTTCTGGTCCAAACAGGAGTTTGGGTTGATCATCGGTAAGATTTATAGTATCTGAATGATTCGTTGATCCAACGGTTAAGGCCTTCGTGCCTATATCAGGTTCAATGCTCAACACTTTGATCACCTATGATTGGTAAGAATTTTTTCTCATCAACTCAGAAAGGGGAATGGGAATTTTTACTTTGGCTAATTCCCCTTCGAGGCTAAAAGGTGTAGGTGCTCTACTTTGGCTCAGCAATTCTGATTTGTCCACCATAGTCTTCTGGACATAAGTACTTGGTGGGTTAGTTGATGAAACCTCAGTTTGCGATGATATTTTTAGAATAGTAAGGTTTCTTTTTGCTGGAACTTCAACATTACCTTTCTCAGGTCTCTTCTCGGTAGAAGGCTCAGTGGCTCTCTTGGTTTCAACTATCTTCTTCGTTTCGGTTACCTTTTTTGGGGAAATTTCATCTGTCTTTTTACTTGGTAGATTGTATTGTTGGTGTACCTCCATAATAGCATTTCCAAATCCTTGTTGTTCGGTATCTTCAACTTCTTCACTTACCTTTGTTTGAGAGAGGAGAAAAATTTCTTGCTCTTCCTGGGTGAGGAAAATAGATTTGCTATCGTGAATGCCCATGAGGTTTATGTGAGTATCCTCCAGTGCTTCAATTACTTCTTCTCCTTCATTAGCATAATTATCTTGTAGGGGAGGTCTGATCTGTTGATCAGGACCCCTCTGTTCTCTTTGATCTCTGGGATCTCTCTTCCTGATTTGAGGAGGATTCCTTCTGAATTTAGGATTTCGAATTTGAGGAGCTGGTTGGTTTTCTCTAGGAGGGTTTCTTTGAGATACAGTGAGTCTCTAAATCATACTTTCCATTGCTCTAGCTAAGGAATCCAATTTGGCATCAGAAGAAGGTGTGGAAGGTTCTTATTTAATCGTGACTCTCCTCTTCATCCTCTATCGTGCCCTTTTAGCCAGCAGGTTAGCCTCCACGCTTATTGCACTTTTCTGCATGTCTTTCAGAGTGGTGGAATTTCTTTCCCTTAATTGATATGACATATCAGCGTCAAAATCGTCAGGTAATTTTATCAATGTTAAACCTTTCGGGGGTTTAATATCTGTTGGAATTGCATTGTATAGATTATTGAAGCGGGTGTAGTAATCCTTAACGGTCTCACCTTGATTCCTTCCGATGTTTTCGTATTTTGACAAGATTTGGAGAGGATTTTTCTTTACCTCCCATATGTCTAGAAAACTTCTTTGAAACGTTGTAAGGTCGAGCACTGAGGCATCACGTAAACCCTTGTACCATTTCTTAACATCACCGGTCAAACTCTATGCAAACAATCTCATTTGAACGTCAACCTCATCTACTTCCTGCAGATCAAAATAGTCATTCATTTTATCAACGTGTTGTTGTGTGCTCAAGGGCCCTGTTCCATCGAACTATGGAAGTCTCATTTGATAAACCTGGGGCATAGCATGTAGAGGTGTGGCCAACACCAAGGGAGCATATATGGCTGCCATGATAGGTGGAGGGGTCGGGACAGCAACCTGGATGATAGGTGTGGTAGTAACAGAAGACAAGGGGGAGGAGGGGCTTGCTGGTATGGAGTGAGCGGTTTGAGGGTTCGCAATGGGAGATAGTCTTTCAGGGGTCCAGGGTTGCAAGGTTTTTGGATCTAAAATGATTTCAGTCACAAAGCTGTCATATTTTTTTCTAAACAGGCTTTGTTCAAAAATGGTGTCAAATTTAATATCTTGAAGGGTAAAAAGTTCCTCTGGAAGAGAAGGGGACCACTGAAGGGGACTATGACTTCCTGAAACTTCTAAGACATTCTTCTTTCTGAGTAACTATTCTAGATTATCAGTTGCTATTGCAAGTTCTGGGTCTGGGTGACATCGAGTATAAGCTCTTTTGGGAGCCAGATTTCTTTTTGATTATATATATATATATTTAGTTTTATGAGTCCGAAAAATAATATGTACAAGATTTAACAACCTCTAAACATTATTGCTTTTTCAGATTTATGATTGTTTAGAAACAAAGCTTTCTTATAAGGGAAAGAAAGCGTGGCGTTGAAAAGTTCGTTCCCCAGTGGAGTCACCACTATGTTAACGCTCTGCAAATTCCTAGAGGTTGTTAGGAAAGAAGAAATATATGAGAGTTAACTTTATCCAACCACTTCGAAACTAGAATCTATCCCTACCAGCTTCAGAGAGGGATCTCTCTGTATGATTTAGATATGTTTTGAACTTAAGATATTAGGCTAGTTAAATAAATAAGATTGAAAAGTTTTGTTGTTTTTGTTAAGTTGGCTGAAAAGGCTTTACGCATCCATTGGGCTATGGGGCATGTGCTATAGAGATGAAACTCTAAACCAGAAATAAAAGATTCTTTTCACAGGGCAGGATAATGCATTCGTTGGATTCTTTAAGCCGTAAAATGATGAAAAGCAGAAAAGATGAGAATATAAATTAAAGTAAAGAAGCAGTTAAGAATTTCTTCACTGTAATATCAAAAGATAAACATTAAGATCTTTCAAAGTATGAAACAGGGTATACAAAGATAAATCCTGTAATGTGAATTACTTTTAAAAGATTTAGATTAGAAAACAATATGACAATTGAGCAAGAAAACATTCAACATAGAAAAGAAAACATCACCAATGAATAACACGTGAGAATCCTAAGAAAACATCTCTTTGTATTAATGGAAGATCTCTTGGAAAAAATTACAGTCTTGTAGCTTTCAGGGCGTAAAGATCAACCCTCAATACTTCCAAGTTTGAAGTATTTATAATTGAAATTACAAACGATCCTTTCATTAAAGATCAGGATGTAGCAAATCTAAATATATCTAACTAACTTAACAAGATACAAAAATCTAGGAAACTGTTTGATTATGTGTCGAAACTTCATGTTGTTTTCTGGGTGAACCATTGGTGAGGTCTCCGCACGACCTCATCTGACTCGATAGCTGACAGGGCTGGGATAGCTCATTGACTACTTGATCAGATTGCAAATCTCTTCCCATCGAAGGTGACTGGGAATGTTGACTTTGAGAAATCTACGATACACTTCATCCATCTCCGTGTACTTGGCAAAAGTTGGCTTGGTGATGAAGATGTACCGGATTTCATGTTGTATGTTGATGTCAAACTGTAAAGAATCCAAGAATGCCTTACCATTGATACTGCCTTGTATCCATGAGAATTTAGAGCTATCCTTAGCCACAGTGGCTAGTCTCTTTTTATAATCAAGGATTGTCATCAATTTGTCGTTTATAACTCTCATACCAGGAAGGCCTTTCTTCTGCAGAGCTTTGATCTTGTTGAAAAATCTTTGTACCCCTGCGTCCATGGTCTAAACCTTCTCATCTAGCTGTAGCATCAGTCCTCTCTTGGTCAGGACCCTCTTGACCTCGAGGATGGTCTCTGTCCTATATTCAATATTCAACTCCTCTAGCTCCTCTCTGATTTTGGAATTTAGAAATTTGACGATCTCAGTAGCTTCTGTGGGCATCTCCCCCAGTTCCGCTCTTATCTTCTCGATGGCCTGCTGACTTCTTTGCACTAGCTCATTTTGCTCGAACATGATTTGTATCATCGGCAATATTTCATTCATGGACTTGGTGATGTCCATCCAGATGCTTTCATTGACCTCGGCCAGTGTCTTGCCCTCCACTGTTTGCTTCTGAAGTTTTTGCAATTCCTATTTGAGCTGGTTTGAGGTTTTTTTTTCCTTAGAGAAGCTGGTTTGGTAAGAAGACTTGAGTTCTTGAAGGTTCTCAATCTCCTTTTTTAATCTGCTAATCTTTGTCTCTTGAAAATTCATTTCTTCCATGGATTTAGCTAGTTCAACAGTCTTTTCTAGGGCTGTCAGTAGAGTTGTCGAAGGAATCTTTTCCACAGACGTTGTGCTCACTCCTGTGAGTGGAAATACGCTCAGTGGAATGACCTCCATGGGCTTTGACCTCTCCTTCTCTTTTACTAGTTTTTCCAATTCTGCTTCCATTTATTTCAACTGTGCATTTTGCTCCATTATGAGCTTGAGCATCTCATCCTTCTCCCCTTCTGTCTCTGCTATTTCCTTTGTCTGTGAATCTTCTATTGGAGGCAATTTCAATTGTTTCCTCAGAAATGGTATATCACTATTTTTCTATTTGAGCATCTCCTCGACTTCTTTCACGTTCGAGGGATCATATCCGATCTTGAGGACCAGTTCCTCCAATGTCTTAATCATGTTATCCTTGGCAAAGGAGGATATCTTTTCTAAGTTCAACTGAGTCTGGACATTATTCAGAGATACTTGTAACTTGGAGGCAGAAGTGGAAGCATGTGCCAATGTGGAGAAAAACATTTCTCCAGTTTGCTTGTGCAGATCCATTTGATCAGTTGGATGCACATCTTTAGTTTGAAATTCAAACGTTGCCCTTTTATAATTGGTGATTACCTTTGGGTCTAGAACCTGTGCTTGCAGAAACACCATGTGCATTCTACCCTTCTCAGTGTCGAACACAGACAACAATCTATGTTGTGCAGTTGATGTTTGCTTCCAGAATTGAGCATACGTGTTGTTGGTCAGTGTCTGATTTCTCTTTTTAATCAGATCATATTTCTCAAAAATACACAATTTTGGTCCTGTTTTGCTCGGCTGGTTGACTGGTGGAGTATCTGTAGGCTTCTTAGGCAACATTGTAGTCACGATTTGTTTGCTTCTTTTACTAATGGGTGATCAATCAACCTGTAGAGTTGTAGTGGATTGAATTCCCTTTTCACCAGCAGTGTTAGGTGCCTGATTGGTCTTTGGCCTCTTTGTGTGCAATTGGAACTCTTCAGACGATACTTCAGTGATGGAAGGTGAAGTGTCCTTTCTAGGCATTTTCTCCTTGGTAACCTGTGGTGTAGTCGTCTGTGAAACAGTGACCGGCAGGTCCTGCTATTTTGTCTCAACCAGAGTGTCGGGCTCCCATTTTTTCTGGTTAATGAACTTCTCTACCTCAGGCCTAGATGTGTGAACGTATGGGATATTCTTATTTTTGGCCCTCATCTCAGAAATTATCCAGCACAGATTATAGTGCCATGCAAAACTAACCAAAAACTTCATTTTTTTTAGCAGTCTGTTTGCTTCCTCCCTAGCACCTCAGCTATTGCAAACGAAAGACCCAATCTGCCCTTTGATTTTGAGCTACTGCTTCTTCTTCAGAGACACAAAATGTATTTCGTCTGAATTTATCATCTGCCTTATGTATTCCAGGGAAAAAATCCTCACGAGTAAATACCTAGGTAATTTATATGGGGCCAACTCCCACCCATAAACTATGATCTTAGTGTGGTTTTGGTACATGTACCAATCACCAGTCTTTGTAAGGTCTGAGAGATGTAAAATCCTATGAATTTCCTCGTTAATTCTAGGTTCAGGTCTTCCATTGAGCATACTCACCACTGGGTGGTAGAACTTCTCGATGAACTGCTTGAAACTAAATTCTGTAGAGTTATGTCTGAGCAGTGAAGTCCACATTGTCACTGCCTGTGGCCTCCCATATTTATCCATCTTCTGCATTGAAAAGGAAAATTTGTCCACTTGAAAGAACACGAACAGGTAAGCCAGTATTGAAGAATATCGGAACATGCCTTTTGTGGTGAAGTTGATGAATTGTTCGTGAATGTTGTCCGCCAGGAACATATTGTAGTCGAACTGAGTAGTGGGTCTCTCATCGGTGGAAAAAATATACAAAAATCCCAAGATGGGTTCGTCCACCCATTGATCCGAGAAATATCCAAGAAAGGCACATAGTGATGTGATAACCTGGTTTCCCTTTACTGAGAACATGGAGGAAGGATAAGGGGGGTTTGTGGTGGGGAGATGAGTGGATTGTGGGAGGAAAATCTCAAAAATCTTAGCTCTTTGGGCGAAAGACAGCTTCTGGTAGAGATCTATGATGATTTCGAGGTTGAAAGGTGAGGCAGATTCAACTCTGGGTATCTGCATCATCTGGTCAATGGTTTTTGATGTGATGAGAAAAAGAATTTCTCCGACAAAGACATAATGGCTCTTTGTTCAGGGATATAATGGGCTTGGCATTTGAGGGTGAATTTGGGAAAGTGGTGAATCTGGGGGAATAGATACAGGGGAATATTTGACTCCCAGAAACTAATCTCATCATTTTGGTCAAGGAAAACTTCTTTGAGCCATGACTGCAAGTCCGCGAAGTCGAACTCGCATCTGGTGTTTGCAATTAAATTGTCTTTGTTGGCCAGGGGGATCCTTTCAAGGTCAACAGGGGGCGGGAGGAAAGGATTTTCCTCAGCTTTTGTTCTCTTTGATTTTGGCGCCATCACTCTAGAAATATATGCAAATCAAACAGTCATTAGTGGGGATGATGGTAGCTTTTGATAGTTGACTGTAATGGAGAGAAAACAGGGAAAAAGATTTGGTGCGGTGATAGGGTAAATGACGAAGGAATGAAGGATGAAGGTGGTTTTTTAGCAAACAGATACCCATTGGGCGCAAGATACAGGTCAGCAGGTTAACGGATAGGTAAGTCAATAATAAATGGCCAACGGGTCATTTACAGCGTGAGATGGCAGGTGACAATGACTGAAGAATACAGTTGGGCGACGTGGTGGGAGTTGATTTGGGAGTAACCATGGTGAGAGGACTTGTGAAGGGAGAACAAGGGGAAAGGACTGACAGAGTAATGAGAGGTGACCTTTAGGGGGAAAACATGGATAATGACGTCATGGGTTGACAAGGTATGTCAGACCTTGGGAGGTAGTGGGAGTCTGACTCAATAGATTCCTGCCACATAGAGATAAGGGGCCCGCCAGGAAACAATCCATTTCGGACACCCTCCTCATCGTTAAAGGTAGAATGGTCGGGGGTTTCAGAATCCAATATTAGCCATAGGTCTGAGCGCACACATCTGAGACGTATGTATATGTGCCTTCTTTATTTCTGATTCCGGACCGCCCCCCCACCGTTAAAGGTAGAACGATCAGGGCAGGTCCGAAAAAACCTGTTGACCGTAGATCTGGGCACTCACTCTCAGGCCGTTCATCTATGCGATGTGCTTAACTATGAGAATGAAGGCATATGTGCTCCAAAAAACTTAGGATAAGTGCATATTGTGGGTTTTTTCCGAGCTTTTCCATGTTTCTATCACCAAGGGGTTAGACATCAAACCCTTTAAACCTCAAATACATGGTTCAACATTGATCATCGTGATGGTTTTATTGAGACAAAGCCAACTATCCTATGTTCTAACCTAATTACCTATGACAATTAGTCCAAATTAAACTGTTGGACTAAGGAATTACTCTATCCTAGGGTTACCTGACCAAGATTATGCAGTTTGGTCATATTTATTCACTAACTAACCTAAATCACTTGGCTAAGATTAAACAAATTACCCAAGATTATTCACTACTCTTATCAACATCAATTTAAAATAACTTGGCCATGCTTGAAAGGTATGGACCAAATCATTGTTATTGCATGGGGCTCTATTGAATTTCTTTTCTGCCCTCTTTTCTTTCTTTTTTTTTTTTTTTTTCTAATTTTCTCTAAAATTATTTGCAGAATGAAAAACCATTTGACAAACAAAAACACTTAAAGAGATAACATTTCAGTCACCAGTTGGTCCTATAAATTATAGGGCGTCTCCACTTGGGGATGGTACTCTCCTTGTGAAGTGCCAAGAATCATGATTCCTGATGTTCTGAAACTTTCTCCATGGTTGTCTTTGTTGTATGATAGGTTTTAATTTTTGAAAATTGGAAAACATTGTTCAGTAACTTAGGGCCTTCTCTGTGGGCTTCAACCATCTTATCATATTTATTTCACTCAAAACTTGTAAACAACATGAAAATGGTTTGAACAATGGAAAAGTGTGACTGGAGGTCCCTACTGAGGGGGTGAATAATGCTTCAGCATTGTCCAATTTACAGGTCCTCCTTGTAGATTTGTCCCATCACTGTTTTTGAGCAAGAAGGCATTATTTCCTCTAATTTCTTGAATCATGGAAAGTCCCTTCCATAGATTGTCGAATTTGCCATGCTTCCCCTTATCTTCATTTCGAGCATCCCATCTCAGAATCAAGTCACCTAGATCAAAGGCATCCTCTTTAGTTCTTTTGTCAAAGATCTTTTTAATGTTGTCATGGATAACCTAAGTTTTGTTGTATACTTCTTCTTTGGACTGCTGCAATTGGATCATCTGGTTTATCCTTCTTAGGGAGTCGTTCGGCTCGGCTTGCATCTCTTGCAGAAATTTCATGACAGGAACTCCTAAGGAAGTGGGAAAAACTGCTTCAGTAACATAGACCAGTTGATATGGTGACATACCAATTGACCTCTTGGTGGTCAGTCTGTCAGCCCATAGTGCGAAAACCAACTTGTTATGCCATGAATTTTTGTTTTCTTGCAACATTTTCTTGATAATATTCACCAGGGTTTTATTTGATGACTCCGCCAGCCCATTTTCCTGAGGATAATAAGTTGTGGAATTTCCCAAACCAATATGATACTGGTTGCAAAAATCTATGAGCCTCTTAGATCGAAAAGAAACTGCATTGTCAGTTATAATATTTCTAGGACATCCAAAATGAGACAAGATATTATTTTCAAGAAATTTAATAATGACAGAATCATTAGCTTGCCTGCTTGGTACAACTTCGATCCATTTTGTGAAATAGTCGGTAGCAGTGAGAATCCACCTGTGTTGGCCCAAAGAGAGAGAATGTATTTCTCCGATAAAGTCTAATCCCCATTGCTGGAAAGGAGCTTCTACCGAGATTGGTTTTAGGGGCAAAGGAATGAGCTTCTTTTTGCCCTCGAAAACCTGACACTTATGACACGAAGTCACTTTCTGATGCACATCAGTGAACAACATAGGCCAATAAAACCCAGCTTTCAGAATTTTATTAGATATGGCCTTCTAGCTTAGATGACCACCACAGTCTCCTGCATGAAAATCCTACAATACTCTGTCAACTTCATATTTTAACAAACAATTCAACAAAATACCTCTAGGATCCTTCCAATATAGATTGCCTTCTAGAATGCAAAATTTTAATGCTTTCAATTTCAAAAACCTAGCTTTAGTTTTGGCCAGACCAGCGGGAGTTCATAAGTTATGAAAAAAAAATATCAAGTCTGTGTACCATGGAGAGTTCATAACTACCTCTTTCACGCTTGGAATCATCGTCTCTCCCTGTTCATCTACTACAGCTAAGAAATTAATATCAAGAGCGTGGAAATTGGATTCAGCCATTAACTCTGCTAGACCTTGACCTTTAATCAGTTTAGTAGGATTAATCTCTATGTCATACTCCAGAATGATCGCAATCCATTTTCCTCTCCTGCCATCTGGATTGTCTTGAGTTAAAATGTCTTTTACTACCGTGTTCGGAACATATGCGATGGTATGGGAGTGGAGAATATATACTCTAAAATATTTTATGGCTTTCACCAGGGCAAAAGCTTGTTTCTCCATTATTTTATAATTCAAAGAAGCATCTCTTAAAGATTTACTGAAAAAGACTATGGGTTGTTCATAGCCTTTGTTGTTTTTCTGTAGTAATACTACTGCAGTGGTATGTTCAGAAGCGAAAGAAAAAAAGTAAAAATCCTTGGTAAAATCAGGATTGATCAAGACCGGAGCCTGTGTGAGTGCACGTTTGACTTGTTCAAAAGACTGCTTGGACTCAGTGTCCCATTTTATTTTTGTGTCCCTTTTTAACATTTTTGTGATGTTCCTGAGAAGCTCGGCCAGGTTAGGTATGAATATTCTCGAAAAGTTTATTTTTCCAATGAAAGACTGTAACTCTTTGATATTTCTTGGGTATTCTAATTTCTGAATGGCCTCGATTCTACTGGGGTCTATCTTAATTCCATCCTTAGAGATTATGTGTCCTATCAATTTACCTTCCTATAATCCAAAAAGGATCTTCTTAAGATTCAAAGAAATCCCAAATTTCCTGCATTTCTCAAACACTCGTTTGAGATGTCGTAAGTGTTTATCATCGGATTGGGAAAAAACAGTTATGTCGTCCAAATAAATGAAAATAAATTTGTCGAGTTCTTCCACAAAGGAAATGTCCATCACTCTCTAGAAAGTGGCCCTGACATTCATCAACCCAAAAGGCATTTTCACATACATGAAAGTACCCCATGGTGTTGTGAAAGTTGTTTTCTCTTGGTCATCTGGGTGAACGAGGACCTGGTTATAGCCTGAGAACCCATCCAGTATGGAGATTCCGCTGGATCCAACTACCTTTTGTAATATGTAGTCCATTTTTGGCAATGGGTAGTTTTCCTTTAGAGAAACTTTGTTCAGGTTTTGGAAATCAATGCAAAGCCTGATTTCCCCAGACTTATTTTGGGTTGGGACCAGATTTGAAACTCATTTCGAAAATTGTAACAGAACTATGATTTTATCATCATACATCTTCTTGATTTCTTTTTCTATCAGGGGAAGTAACTTGGGATTGATTCTCCTAAGTTTCTACCTGAAAGGTTTTTGATCTTCTTTTATTCGGATTCTATGTTGTATGATGCTTGTGTCATAAGATTTCAAGTCCTCATAACCCTAGGCAAATACGTCTGAATATTCCTGGAAATTTTCAATGTATTTGAGTTTCTACTCAGGGGGCAATGATTTGGAAAGTTTAAACATCCTAGGTTTCTCTTCTGTCCCTATATTACAATCTTCAACTTCTTGACCACTGGCTTCAATTTTTGGTTTTTTAGCTACATCATTAAAATCAAAAAGGTCTTCTAAAGGAACTAAACCCCTAGGTAAAACATTACTCTTTAAATGCAAAACATCATATTCTATCTCATCTTCACCTAACTCTCCTAAATCTATCTTATTTACACTATCATTTCCAAAATTAGATCTATTTACATTTTCTAAGTCTATGTTTGTACACTCGAAATCATTTTTACATTGTAGAAAATCTTCAATTTGATCATCATTACCAAATACCTTCCAGTATCTGATGTTGTCGGGGACAGTTGGTCTGCACTTCACCTCCACCCTGTATGGGTGAGTGGAACGAAAAGGTATCTTGCACGTAGTTGCCGACATAGCTAACCCATCTGCTAAAATATTTTGTCCCCTGGGCATAACCTGTAAATCAACTTCAGTGAAACATTTAAGGGCATCCAAAACAACATTCCTGTAAGCTCTGAGATGGGAATGTTTTGTTCCATACTCACCTTTGATTTGCTTGATAATTAACTTGGAATCGCCTCTTACCATAATTTGTTTGGCACCAACTTTCTTTAGAAGTTTCAGACCAAGCATCAAAGCTTCATACTCGGAAATATTGTTAGTGCATTGAAAATTTAATTTGTAAGAATGGTTTTCCGAATACCTGGATCTGTGATTGTGCAACCAAACTCATGCTCCAGCTCCTTCTTTGCTTACAGCTCCATCGAAGTCCATGCTCCAGAAATCTGCTGGCAATTCTTCACTTATCACATTTTTCCTTCTGTCTGCCTCGGTGATTTATTGGCCTTCGTTCAGACCAGACGTATCTTCTTCCAGCTGAGTGATTTGTTCTCCTGTATCATCGTCGTTATATAGGATAAAGGAATCTAGGTCAGAATGTGCAGAGTACAACCAATAGTTATGTGGCTTTTTGGCTGCTGACCATACGACATATCGGGATAGTACAGTCTTCTTTGTTGCTTGAATATCGGGATGGTGGCATATGACATATCCAACTACAAAGTGACTTTCAACTTGGCCCCCCAAGACCTGGAAAGCAACATACCATATTTTGGGGGAATGTCTGCGACCACAACATCCATAACCATGCTTTTTGCTGGAATATGAACTAGAGTGATACATAAGTCTTTGATCAAACCGATACATCTAACTTTGTTGGAGTCAAAAGAGTGTAAGTCCTTGTAAGGTCTGGTGACCTCGAGTCCCATCTTTTCCATCACTGCTTTAGGCATCGGGTTATGTGAAGCACCCGAATCTAACATAGCATTATGTATAATTAGGTCGTGTATATTAAGGCTGATGTAAAAAGGAGCAACAGCACCATTGTCGATTTGACCATCAACTTCAGGGCCAAATAGGAGTTCGGGTTGATCATCGGTAATATTTACAGTATATGAATGATTCGTTGATCCAACGGTTAAGGCCTTCGTTCCTATATCAGGTTCAATGCTCAGCACTTTGATCACCTGTGATTGGTAAGCATTTTTACTCATCAACTCAGAAAGGGGAATGGGAATTTCCACTTTGGCTAATTCCCCTTCGAGGATGAAAGGTGTAGGTTCTCTGCTTTGGCTCAATAATTCTGATTTGTCCACCACAGTCTTCTAGCTAGAAGTATTTGGTGGGTTAGTTGATGAAACCTAAGTCTGCGATGATCTTTTTAGAATAGTAAGGTTTCTTTTTGCTGGAACTTTAGGATTACCTTTCTCAGGGATCTTCTCTGTAGAAGGCTCAGGGGCTCTCTTGGTTTCAACTATCTTCTTCCTTTCGGTTACCTTTTTTGGGGACATTTCGTCTGTCTTTTTACTTCACAGATTGTACTGTCGGTGTACCTCCATAATAGCATTTTCAAATTCTTTTTGTTCAGTATCTTCAGCTTCTTCACTTACCTTTGTTTGAGAGAGAAGAAAAAGTTATTTCTCTTCCTGGGTGAGGAAAATAGCTTCGTTATCATGAATTCCTATGAGGTTTATGTGAGTATCCTCCAGTTCTTCAATTACTCCTTCTCCTTCATCGGCATAATTTTCCTGTAGGGGTAGTCTGATATGTTGATCAGGACCCCTCTATTCTCTTTGATCTCTGGGATATCTCTACCTGATTTGAAGAGGATTCCTTCTAAAGTTAGGATTCTGAATTTGAGGAGCTGGTTGGTTTTCTCTAGGAGGGTTTCTTTCAGATACAGTGAATCTCTCCATCATATTTTCCATTGCTCTAGCTAAGGAATCCAATTTGGCATCGGAAGAATATGTGGAAGGTTCTTCTTTAATCGTGACTCTCCTCTCTGTCCTCTGTCATGCCCTTTTAGCCAACAAGTTAGCCTCCACGCTTATTGCGCTTTTTTGCATGTCTTCCAGAGTGGTGGAATTTCTTTCCCTTAATTGATATGACATATCAGCGTCGAAACTGTCCGAGAATTTTATCAATGCTAAACCTTGGGGGGGTTTAATATTGGCTGGAATTGCATTGCACAGATTATTGAAGCGGGTGCAGTAATCTTGAACGGTCTCACCTTGATTCCTTCTGATGTTTTCATATTCTGACAAGATTTCGAGAGGATTTTTTTTTACCTCCCATCTGTCTAGAAAAATTCTTTGAAACGCTGTAAGGTCAACCACTGAGGCAGCATGTAAACCCTTGTACCATTTCTTAACATCACCGGTCAAACTTTAAGCAACAAATCTCATTTGAACGTCAGCCTCATCTACTTCCTGTAGATCAAAATAGTCATTCATTTTATCAACATGTTGATGTGTGCTCAAGGGCCTTATTCCATCGAACTATGGAAGTCTCGTTTGATAATCCTAGGGCATAGCATGTAGAGGTGCAGCCAACACCAAGGGAGTATATTTGGTGACCATGATAGGTGGAGGGGGCGGGACAACAACCTGGATGATAGGTGTGGTAGTGACAGAAGATGAGGGGGAGGAGGGGCTCGCTGGTATGGAGTGAGCAGTTTGAGAGTTCGCAGTGGGAGATAGTATTTCAGGGGTCCGGGGTTGCAATGTTTTTGGATCTAAAATGATTTCAGTCACAAAGCTATCAGATTTTGTTCTAAACAGGCTTTGTTCAAAAATGGTGTCAAAATTAAGATCTTGAAGGGTAACAAGTTCCTCTGGAAGAGAAGGGGACCTCTGAAGGGGACTATGACTTCCTGAAACTTCTAAGACGGTCTTCTTTCTAAGTAACTATTCTGGATTATCAGTTGCTATTGTAGGTTCTGGGTCTGGGTGACATCGAGTATAAGCTCTTTTGGGAGCCAGATTTCTTTTTGATTTTATATATATATATATATATAT
>JZKD02S2325715.1:298582-329447 GCA_000966675.3 Picea glauca
ACTCGCTAAGGAGGGCCATCCACCTAGCTTGTCTAGCATTGAGATTTGGTTGATCAAACAGGTATCGCAATCCACAGTGATCTGTCATAAGTACAAATTTTCTTCCCAAGAGGTAGTGCCTCCACATTTTCAAGGCATGCACTATGGCAGCCAATTCTAGATCATGGGTCACATAGTTAACTTCATGCTCATTCAATTTTCGGGATTCATAGCAGATCACACTTCCTTCCTGCATAAGGACTCCTCCGAGCCCTTCCTTACAAGCATCTATGCACATGAGGAAGTCAGCTTCTAGATCGTCGATCTTTAGTATGGGTGCATGGGTCAGTAGATGTTTCAGGGTTTGAAATCTTTCTTCACATTTCTTTGTCCACATGAATTTTGTCCCCTTCTTCTGGAGGGCAGTGATTGGACAACCAATCTTGGAGAATCCTTTTATAAATCTCCTATAGTATCCTGATAATCCCATAAAGGATCTGATATCTGAAACATCCTTCGGGGTAGGCCATTCCATGATAGACCTGATTTTGTCAGGGTCTACCGCTACTCCTTCTTCGGAGAGAACATGGCCTAAGTAATGTATTTCCTTCTGGAAGAATTCACATTTGCTAAATTTGGCATAGAGATGATGTTCTCTTAGCATTTGCAGCACAAGTCTAAGATGCTCTTCATGCTCTTCTCTATTTTTAGAGTAGATTAATATGTCATCAATAAAAACTAGCACAAATTTATCTAGAAATTTATTGAGTACATTGTTCATCAAGAACATAAAAGTGGCAAGGGCATTGGTTAACCCAAATGGCACTACCACAAACTCATAGTGACCATACCATGTCCAGAAAGCAGTTTTATGGATGTCTTCATCCTTGATTTAGACTTGATGGTATCCCGACCTCAAGTCGATCTTTGAGAAAATAGACGTGCCTCCCAATTGATCGAACAAATCATTGATCCTGGGCAAAGGGTACTTGTTCTTTATGGTTACCTTATTAAGTTGTCTATAATCTATACACAGTCTAAGGATGTCGTCCTTCTTTTTCAAAAACAGGACTGGTTCTCCCCATGGAGATACGCTGGGTTGAATATAGCCTTTATCCATCATTTCTTTTAATTGCAATTTGAGTTCAACTAATTCGGGTGTGCTCATCCGATAGGGTGTCCTAGACACTGGCACCGCTCCTGGTGCAAGTTCTATCGAGAAGTCTATGTCCCTTCTCGGAGGTAGACCCGGTACCTCTTCCGGAAACACATCTCTATATTCTCTCAGGTTAGGGTGATCGTCAGTGCTTGGTTTATCACCTTCGATTGTTTTCAACACTTGTATTGCATATAGGGGACATCCCTTTCAGCAATACTTTCTCATTTGCAGGGCTGATATTTGTCTCACTGAGACAGGTTTTCGGATCCCTTGAAGGGTTATTCTTCTCCTTTCTTTACTTACACACTCTAAGGTTTTATGGTAACAATCTAGTCTATCTTTATGGGCAGCTAGCCAGTCCATACCGATCAACAAATCATATGATCCTAGGGGTAATATGTTAAGGGTTTCTTGGGTGGGGAATCCGCCCAACATTAATTGGTAGGCTGGTATAACCTATGTTATCTTCCTTTTGGTGCCAGTGGCTAACTGTACAACCATGGCTTGGTATGTTTTTGTGGCTTTAGTTTACACTTATCAACAGCTTTAAGGGCTATATAACTCAAGTTTGAACTAGGGTCAATCAAAACAGACACTAGATGGTTGAAAATCATACCTTCTATTTCCACTACTGAAGCTTGATGGTCATCTTGGTTATTATCCAATGCTGCATAAATTTGTGGCACACTCCTGGCCACATCATTGACAATAGTAGTTTCCTGGATGTTATAAATCCTCCGATTATTCTGTTGTTGGTGTGGACAATCTCTCAGGAGATGTTCCTCTCCGCAACCCCAACATTTTAGAGGTTCTCTCTTCATGTTATACACCTTCACTGGTATAGGTCCAGAAGTTTTATTTCCGCCCGATGAGGGAAAGTTTTGCTGGTGTACACTCCGGGCTGGAAAGTTCATTCTTGGGTTCTTCTTGCAGTTCTTAAATCCGGGGGATTTGATCCCCTTTTTCTGAAATCTTGAACTATTCTTCGGTTTCCATCCTTCATGAGGTTCTGCTCGATGCCCAAACTATTCATGACAATAGGTTTCCTTTCAAATGGTGCCTTCTAGGGTCTTTGGCTCATCAAATTCAATTCTGTTCCGATATTCCTTGGGTAGCCCACTGATGAAGCGTTGCACCTTTGCCTTTTCTACTTTTATATAAGGTACATACCTCAACAAGTCGAGGAATCTATTAACATATTCTTCTATAGTAAGTTGTCCGAGTTTGAGTTCATAAAACTCTTTAGTCTTTTCGTCGAAATATTTTTCCGACAGATACTTCTTCCGGAAGTACTTCTCAAATCGTTTCCAAGACAGGTCCTCTTCGTGAACCCCTTTCACATTCTTAAGGTATTCACACCAAATGGAAGCTTTTCCATTCAAGTTGAAGGTGGCCACTTGGGCCTTCATATTTTCTGAAAAGTCATGGACTCTGAAATACTTCTTTAGTCCAAGCAGCCAGGCCTCTGCTTCCTCTTCCTTCCTTATTTCACCGTCGAAGGAGGGTGGTTTGGCCTTTCTGAATTCTTCAAATTTTCGACCTTTGGAAGACTTTTGCTTCTTCTGTTTTCTTCGGGAATAGGAACTGGTTCTACTGTTATAAGAGCCCTTTGAATCGCCAGCTTCCTTCTCAGACGAATCATCCGACACTTGTCCTTTACCTCTGGGGTGGACCTTTCTCGAGGTGCTCCTCTCAGTGTGGCCACTGATATGCCCATGTTTCTGAGTTTTAGGTTCATGCTGCATTTGTCTTTGTAGATCGGATAAACTCTTCATAAAAACTGCGTTAATTTCTGTTTGTTTTTCTTGTTCTTTCATCATCCTTTCATTGTCAACCTTGCAGCTTTGTAATTCAACCATGAGACTCCTCACAGTCTCGGCTAGATCTAGAGGGGTCCCTACTGCCCTTCTTTCGCCAGACTCTTCATCTCTATTGTGGGAGCCCTCTCCCACTTCATGGTGAGTCACCATACTATGTGTTGATAATTTCCCACGGTTGATCTTCCGCTTGTGTGCAAAGACAAATGTTGGTTGTTAGTCAATAGTTAGATACATTTTTATAACCCGCGCAAAATTCATATTTCTTTCACATGCATACATAGTCGGGTTTTCACTTCAGACTTTGACCTTTTTAAATTAAGAGGGTTAAGATAGAGGGTTACTCTTTTTAAGAGTGTTCCAAATATAGCTTCTGTGCAACTCGTTCATGGGCCCAAGCAGGTCGAGTGTTGTAACCATGCTCTGATACCAATTTGTCACATACCCACTACGGAAATCGAATTTTTTGTCAATTTCTCAATGATCAGACCCCTGAAATGTCTATGGAGGTCTAGCGTAAGCTAGCTCTTCCCTCGTTTGTTCCCATAGGATCGCGAGTCACGACCACAGGTTGAAAAAATATGGCATCCTTTCTCTCTTCGTGACTCAGTGCTACCAGAGTGTCGAGTCTTTCGACTCTGCAAACCCCGACACAGCGAAGCGCGGAAACCCGAAAGGGATAGCGAGTACAAGTTTCCTGTTTGGGTCTTGTCCTCGTGACCACATTCCATGACCATGTGCTTAAACTGACAAAGCCCTTACTATCCTTTCACAATTCGGGAAATCATGATGCATGACTTATTCCTTTCCCATTCAAATCCCCGAAAACCACGAAGTCTCCCAAGTTTCCCTCCAAAGGGAGATCAACAGCTGTAAGCCTCCCCTGATTCGATGGTATGGATCCTTTTGGGGTTTCGGTACTCGGGAGTTCAAAATGAAATGACTCCAAGACTCCTTGTCATTTAAATCTCCGAATTCCATTATTGAAATTTGTGTAAGAGATCGACGACTCTTAAGAGTGTGGATCCAATGGTCCACGAGATTTTGAGACTTTTCCCAAAACTCTGACCGCTCAACACACGTCTCCTCTGATGGATAGTCTATATTATTTCGGTACTTCTCCTCTCCATTACAGTGCGTATCGAGATTTCGGGCATCAAGATTTCGTGAATCATGGTGGTAAGTTTTTCTAGCCCTCGGGTTTCTCGGATGCCGAAATGTCGAAACATCGACTGGAAGCCACGTGTCCCTCCGATGGACGATGGCGACCTTCAGCCAAGATCAATGGTTGTGATATTTTCGGGATGATCAATGGTCACGATCAAATCCTGGCTTTCTTTAACCTCATTCACACCTCTTGCCATTTCAAAGTTTCGGTGATCGAGATTTTGCAACTCGCGAAGACAAGGGTTCTTGACCTTTGGTTTCCCGGGTGCCGAAACACCGAAATGCCTATCAGCAGCCACATGTCCCTCTGATAGATGACTACGACCTTCACCCACGATCAACCGTTATGATCTTTTCAGGATGATCAATGGTCACGATTGTTATCACTGAAATTTCATCTGCACATGGCGACAAGAACTCCACATCATCAAAACAACAATGAAGTCATTCATGACACTGAATTAAGTTCACAACATTCCAGAAGGGTCAAAAACTATACAAAGTAACCAAAAATGGAAGGGCGCTTTACAACAGCTTGGTGCGCGCGCATATGCGTGGGACAAAAATGTGTTACTAGCGCATGCGCGCCCCGACGCGCGCCTGTCAACATAAAAAGTCGCACATCTGCTAATACGGCGCATTAATTGCTTAATTCGGCCTCCCGACCGCCTGTGGACCGGCCCCCAAGACGATTTGACCCTCAGATCAGGGTCGGCTCTGCAAATTTGGCGAATTAAATGACTTAAGTGAACCCTAAACAGGTCTGTGTTTACACCGGAAGCTGGTTACGTGACTGCCTGGAAAATGCTATAAATAGACGTGAAGACTCATTGTTTCAGCAGAGAATTCAAAGCAGAGTTACGTTGTCTAGATGATTCAGAGCCTAGCCTTTGAAAACCAGTCCATCAGCTGTGTAATCCAGAGTTCTCTCACCACCCATTTCTGTTATGTTCATTTTGTAAGGAAGGCATTCTGTTGAGGATCCCCGAAGGACATTCCGCTGGAGGGAAGAGAAACCATTATCCCTTTCTTCAGTGTGTGCTTTGGTTTCGATAATAGATCAATCCTTGAAGCCATTGATAACTCCCTTGTCTCACATTTGACGTTTTTGTTTATTTTTGAATTGTTATTTTCTTTCAGCTGTTAGATAGATTATATTCGGTTGTGTTTTCTGTTTTCTGTTAACCCTTTTTGCTTCACAGCATCCTGTTCTGCCTTGCTGAGCCCAACAGGGCATGCCAGTGCTCCCATTTTTGCTCACCCGGCGATGATTCGAGCACGAACAATGATTAAATCCCGCCTTTCTCAAACTTATTCACACTTAAACCGAATCGGGGTTTCGGTAATCGGGATTTCGCGACTCCCAGTGACACAAATCCTCTGTCAACTCGAATCCCCGGTATTTGAAATACCGATGGACTCTCGATCTCTGCCATGTGTCCTCCATGGATGGATGGTCCAGATCTATATCGGGACTTTCACCATGGAGTGCCCCGATCTCTTGTCATCAGGACCCCCAGAATCCTGAACTTTGAATCCCCGATACCGAATCCTCTCTCGGGACTTTCACCCTTGTTCATGAGGGCTTAACCCTCATGCATCTCCTAGCAGATCCAATAGCTGTCGGGTTTTCTAGCTAAGATCTGATGACTCAGATCTATCCCACGTCGTGTACCGACTCCTCTTTTGGGACTTTCTCCCCTGTTCACGAGGGCTTAACTCTCCTGCATCTCCTAATAGATCCAACGGCTATCAGGTTTTCTAGATAAGATCTAATGGATTAGACCTTTCCTACGTCGTGCACTCTCCCACTCCCCTCTGGACATGGAAAAACCAATGGTCCAGATACTCCCACAGACCTTGGGGATCTACAGTCCTGATTTCCTTGCTACTCATGAAGATAAAAGAAAAGGGGTAAGGCATGTAACGCCCTTGTTTCTTCCTCCAATCTAACGGTCGTGAATGACCGCAGATCTTTCGACGGGATCTCATCCATTGATCGATACTTATCCCTATGTTGATACTTCAAAATTTCAATAGGATCATTCTTCCTTGTACAGGGTCGCTAAGACTTACACATTCAAGTCCTTTTTCCAGGTTCTTGGTAAACTTTTCCAATAAGGGTATCTTTGTGGAAAGATCTATTCCGGGGCATTCCTGGAGACAGATAAGGGGAAACAAATTCCTGAGAATGAATTGGAAGTCTAACTTGGTTCAACTTACGCATAAATAAATTTATCTATCAACATAAGCCATGTGTGGTTTTTCTGTTACAAGCATACATCTACCATTTCTTATCAAAACACTGCACAGACAGTCTTATACTGTAATCATTCACAATTTCATAGTTTATGAGCATATATGTTAGCAT
The DNA here is from genome assembly GCA_000966675.3 of Picea glauca. Taxonomy (NCBI): domain Eukaryota; kingdom Viridiplantae; phylum Streptophyta; class Pinopsida; order Pinales; family Pinaceae; genus Picea; species Picea glauca. The sequence continues at coordinate 305,076 of JZKD02S2325715.1, forward strand.
ATGAATTTCAAGATGCAAGATGTAAAACAATTATCAGCAATAACACCAGAAGTAAGTGCAACTGCTGAGAGGGGTGCTTGTTTCCACCCAACCGTAGGCTCGGCGATTCCAATAGGATTTACCACTAGCCACCCCCGAGCTGAGACCATGATGTTGCGAGACTATGTCTCAGTTTTCCAGTGACCGATAATAAGGGTTACTCTCCCCCTTCTTTGCTATCACTCACTCTGCATATATCAAAAGTTTTCTTCCTCCCCTCACGTCTTCCCCTATCGCTTCTCCCTCATGCCTTATCCTCTTGCGAGGTTGCGTGTGGCACGATTTCCCTTGCACTGGTTAGGCTTGACAGCTCTACGGATGGGTGGTTCACCCCCCCATCCCTCATTAATTCCTAAGGAACCATCTACCTACCAACTTGCGAGACATTTAATTTGGGGCCAACGAGCCGCTCTTGGTTCTTCGGGCCAGTGAAGTCCAAATACGATATTGTTCTCAGTGGAAGTTAACGCCACCATTCTAGGTGCCTTCCACCGCCTTTCTCCAGCCATTGTGGTCTTTTTTTCAGCATATCCCCTCTCAACAGTCCTTCAATATATATATATATATATATTCATAATATTATTCACATTCATTGACCTTTTCCACAAGGTCCATTCACATCACACATTCACATTTCTGAGTTTGCCACAGTTCTTGGCCAGTCCAGTTATTTTTACAAACTGGGGGAAATAGGGTGTTACACCCACTACGACAACCTAGATTTTTTGTCTTTTCTTCGAGGAATAGAATCCCCAAATTTCTATGGGGCCTAGCGCAGACCATCCCTTCCCTTATCCTCCTCCATGTGACCACCTCAGTGAACACACGCTAACACCAAATAGCGCTACTGAAACCTGATTTTCGAGATTCCTATTGCAAGGAACCCTTGTTCCTTCAATCCCCAAAACCTGAAAGCCCGGTATCATCCGGATCTAAGGTCCAGAATGTCGACTTGATCAACGGCTCGGATTAAATCCCTACGTTCTACCTTTCAGGATTTTGGCAGGGTCTTCACTCCTATCTCCCCGATCTCCAGAACCCCGGTGGCTTTAGATCTTTGCCACGCGTTATCTACAAATGGATGGTCCAAATCCTTTCAAGACTCCTCCTTCCTACCACATGGCCCTGTCCTGTGACCCAGGGCTCATCCACAGACTGCGTCGAGGTTTCGTGTATCGGGATTTCGCAACTTGTGAAAACAAGGGGTCTTGCCCTTTGGTTTCCTAGGTTCCAAAATGTTGAAGCTTATTCACACTAAACCAATTCAGGGTTTTGTATACCAGGATTTCGTGATTTGCGAAGATGAGGGGTCTTTCCCTTTGGTTTCCCAGGTGCCTAAACGCCAAATCCTATCCACACTAAACCAATTCGGGGTTTCGTATATTGGGATTTCAAGATTTGCGAAGATAAGGGATCTTGCCCTTTAGTCTCCTGGGTGCCGAAACGCCGAAGCCTATCCACGCTAAACCAATTCGGGGTTTCGTATACCAGGGAGGGATCTTTCCCTTTGGTTTCCCGGGTGCCGAAACGACGAAGCCTATCCACTCTAAACCGATTCGGGGTTTCGTATACCGAGATTTCATGATTTGCGAAGATGAGGGATCTTGCTCTTTGGTTTCCCGGGTGCCAAAACGCCGAAGCCTATCCACGCTAAACCAATTCAGGGTTTTGTATACCGAGATTTCATGATTTGCGAAGACGAAGGATCTTGCCCTTTGGTTTCCCAGGTGTTGAAACGTCGAAGCTATGAACTCTATGACAGGGGTAAGGTAAACTCGTGGGTTTACTATAATGGTAGTCTTTTCAGGGAACTCACTCTGGCTCTAGAATGCGAGGAAACTTCCTGGGAGGAGGTACCTTCGAGAAATCAATCCAGGACATAGCATGAGTCAAGTAGGTGGGACAAATATTCAAGGGAACGGAATTGTATTCTAAACTTATTCATTCTATGCATAAATCGATTATGGTCATATAAGTATAAGCATGCATCCATTTTTTCCAATCAAAACACAAGGAAAACACTTCTATACATAAATCATTTATGAGCATATAAACATGAGCATGCGTTCATAATATTCAATTCAAAATACAAGACATAACACTTATCATAAAACACCAGACATGATGCAACTACGGAGAGGGGTGCTTGTTTCTACCCAACCATAGGCTCAGTGACTCCAGATGGATTTACCACTAGCCACCCCCGAGCTAGACCCCAATGCTTTAATATTCAATCTCCTACTTCCAGTCCAACAGAAGTCAAGGACGAAGGTTACTCTCCTTCTCCTCTATTCAGAACTCCCCCGTATTTCTAGAGTTCCTTTGTTTTTTTTTTTCCTTCCGTGATCCTTGTCGCGCGCGTTCTCCCCTACTCCCTTCCCCGCACTTCCTTTCTTGCCTTTTCTACAAGATTGCATGTGGCGCGAATTCCCCTGTCCGTGGTCAGGTTTCAGAGCTTCTACGGATGGGCGGTTCACCCTCATCCCCTCATTAACTCTTGAGGAGCCTCCCCACCTACCATCCTGGTGGTTAATTCATCCCAGGGTTAGAGAGTTTCTCTTGGTCTTTGAGCAAGTAAAAACCAGTACGGTATTGGTTCAGTGGAATTTAACGCAACCATTCCAGTTCCCTTCCACCATCTCTCATTAGCCATCGTGATCTCTTTTATCACATCCCCTCTCCCAGCAGTCATGCAACACATAATCATAACAAAATTTACATTCATCAACCTTTTATACAAAGGCCCGTCAAATCAAACATTCACATCCTTGAGTTTGCCATAGTTCTTGGCCAATATAGTTATTTTTACAGACTGGGGGAAACAAGGTGTTACATTCCAATAAAGAAAATGAAGCACCCAATGCAAATATCAATCATCCTACTACTTTGAATTCACATGGTTCTTCCACTAGGTCTAGTGTTCATCCTCAACTCGATCATAGTCATCATCCACCTATGAGATCACAAAATCATCCCACTAATTCTCTTATTTTCTCATGTCTGAGATGACAAGATCCTCCCACTCTCAATGATCTTCATGATCTTAGGTTATTGTCCATATCATATGCAGTTTCATGGCGGTCCAAAAAAGAAAACTAAGTGCCCCCGATAAACCTTAGTCATCTTATTGCTCCAAGTTCACATGGTTCTTTTGTCAGGTCTAGTGTTCATCCTCAGCTCGAACCCTCTCATGTTACGTGTGGAAGATCGCAAGGTTCTTCCACTGTTCTATTGTTCATCCTCAACTTAACTGTACTCATCGTCCTCAAGAGAAAGATGTTTTTTTCCTCGAAAAAAAGTGTAAATTTTATTTCATTCAGAGAGAAAAGAAATTTACATTCTGTAGAAAACATGGAGGATCCATGTATTTTCTGCCACATGAGAGTTAAAAAAAGTACCCAAAAGTACCCTAAGAGTATACCCCACAAAAAGATACATCCAAAAAGGCCATAAGCTTACATTCCCACAATATTAGATATAACCCGATCTGAAATCCATGCCTAGATCTATTTACAAAAATTCTGAAAAAAGAAAGTATTCACAGTAACTTAACATTGAGCCACAAAATTGATGAAATATTATAGCCTGTTATGAAGTGAGAACATGGGGAGGATTCTCTTCATCAAAGGGCCTATGGAAATATTCAAAGCGCTCTCCATTCTTATCTTCTAAAATCTGCCATTTGCCAAGATCCAGCTGAAGCCCTGCTTTGCGTTCCTTGTAAACATGTCAGACACAAACCATATCAAAGGAATCCAAGATCCTGTAGACTTCCTCAAGAATAAAGTGAAGCTGCAAATTATGACAACGCTAAGATTTCCTTAACCAATTTATAACAATCTTGGAGTCACAAAAACCTGTAAAGAATTTACTCCCTTTTCTAATGCAAAGAGAAGAAGGAGCTTGATAGACATTAAACAAGATATATATACACATTAGTTCATAGGGTACCTTACCTTAAAAGGTAAAAATGACTCGTAAGTAGTTTTCTAACCCATAAATTTATGGGCCAACAATTTTTCCATATGTCAATATTAATCGTTTTCTCTCCACAACCACACATAAAAAAAACTTTCAAAATAAGTGAAACCATCCAAATTGACTCACACTACATTGTCACATGGATCTCTTCTGCATTTAGGTTAAAATTAAATACACCCTTTACATTTTCTCGCATTATATATCAAGCTATACAAAATTTAGCTTATAATTAAATACACTTTTTACATTTTCTTAATTAAGATAAGATGCATTCCTTTCTCATTTCATAACAGAAAATGAATGAGATTTGCAAGACATTAGAAGATATACTTCTTTTTATTGTAGGAGAGAAATCAAGTGTAATCTATAATTATTATTATAGATATACCAATATGATGTTTGGCTTAGCCGTGACCTTAAAAATAGATTATTATTATTATTATATAATATGAATGAGATGTGTACATTAACTTAAAACTAATTAATTAAAATAAAACAAAAATTAAAATATGAATAAAAATGAAAAAAATTAAACATTCTAATAAAAAATATAATAATAATATTAAGTTAAGTTAAAGTTACATAGTTAAATGCATTTTTTTTTTTTAAAAGAAAGGATATGAGATATATTAAAAAAACAGCAGAAAACTGTTGGCCCAGTTACAATCAACCTTCATTGGATAGTCTCCACTTTGACTTCGAGGGCTAGCCCTTGTACACAATTTTATGGTAATTTATTGAATCCCTCAATTCCGTCTAGCGATAGAACTCCTTTTCTTAGTAGTACTGCTTTGTTAGCCTCTTTATCTGCTTCGCCATTTAATTCCCGCAATATATGGAATAATTGGATTGATTGGAACGTGGTCATAAGGAGTTTAATTTTCTTGAGAATTTGCCTGAGCCTCATATGACTGGTAAGGTTCTTAGAAGAGAGGGATTGAATAATGATACGAGAGACTCCAAAGACATTGAGATCTATAATGTTCATGATTTGGGCTTGAGACAATCCTTGCCAGAGGGCTAAAGCTTCAACTATGTTATATGTGTCATTGTCGATTCCCCAAGAATACGAGAGTACCTTTATTTCCTCAGGATCAATAATCACCCCTCCCCCACCAGACTCACCGGGGTTTCCTTTAGAATCTCCGTTGAAGAATAGATTGTGCCTTTGAAGGGATTTGAGCCACATTGTAAAGGTTGAAGGATCCAACCTGATTTCCCACTGGAATTTAGGGGGCTCGGGAGCATCACTTTCAATATACTTGGGATAAGGCTTGACAACCAATCTTCCTTGGTGGGAGTTAACCTACCTTTGTTTGCTAGTAAATGGATGGATGAAAGAAAGTCCCACATCATTGCTTTAGATTTTGCAACCACTTGGGCCTCACTGGCAGTTTTCCCTTTGAAGATTCAGGCATTGCGTTCTAACCAGATTTTTCAGCAGATAAATTTGGGAAGGTACCTCCAACAACTTTTTAGTCGGTCTTTCTTCGTGAGGGAGAAGGGGAAAAAAGTTTGCCAGCTGAATAGAAGTTTGGTTATCTCATTCGGGAGAGGGACTTGATTTGTCCAAGGGGCTAACACCAGATTCCATACCTCCGAGCAAATGAATAGTTCAAAAATATATGTGCCACGGTTTCTTCCTTTGAAACGTAGAAGGGGCAGTGCGTGGGGCCTTCCCATCCATTTTTTTGAGGTTGTCTCCTATGAGGATGGTGTTATGCACCAACGTCCAGATGAACATGTCAATTTTCAGGATACATTTGAACCTCCAGACTTCTTTCCATAGGGTTGGGTTGGGGGGAGCATACATGTTTGCTTTGATTAGCTTATAACCCTCTGTAATTGTGTATGTTCCGGACTGATGTCCCCATCCCCTATGATCTTTCTTGTTTGTTGCAATCGATGATTTCCCATGGAGTAAATTGATTAACCGAGTTTCTTCATTATGCAGGTGACTTGGACTTCTCAGTAGATTCTAGTCTTTCCAGATTTTGGTTTCATCAAAGTGCCACTTTGAAATATCCCAAATTGTTAATAAGTGTTGGGTGTGAAGAAAATCTTTGATATTGATGGTGCCCAGAATGGAGTCTAATGGAGGATCTCCCAGGATCGAATTCTCCCAAATTAGAATGTTTTCCCCATTTCTAGGTATCCAGGTTAGGGGGGGATTGAAGAAACCGGAGGCCTTTTGAAAAATTGTGAATATTGGTGATCCTTTTGAGACTTTAGGGGTTGTATTGAGACATTTCCTCTCGACGCCAGAGTAATATTTCTTCCATAAGGTGTTCTTGCTCCATGTAAGTTTTCTAGAGACCAGTTTCCAGAGGAGTTTGGCCCCTAGTGCCATATTTTTGGATCTTAGGTCTCTTATCTGAAGACCGCCTTCTGAGTAAGGCTTTTTTACTTTCTCCCAACTAACTAGAGGTAATTTGTTTTCATTCTGATTGCCTCCTTTCCAAAGAAATCTTCTTGAAAGAGACTCAATTTGGCTTATGAATCTATAGGGAGCTAACAAAATGGAGCTTTGATAAATTGGAATACTGGCCAGGACCGACTTGATGAGAACTAGCTTCCCTACCAAGTTTAGCCAGGAGGCCCCCCAAGCATGGATTTTGGTTTTTATCTTGTCAATTACAGGAGACCAGCGAGAATATTTAGGCTTGGATTTGAAGATGGGGACTCCTAAATATTTGAATGAATCCCATTGAGTTTCCCCTTCCATTTCCAATATTCAAGATATTTCCACCATTTCCCTTGGCTTGCAGTTCCATCCAAAGGTTTGACTCTTCCTTTGGTTTAATTGGCTCCCAGAAGCTTCCTTGTAAAGGTCTAGTTGCTGCTTAAATTTACGAGCTATGATGGTACTAGCCCCTCCCAAGAGGAGTGTATCATCAACAAATTGAGCATGGTTTATATCTTTGAACCCTCTTGCAATTTTTATGCCCATTAATTCCTGTTGGGAGTGACAGTGTTCTAGTTGAAAGCTTAGTGTTGAAGCTTGAATGGCATAGAGCAGAGCGAACAATGGGCATCCATGTCTAATCCCCCTAGATGCCTAAAAGAAGTTTGTTGCTCAACCATTGACTAACAGAGCAATCCAAGGAGACCTGATACAAGCCTTAATCCATTATATGAAAGAAGCGTTGAAGAAAAACTTTTGCATTACCTAAAATAAAATATCATGCCTTACTCTGTCAAAAGCATTTGCTAGATCTAATTTCACAATCATACCTTATCGCCCTGTTGCATGCTTGAATGAATCGCTTCTTGGACCAGGATTATATTGTCAGTTATATGCCTTCCTTTAATGAAGCCACCTTGGTTCTATGGAATGATTGTTGGGAGTATACCCGTGAGTCAGTTGGTGATTACTTTTGTGATAATCTTGTAGCCAATATTACACAAGGAAATCGGGCGGAATTTGTCAAAGGATAAGGCTCCTTTTTCTTTAGGAATTAAAGATAAGAATGAAAAATTAATGCTTCTCCCGATCTTGTGGCACTTTTGTGACTTTAACACCAGTTTATGCAAGCCATGATTTATGATTGGCCAGCAGACTTGAAGGAATCGGGCTGTAAAGCCGTCGGGTCCTGGAGCTTTATCAGGGGCCAGATAGTCCAAGGCTGATTTAACTTCTTTTAATATGACTGGAGTTATAAGTTTCTGATTGGATCTTGGTTTGACAACTGAAGGGATCAAATTGACAACTTGATGGTGGATTTCTGCGGAAGAATCCTCAGTGTAAATCCCTTTAAAGTGGAGATGAGCAACTTGCTTGATTCCTTCAAAGTCATTGACAATCTGATTCTGAAGTTGGATTTCCTTGACAGAGTTGTAATTTTTTTTGGCTTCTACTTGCTTATGAAAAAAACTTGTGTTCTTATCCCCAAATTTTAGCCAAAGACTTCGAGATTTTTGTCGCAAATATTCTTCTTCCTCTCTACAGGTTGTATGGATCTTTCTATGGAGGTATTTTTCTTTTTCTAGATTGTCTGGGCTTATATTTCCTTCTTCCATTTTTAGTTGGTATACTTCCAGATGTTGTTGGGCTTCCATTCTTTGGGCTAAAGGGGATTTCAAAGATTTTGCCCAGGTTTTGAGAGCCCTCTTCAGCCTTCGGATTTTTTCTTCCCACACAAAAAAGGATGAACCTGAGACTAGATCCTTCCAAACTCCGGTGACCAGATCAATAAACTCCTCATGATGAATCCAGGATGGGCTGAATCTAAAAGGAATCGGACCCAGAGGGGAATCTTTGGTGATTTCTAGTAAGATTGGCTTATGGTCGGAGGCACTTAAAGGAAGAATGTTAGACTCAACGTTGAGGCCTAAAAGGAGGAAGGAGCTTTGGACCAAGAATCTGTCCAACCTTGTTGTTATGTGCCCTGGGCCATTTCTTTTATTAGACCAAGTGTATTTGCCTCTAGAAGGTTTTATATCTTCCAATTCCCATTCAAGAATGATATCCTCAACTCATTCTCGAATAGGATCTCTTACAATGGTTCCCCCTTTTTTTTTTCCCTTGGGATAAAGTGACATTGAGATCCTTGACAAGGATTATATTCTCAATCTGATGCATGCTAAGAAACTCTTTTAATTTATTCCAACAGTCTTTTTTTTCCTTGAGGAGAACAAGAACATAAAGATTAAAAATTCTAACCTGGATACCTAACTCCTTATGAAGAAGGATGGTGAGAATCTAGTGGATACAATGCTCTGTCTTCAATAGTTCGAAAGTAGAAGAATTCCACAGGGAGCCAATACCTTAAGAGGCTCCTCTGGCGCTAATTGTTGCACCTGCTCCTTTGTTCCAAAACATTACACTGGTTTGGAGAAATTCAGATTCCTCTAGTTTAGTCTCCTGGACTAGTACTAAATCTGGGTTTGAGATTCAGATTAGATCTTTCATTGCTTCTTTTTTGCTTTGGCTTCCTAAACCCCTACAGTTCCAAGATATAACTATCTTCATTACTTTCTTTTTGGATTGGAGGGCATCCTAAGAGAAGGTTGCCCTTGGTTCCTTGTGCTTCTTGGGTTTAACATTGTTTCCAGAGTTGGCTGAGATCCTTGGAGTTTGTCTTTATATGTCTCCCTTTCTCTTCTTTCTTTTTCTGTTTTCCTTCCTCTGGTAGTTGGTTTCGATAGGTTCTGAGATAATCCAGTATCTTCTTCCCCCTAAACTTCTTTCAATGTCTCTTCCTCTATCTCTAATAGTTGGGATTCAGGGATTTCTCCTGGTTCTAGCTGCGGAGGAGATTCTTTGTTATCTTGGCTTGCTGCTTCTGATTTGTCTTGCTTTTCTGCTATATTTCCATTGATAGGTGATTCATTCTCTTGATTCCCAAGTATTGCAAAACTGTTTTCCATATCACTTTGGCCTTTTTTATTTTTCTTTTCCTTTTTGGAGTTAGGGTTGGGGTTTACCTTGGATCTTTTCGCTCGCTGCCATCCTTCTCCCGATTCTTTCTCTTGCTGCATAATCTGGATTTTTGGGCATTGCTTTTGGAAATGTCTGTATTCATGGAAGGTGCGAAACTTAAACGACAATTGCTCGTAGTCTAATTTTTTATAATGTTGTCAATCCCCGACAGTTAACTTGATTGATTCAGGAAGGCCCGCTTCCAAGTCAACTTCTACGCAAATCCGAGCACGAGATTATTGGCCTTTTGGATCTGCTTTGTCAATAAATCTTCCAAGCCTGTTGCCTATAGTTTGCAGGGAGGAAGGGTTCCAACAATGGATCGACAGATTGGGTAGGCATACCCAGACCAGGACCACCTTTGGTACATCCACTTCAGGGTCAAAATCAGGTGTCCAGTGATTTAAGTAGATCTCTTGTGGTCCCATGAAGTAAGACCCACTCCTAAAGATCAAATCTCGATCCTCTTTAGAGATGAATTCGAACAAGAAGAAACCTCTTTCGACTGCATAGCAGGTGACATTGTTTGAAATCAATGGCCTCTAGTTTTTTTGAATCCAGTTCTCAGTTATTCGTGGAGAGGGCCAAAGCCCTGTGAACTGTCTGACTAGAGGTCGATCTGCTAGAGAAACGACCACACTCATGGGTTGGGCTGGGGGTAAATCAATAACTGGGACTTCTTCTATTTTTTTGACGAACTTTGGCATAGCTCTTCTTTCTTTCTTCTTCCCTTGAGCATGTAATAACCTTCTGAAAGCTGCTTCATCAGCGAAGGGCGGAAGGGGAGGTGATTGTTACACATGATTTTGGTCATCTTGGTGATGTATTAACAATAGTGTACTCAGGCTCCCAATAAGAACTTTGTCCTGAGAAAAGTGGCATTTATCTCCTTCCAGAAAACATATTTTCAAAGTGAGTTCACAGGTTGCATATGGCCTAGGGTGTGAGAATGACCCATTTTCGCAGGCCACCTTCATCTAGGGTGCGAACTTCTCACAGGTTTCTCTATACACAAGGTGTAAACTTGTTTTTAAGCTTGGAAAAGAGAAGAAGTCTCGAGGGTTCTAGAAGGGAATCTTATAGAAAATGAGTTGGCATTCGTATGGTTGTCATTTTACTGGCTTCTCTGATTTGGTGGGATCATTCTCATCCATGTAACCATATCACCCTATCTTATATATTGAAAGGATTCTCATGGAAAAGGTTAAGCAAGATTAATTGAAGAATTGGTGAAGGAATTGTGTGAAGAACCCAGCTTGAACAAAAGCTTGGAGACTCTAGTAGGTCTATCAAGAGGAATTGGATCTTCTTCATGCAAGTACAGAACAAGTGTGTGTGTTGGAACCAAGAGTCACTGAAAGGAAGCTTGCGACATCAAGGCGATCAGGTTGTATCTTCTACTTTCAATTAATATGATACAACAACATGTCCTTTTCCTATAAAGTCATTCTTACTTTTTTGTGTAATTCCTTGATCATATGCATAAGTTGACGATTGAATACATTTTTCTATCTTCACTTTGGTTGGTTTGTGTTGTCTTGGTCTTGACCTCACGAGAGCACCGGAGCGAAGCGGGAGCAACGGAGACTTAAGGAAGTGATACAAAGGTATGTCACTTGTTCCTCCTTACTAGCTAATTCAATGGTCGTAACTTAGGGAAAGAGTCATGTCCTGTCCTGTTTTGTTCTAGATCCAGGTGGATTTAGGGAGATAAGTTAGTGTCCACACCTATCGATTAGTCCAATAACAAAATTGGTGACTCTTCGGGGATGCAACCCATTTTTTAGTGGTTTTTGGTGTTTTTCCTTGGCCATTTGATCTTGCCTTACCTTTCTTCATTTCTATCAATCTCTGAGTCTTCAGGAAACTCTGCCAGACTCTCTGGGTCTAGAAGTCCCTTCAAAATTTTTGTCTTTTTCCAAAATTTTGCCTAGTTTCAGGCCTTCTTGCACTGAACCCCTCTGTGGCCAGCGAGAACCCCTTGAGTTCACACTCTGCCTTTCAGTCCAGTTTGATATTCTCACACTCTTCTTGAGGCCAGCCTGTGAAAATGCTCCATTATCACACTGTACATTACTGATAGCCTGCGAACCCATTTTTAAAATTTTGGATTTAAGGTTTTTGTATGCTCAGATGCCCAGATCTGTGTGTGTGTCTGAAAAGAACTTATTGGACCACTAGTTGATTGTTTCTTGACTTCAGATTTTGTGTACGATCAGTCTTCGGAAATCAAAGGCTCTTCTTGTCCATCTTTTTCTAAACTCTCATATCTTGACTTTTCTTAGCAAGGATATAATCTTTGATCCTGGAATCTAAGTACTTGTTTGGTTAGGAGCCGGTGATCGGTTTGAAAGTTGGGATTGTTTGTCTTTCTCATTTTCTCATTACTTGGAAAATCATTGTTCTCATGCAATTGAAAAGACTAGTCTTGTCTGCTTGTCATTTTTGTCTCCATTGAAAGATTGGTTTGAGTTTTGTTTATTTCTTATTCATTAGTTATTGGTTTTCCTTAGTTTCACCATCATGGTGGTTCTTTTTGAAAAGTAAAAAACATTTTTCTTTTTAAAAAATCATTTTCATTTTGAAAATATTAGAAATCAATCGTTGAAATAGAACAAATAGAGAATTTGTCATTGTTACGTGATTTGTTGAAGATTTCATTTTAAAGAAGATTGTATATCGTAGTTCAAGATTGTTCCAGAAAACTCCTCTTTCCCTCCTATAAATAGGATTCATCGAACAAGAATTGATATTTTTCATTCCTATCTTTGCATTGTTGGGTCAGAGTCTCACACAACATCGGTTTCATTTCCGTTTCCTTTGAGTAACAACAACCTTTAATAATATTGCACAATTTTAAAATTTAACTAGTAACTCTTTTCTAGGACTCTATTACACAAACAATTAGCTAGGCTAGAGCTTTGGAATAGGCAGAGAGATACACTCTCCAAAGCACAAAACACACAATAGCATCTTGTGTTAAGGAGTGTCAAATTCCATTTGCAACATTTTGTCTTGGGAAGCCCTTCTCACACAAGGATCAAACCCGAGGTCGCATTGATATTGACAGAGTTACTCACCCTGCTTCATTGATATCGGTGTAGAGATTGCATGTATTATGGGGGTCACTTGGAGGTATACCCACAATGATGAGTGGAAGCCTCTCAAGTTGATTTTGGGCTAGATACCCTGCCCTTGTGTGTGGATTGGACTGTCGACTGTCCCCCTAGGCTTTATTGTTGTCGGTGGTAACCTTAGTGGCCTATCTTCTTAGGATCTTACACAAGGTGACTGTGAAGGGGCAAGTCTTCACGGTACCTGGAATCAACGTTGGCCAAACTCACTCGAGCTCCTTGGAGGGTATACCCACGATTATGTGTGGGAGCTTGCACCAGGGTGTAAGTCCGTTAAGCAGGTCGTCAATGTAACTTTTCCACCCTAGCCCAACCCCTTCTCGTCTCGTTGTTGCGACATTGGATTTCATCACCAACTAGTAACTTCAGAATTAGAAGGTCTTGTTTGCTTGGGGTTGTTTCCTAGAATTTTTACTAGCGCATGTTGTTTGTTTACCCAAGTTGACCACGAGATTTTTTTCGTAAGTTGGTAACTCATTCACAATAGACCCTCCACGTCATTCACGTAGAATGCAGGGCATACCCCTAGAAAATCTGGAAGGTTTTCAACCCTTGCCTACAAGCTCACCAGAGGGCTCTCCTCAATAGAGTGAAGTCCAAGATGTCACCACTCCACAAGTGGAAAGAACTGACTCTCTAGAACGGTTATGAATTACCAATTCTCGAGAGGACTTTTGACTTCACCTCGATTCTGAGAGACGTATTATGCGAGTGAATTCTTCCGGAGACTTAGTTGTTTTGTCTTCTGGATCATTGACTGGACCTTTTCTAGGACCTGAGGGCCAAGATACTTTTTGGACTACTGGCATTTTCAGACGGGATCTCTTTGGTTCAGGAGTAGGTGTTGATATCACCGTCTCACCTACGTTCCCCGAAACCTATGACCTAGACGCAGTACCTTTTACTACTGCTTACTATTTTCCTGGTACAGAAGCTCCGCGAGCTTACCACATCTTGACCCTCCCTTTACAAATGGTCCATTACACAGATACTATGAGTATTCACACCGGGATTACAGCGGCTAGTCAAGCCCCCATTAGCACACCGCTCTCACCCAGTGTCACCCCAACACTTCCACCCGGATACTGTGCGTTGAATGCTTCTATTCCCACTCCTACGCAAACCCCATCTGAAACTCCTGGTGGTGTCCCTCTTCTTCTGGGCACTCTCCTCCCGACTTCATTCCGACACTTCCTCAACCCCCTTTCGGAGGACCTTTTCCATCCTCTATCAGTGGCACCAATCCTAGTGGCACCATCCCGTCGTTCACACTAAATTACCAAATTCCTGTTGGTGGACAATTTCACCAAGGAGGTTTGACTCAACCCCTCCTTGTAGGGAAAATTCCTATTGGAACACAAATCCCAATCGGAACACAATCTTTTATTGGAGCACAACCCCCATCGACCCCACCCTATGGACAAAACATACCTCCATCCTTGGCCTAGTATTGGAACCATCTGATACAACATAATCCTCAATCGACTGGGGGGCAACATCCTCTAGCTACATCCGTTATACCCCCTAGTATAGGCCAACCATATCCAGGTACGTCCAATCCTATTTGGGGCTTGAATGCTCAAAATCATGTCCATGTTCAAGGATACAATCCCATGAGCTACTTTCCTCCACAACAACCACTGAATCTACCTGGGTTTTCGCATTATATGTAGACTGCTTATGGTCCCACTGTTTTGCCGATGGGACTCCCTCCCCAAAGCCACCAGTACCCGCATGTGAATAGACATTTACCCTTCTTAGCCACTTTGGATCTTCCGGATCTGTCGAGGATTTTAAATGATCCAATCAGTCACTCTCCCCAATAGCCCACTATACCAGCCAAGCTACCATCTGACATCCCTAAATTCGACGAAAAAGCGGGAAAGGACCCGAACAATCACGTGATGACTTTTCACCTCTGGTGCTCATCCAACTCCTTGATGGATGACTCTATTCGTTTACGTCTTTTTCAAAGAACTCTCACAGGTTCTTCCGCGAAGTGGTATATAGAATTACCACAAGGCTTCTTCGCTGACTTCAACATCCTAGCTATGGCTTTCCTCACCCACTACCAGTTACCGATCCATTATGAAATAGGGACCAATATTTTGAGTTCTTTCAAACAAAACAAAGCCACTCATGTATCCGATCACATTCATGAGTGGTGACGGAGACGACATCTCATCAAACTCGAACTTCCCGATCAGTTGTTGGTCGAGTGGTTCACCAAATCATTCATGAACGACATCAGCCGTGACATCGCCATGGGTGGAGTTGTCACAGAAGAATAGGTCATAAGTCGTGCTCAATACCTTGACCTCATTTACTCACAAATGGGTACTCTTTACGACTTACTCCCTGATGCACCTCGTCCTTCCACTTCCGCCACTTCGACTACTCCAACTACTTCTCATGCAGTCGACGATGTGATTGGCACTTTCCATGCCCAACCACATTCCGCCTCAAGAAACAACCCCAAACCCATTTCTTCTAATGCTCAAAATGCTCAGTCTCCTACCCCTCCCATAGACAAGACTTCTGAGGTAAATGCGGTTCAATCTACCCCAGCTGGTAAAAACAAATCTAGAAAGGGAAAGGGTAAGAAT
Organism: Picea glauca; assembly: GCA_000966675.3. Lineage (NCBI taxonomy): Eukaryota > Viridiplantae > Streptophyta > Pinopsida > Pinales > Pinaceae > Picea > Picea glauca. The sequence goes on from JZKD02S2325715.1 coordinate 320,258, forward strand.
AAGGAGGACAAAAATACTTCGCAAGTAGAGAAAACCAAAACTCCACCTGTTAACGATAAGGATAAGCGCAAACCCCGATACCATTGTCTTATCTGTGGTGATGATCACTACATGAAGAATTGTCCACGATGCGATGAGGTTACTAAGTTCCTTTAAGGGGCCCCAAAACCACCCACTCCATCCATTTTGTCCCAACCCTTCCCCTCTCAACAACAGGCCCAATTGGTCATTCATGACCAACCTTCCCCTTCCACTACGTCCTATGTATTAATGTGTACTGGCGATTCAAAGAAGAATGACATCGCACTTACCACTCGAGCCAAAGATTATTCTCCCTCTAAGGAGAAGGTTGATATTATACCTCCTTCATTGGGCCAACCATCTCCCACGACTCCACCTACCAACGCCCCTCTTCATCTCGAACGACCGAGCCATGACACAGTTCTCCGCCCTCCTCCAAAGGGCGTCGTTCAGAAATTGGCTTTCAATCCTCATGCTCATGCTGCCCAAAACTATAGCATTGTTGAAGATATGTCCCAAGCACCATCCACAATGTCAGCCCTCGAAGTCCTTCAAAGTTGTCCCACACAACGCAAGGCACTGTTGAAAGCTATCGGTGGAATCAACCCGACGGATATGAATTTAATAATTTTTGACTTGGAAGATCACATTCCAAGGTTACCCCCTCAACTCGCATTCCAAATCCAAGTGATTGTCTCTGACAAAAACATTTGTAGAACCGTTATCGACAAGGGTGCCTCGACGTGTGTCATGTCTGTTACCTGCTAGAAAGCCATCGACTCTCCCTCTTTGACTGAATCCCATAACACACTCAAAGCCTTCAATGGCTTCGGTTTTAAGCCTTACGGTGTCCTTTCTTCGTTGCCAATCACACTAGAAGGAAAAATGGTCCAAGTCGAAGTGGAAGTCTTTGACGCTCCCCTTGATTACAATCTTCTACTTGGCCATAGCTGGATCGATTCCATGCGCGTAGTTGTGTCGACTCTTTTTCCTGTGGTACGTTTCCCACATCAAGGAAAGGTAATCACCATTGACCAATTAGCCTTCTTTAACTCGGATATGCATACTGGCAACATACCGTTCATTGCCAAACCCCCTGGCTATGAAAACGTTAGTGTAGGTCTTCTCAAAGACTCTTCGTTAATGGGTACCTTCCCCATTCCACCACCCGATGTTCCACACTCATCTGCCGCTTCAATCAATATGATCTCCACCTCGATTCACGAAACCCCTGCGTCTCACGACCCATGGATGGTACCCAACCCTGACGATCATCTTCGTTACGACGACGAAATGCCTTTAAGTCTAGTCGAATCCGCCTATCAGGCCATTCAATCGGCAACCCCTTCTACCCCCTCTCTTGGTGATTTATCTCCAGATCCTTTCCGCGTTACTTTTCCCATGGACAAGATGATTATGTATGTCATGGAAGACACCCCTTGGAACGATGGACATCACCGTTCCATCCTCTTCCTGGAACAACACACCATTGAGAGTTACCAACGGATCTCAACCCCGTCGACCATTGTCATCATTTCAGTTGTTCCAGAGTCCACACACGATGTGTTTTTCGAAGGGAACTTAAGCAATATCTCACCCGCCATTCCCCTCGACATATCCATTAAACCTGGAATTGTCGAAAATGTGCATATCGGAGCTTCGTGTTCCCCTGATGAAATCGCCACCTACAAGTCACTTTTCAAAGAATTTTGTGACGTCTTCGCCTGGAGCTATGAAGAAATGCCAGGTATCAACCCCGACATTGTGATACATGATATTAAGACATACCCATACACTAAACTCGTCTGGAAACACCTTCGTCCAGTTCACCCACGTAAAGTGGCTGTTATTAAGCTTGAAGTCGAGAAACTTCTCAAAACCGTCTTTATTTACCCGGTGGCCCTCACTGACTGGGTTTCCAATCTTGTCCCGATCGACAAGAAACAAGGCACAATCCATGTATCCGTTGATTATAGGGATGTTAATAAAGCTTGTCCTAAAGACAACTTTCCTACCCCCTTCGTCGATCATATTTTCGATGATTGCGCCGGAAGAAAAATCTTCTCTCTGATGGATGGTTTCTCCAGATATAATCAAATCAATATTCTTCCCGAGGATCAACACAAAACCGCTTTCATTTGTCCTTAGGGAACTTTCGCCTATCGAAAACTTCCTTTCGGTCTAAAGAACGTTGGCACAACTTTTCAGTGCGTTATGTCTTATGCCTTCCATGATATTAAGCACATCGTGCACCCATATCTTGATGACTTACCCGCTCATTCCATGTGCCAGCTCGATCATCCAATCCACCTCCGAGCCATTTTCCTCCGTTGTCAGTTTTACCATATACGCTTGAATCCTCACAAATGCATTTTCTACATAGAATCTGACCGACTTCTAGGATTTATTGTTTCACATCAAGGGATCAGGGTAGATCCTTTAAAGGTCAAGGCGATTCTCAATCTCCCTCCTCCTACTACACTTCATTAGTTACAAAGTTTGCAAGGGAAAGCAAACTTTCTTCTTCGTTTCATCACAAACTACGTCGAGATAACTCTTGGATTTACGCAACTACTCAAAAAGGGGTCTGAGTTCGTATGGGATACCATTGCAAACAAAGCCTTCAAATCTTTGAAACTGTCCCTGACACGTGCTCTGCTTCTCTTCCCCCCCGATTACAGTCGCGATTATTTCCTCTACCTCGCAGCCTCGAAGTACACCATCGCTATGGTTCTCGTCCAAGAGGATGATTCTCATGATGAACATGTTATCTATTACTTGAGTCGAAGTCTAATGCTTACCAAAACCAAGTATTTACATGTTGAAAAACTGGCCTTGACATCCGTCCAAGCAGTTCAACGTTTCCGGCACTATATCCTCTCTCGCAAGACTACGGTAATTTCTAACTACAACCCTATGCAACACATTCTCACATGTCAATTGCTAGGGGGAAAATACTCCAAATGGATCGTGATACTCCAGGAGTTTGACTTGGAATTTGAACGAGCTAAGTCCAAGAAGTCCTTAGTGTTTTCCGAGTTGATATGCGACTTTCCCTACTCTGAAACATAAAATGTAGCAACCGATTCATTACCTGATGAATCCCTTTTCCTAATTCGTTCCAATGATCTCTGGTACGACGATATCATCATATATCTCCAAACCCAGACTTTCCGACCCAATTTTTCCAGTACTGACTGGCATCGAATACGCTACCAAGCCCATCAATATATTATCCCTGGGGATACTCTTTATCATCATGGAATTGACTCAGTTTTTCGACGCTGTCTCACATTCGACGAAGCCGAGAAAGCCTTAAATGACTACCATTCTGGAGCCTGTGGTGGTCATATGTCTGGGTATGCTACTGCCCAGAAGATCTTACGAGCAGGGTATTTTTGGCCTTCTTTATTTAACGATTGCATAATCGTTCTCCAAAAATTCCACGCTTTCTAGACCTATAATCATAAGATACGATCACATCCTGCTCCTCTTCACCCTGTGGCCTCTATTGGTCCCTTTGCGAAATGGGGTATCGATTTCATGACATGTCACCCCCACTCGGTCGGGGGGCATGGATACATTATTGTAGCCATAGATTATTTTACGAAATGGGTCGAGGCGATGCCGACATTTAACAATACTGGAAAGACCGCAACATTATTCATTTTCAATCACATCATAGCTCATTTTGGTGTTCCTCAGGCTATCATCATTGATCACGTTAGCCACTTTAGAAACTTCATGATGTCCGAACTCACTGAAAAGTTGGGTCTTTGCCATGAAACTCAACGCCCTATTACCTACAAGCCAACGGCCAAGTCGAAACGATTAATAAAGTTCTCATAACCATGCTTCGACGAATGATAGGGATTCACAAAACAAGTTGGCACACAATGTTGTTTTCAACATTGTGGGCTTATCGGACGTCTGTTAAGTCTGCTACTGGGTTTACACCTTTCCGGTTAGTCTATGGTCTAAAATCCAACCTCCCGATTGAATGTGAGATACCCTCCTTAAAACTAGCCGTCGAACTCCTACCAAACACTTCTGCAGAGGAAGAACGTCTATTATATCTCATGCGATTAGACAAAACTCGATGCGATGCTACCCTAGTCATAGAAGCCCAGAAGAAACGTGTCAAGGCCCAATACAACAAACATGTCAAGCCTCGTGTCTTCTCCGAAGGAGATCTAGTTCTCCTTTACGAATAAGATCGAGATATGCTAGGAGCTGGAAAATTTGAAGCCATGTGGCAAGGTCCTTATATCGTTAGACGAGTTTTGGAGAAATGAGCTTACGAGTTAGTAGATTATGACAATATCCCTTTGAGTGAACCCATAAATGGGTTGTACTTAAAAAAATACTATGCATAAGATCACCTATGCACGAGTACTTGTATTTTATTGTATCATACTTCTTATGTGTTACTGCAGTATGCTTTTTTTCGTTATCTGGTCTCTGCCCTTATGTTATGTTGTGTTTGGTTTCCAGATGTCAGAGTCTTCGCTACCCCACATTGGCTTTGCTGGTGGCGCTAGTTGTAGTACTCAGAACCTTGCTTTTGCTGTGTGGGCAATTTACGCCCCTACAAACGAACTTATCACTCTACGAGGTGTGTGCCTCGGCCGTGCAACCAACAATATTGCAGAGTATAGCATCGTTATCGAATTGTTGATTGATGTTATCTCGCTCGGTATCCGTCACTTGGTTGTGCAATTCGCAGCTCATAGTACTACAGTTAAGTAATGTCTATGCTATTCGAAGTCCTACTTTGTTACGGGTATATTTGCGCATTCGCCTCTTGGAACATTATTTTGATTATATTGAGTATCAACATATTCCTAGATGTCTAAATACATTAACTGATGCATTAGCTAACTATGTGTTAGACAGACATTTGGGTCATTTATAAATCAATCACATCACAAGTATCACACAACACAAGATAAGCCGGTAGAAGCCGTATGTATACATAACGATCAAAAAGTTTTTTACAAAAAAGTTATGTCCAAGGACCAAAATTTCAAAATTTGAAGCTCATAACTTCTACAAAGTAACGTCATGGATGACGTTCACGGTAACACACGACTTCCTGGGAAACCCTACGAAGCAGTCGACCAATAGACTCTGACACGCCCACCGTATGACGCTGATAACGTCGCGAGACCTCTCCAAGAGGCATGTCCGAAATGTCTACAGTCAAACCCTCTAAGTTTTGTTCCACTGCCTCATAATCTCCAGCGTCCCATCGTGGCACTAGAGCCACCTCTCCTTGTCATTGAATAGGAGAAGTACCTGGAGGTCGATAAGGCCCCACGTCTGTGTCATCAAAAAATAATTTTTGTAATTAGACCTTGGACAAACATAAAAACATTTGCATATGATAAAATTCACAAAAACATTTAAAAAGTAAAAAATGTGTACTTCTTATGTAGATCTCCCCACTGAGCGCCCTTGAGCAGGGCCAAGTTCGGATCCCCTCGGAAGTCCAACTCGACATAGGCATAATCATCAACCATCAACATCTGTGGTCGCAAGTAGTCAAAGAAGGAATCATTGTATTTGATGATTGGTCCAGCTACATGTCGAGCCATGAGGTTACACCACCTCAGCATCCTCGGATCCTCTAGAGCCGGTAAACCTCACTCAACTTGCAACCTCAGCAAGGGAACCCTCTTAAGAAATAAGGATACCAATAGTGACCCGTACTCAAATTGCTTCAGGTCGCCTCTCTTGCATTTAGTCAACTGCCTCTTCATGCTACGAAGGATTGTGTCTGACCAGTTAAAGACCCGAGGCTCAGTAAACTCTATGGCGTATTGAAAGTAGCTCTGGAGAGCCATGTGTGGAGCAACACTCCCAGCCATACAAGCAATGGTGAACAAAATAGTGCGAAGGGTCAAATCCTGGACCCCCCAAATGGCCACTTTTTCTTTGGTTCTTTCCGCCTCTGGAACATGGTATTGACGACAATATTCACTCATAGGCAGCCCACCACCTTGGCTACCAGTCAAGCTAGTGTGGTACCCACGCCGTGACAATCCTGTCAGGAAATAAACGTCCTCGATATCCAAGGATAATGTGTGGACCCCTACGTGGAATACTTGTTGGTCCACGTCCCACATATGAACGAGATACTCCAACAGATTGACTTGGGCCCTCATACCCGGGATCCGAAATAATTTCAGGAGACCATGGTCTCGCAAAGCGGCAACGGTGCCCGGGTTATTCCCGGCAATAGCATCATCTTCTTCATGTTCTCTTTCACGCCATTCCAAAACCATGGTGATGGCCAAATGCCTGCACAAGAACCATAAGAAGAAGGTCAACAACTCTTTTCAAGCCTTGGTACATTTTTCTTGGCACAGTGCAAGGTTCTCACAAGTGCCTTTGGGGCCACCTGCGAGAATTATGCATTCTCGTAGGTCCCATGTGGCTAGCCTGCGAAAATGCTTGAGCGCAAATTTTAGCCCTAAAACAAGTTCAGAAACTTGAAATTTACCAATGAAAACAAAAAAATGAACCATAAAAAGATAGAAGACAAGGAGCTTACCTCACTGCCGGAGACGGTTCGCCAAATGGTTGTTCGTACCTTCCGTAATCGAGCACCAAAATTCAAAGGAAAAAGAAGGGTTTTTGGGCTAAAATCTTGGCAAAGTTACAATGACTATGGTAAAAGAACTTTTACCCACTTATATTTACTTTTTACCATTTTTGTTGGTTTTTATAATTGTTTTATTTTATCAAACCTAATGCCTAGTACCCCTATGAGTGCGACTTTTTGTAGACATGACGACTTCGACGTCCATATGCAAAGATACATATATTTTTCTCTTTTTCATCGCATGTTTAAGTTGTTTTTTATGGTTTTTAGACAAAACCTCGAGCTTGGTCTTTATTCATTCTCACGCTCGAAAATACATGAGAACGTAATCGAGCACACTTTAATCACTTTTTCGGGCTCAACAAGGTTATACGAAAAATGAACCCTCTGGAGTCCTCTTTAAGCTCTTTTTAGACTCTCTAAACATGAAAAGATTTCCGAACAATCTTGCTATTTTCACGCTCATTAAAGTATTTGAAGAAAGCATCTGTTGGACGTAATTTATTTCTTTTTCGGTCTCATAAGACTATTTTACGAAAAAAGAACAGAGAGAGTTCTCTTTTGAGTGTTTTTCCAGACTCTATAATCATGAAAAACCTTCGAGTTTTCTATCTTTGGACTCGTTAAACAAACATCGAAAGACCCATAATGGGACCGAACCACTCCTTCCCAGGGTTCGTTAAACATACTCTGAAGGACTCATCTGAAGGATGAGCTTACATCAACAAGAATATGTTATCCTCCTCATGCTTGCGTAAAAATAAAGAGGTACTCGCCAGAAATGGTGGGGGAAAATTTGGGAAAGGGATATGTTTTCGTATTCATATTATTGGCAGTAAGTGTCGCTCTTGAACATGACACCCCCTATTCATTATCTGAAGCTGGTTTGGAAAATCCATTTATCTTTCATTCGACTTGCTACAAGGTCATATCCTGAGTCGTCTCTGAGTTAGTGCTGCCAAATCAGTGGTCATGTCATTCATATGTTCAAGAGAAGTTCATTCGAAACCTCTATTGAATCGACCATCTGCAGTTGTCCATTCTCTCCGTGTCAGCCTTCCCCGTGTCCAGTTCAACCTATATCATGCTCTGTTTCACCTTCAAAGTCTGTTACTCATTTCGTGTCATTGATGGGGGATACATCAAGGCCCTCCTGTGACAAGTTTTGTTCCGTCGACTTCAACTCATTATCCAGAAACAAGACTTAGAAATTATTTGGTACCTTGGAACTTGCATGCCTCAATGACAGGTTTCCTCGCTTTCGACAGTGGGTTTTCATCATTGACCCCTGATCGGGAGATTCCGTCGAATGTTCGACCTCAACTCATTTATTCACATTCGATGGATTGTACTAGTGTACCTTGGGAATCATTGACATTAATGGTGATTTCCCTCACACTTGTTAACGGTTTCATCAATGATTGGTAATCAAGTGGTTTCTACCATGTTCGACTTCAGCACATGTAATCACATGGTTAGATTCGTACTTTCAAGTGACGGGATTGAAGACCCTGGGTCTCATCTCTTTGATCCAGGCTACGATGGAATATGTATAATTTGTTGACACATAGATCCACTTTGTATGTCTCGTGGCTATGTCGTCTTAATTTGAATCTTCTTGCATGGATCCACAGTGTATTCTTGGTGGTTATGTGATATTTTGATGGCATGGATCCATGGTGTATGATTGGTGGCCATGACCTATGCTTATGATGTCATCTGTCTGCCATCTGAGTATGAAAATGCCTACCTCAGAACTAGTATGATATTCTGCAGATGCTTGGTTGTTTGCAGGTTTCCGATTAGGTGCGCTCCTGGTTTCCGACACACACACACAGTTTACAAAGTATTTCGACTGTCACTGATTCCAGCCTCATACTTTGGGGGGCATTCTGTTACACATGATTTTGGTCATCTTGGTGATGTATTAATAATAGTGTACTCAGGCTCCCAACAAGAACTTTGTCCTGAGAAAAGTGACATTTATCTCCTTCCATAAAACATACTTTCAAAGTGAGTTTGCAGGCTGCATATGGCCTAGGGTGCGAGAATGACCCATTCTCGCAGGCCACCTTCATCTAGGGTGCAAACTTCTCGTAGGTTTCTCTATACACAGGGTGCAAACTTGTTTTTAAGCTTGGAGAAGAGAAGAAGTCTCGAGGGTTCTAGAAGGGAATCTTTTAGAAAATGAGTTGGCATTCGTATGGTTGTCATTTTACTGGCTTCTCTGATTTGGTGGGATCATTCTCATCCATGTAACCATCTCACCCTCTCCTATATATTGAAAGGATTCTCATGGAAAAGGTTAAGCAAGATTAATTGTAGAATTGGTGAAGGAATTGTGTGAAGAACCCAGCTTGAACAGAAGCTTGGAGACTCTAGTAGGTCTATCAAGAGGAATTGGATCTTCTTCATGCAAGTACAGAACAAGTGTGTGTGTTGGAACATGTTAACTCCCAAAATAGCACCGTCATTTTGGTCAGGTTTTACAGTGGATAGCATGGCTATTGATGGTTTCTCCCAAAATAGCACCGTCATTTTGGTCAGGTTCTATGGTGGATA
>JZKD02S2325717.1:11407-22273 GCA_000966675.3 Picea glauca
ACACGTTCATGCCTTTCTGCATGAGCCATACTTGGTGAATGCCTCCTTGAAACTTGCGGTGATTGTATATGATTCCTCCTTGAAGGATGAGAACTTGGCTCCACAAGTTGACCTTATCCTCTTGTGAGTTTCAACCTTGTGAGCATCAAAAACAAAACACTTGCAAAATAATCAAGTCTTCAAAAACCAGTGCTCTGATACCAACTTGATCTAAAAATGAAGAAGACTTGTAAACTTGAAAATTTTTGCAAGTAAAGTTTATGTGTTAAAAGAAAATGGATCAACTTTGCAACACATTAATTAAAGGATTACTCATTTAAGATACAAATAATTTGCAACATAATCAATGAGCATAATCCCTGCATCTAAGATACAAATAATTTGCAACATAATCAATGGTCAAGAAGTTAGGCCTCTTGGAAGTCCCTCCTTCAAGCTTGTTGTCTCTGCATCTACAAAACGTACCCTTGTTTCATGAACCTGGCACACACGCAATTTAAAGCGTGAAAACCCATCACCAGGTGCAACCACGCCAACGGTGTGAACTGTAGGACGGTTATGGGCGCGCCAGCTCCTAACCGCCTAGCACCTGGGCACGTGAGGGTCATATGACCGCGCTCTATAAGAAAAAGGGCTAAACTGTTGAAACCGTTCCAACTTCCCCCGCTCTCCTGGTTGTGGTCATATGCAACACAATGGAACCGCGGGCTTAAACCATTGACAACACAAATTCCCGTGCGCCATTTCACGGAGGGCATGGTCATATACATAACCCATGAGATCGGGCTCCATTCCGTTGTAACAATTCCCGCGCACAAATATTATAACAGGGTCATATGTAATATAACAAAACCACGGGCCGGGGCTAAGCCCCGGCCCGACCCTCCGCCGACATACATATAAATCAAACATATATAATTTACAAACCATATAGTTCATAAGAAACAATGTATGGCGCGCTGGTAGGGCGACCATTGCCAAATCTTTACACCGATGGGGAGGTCTGGGGGTTGAACCCCATGGACTCCAATATATTTTGATCAAACAACCAATATAAAGATGCCATGTGGTAGCCCATGACTGGGCCACGTGGCACCAAACCAACAACCACATGCTGACACGTGTCGAAACACCATTCGACCACATATACCAACCAAAAACTACCACGTCATCACATGCCACGTCAGCGTACGGTCATACGGCCCTGCCACGTTACCACGTTACCACGTTAGCATGTACGGACTGTACAGTCAACGTCCTTTTTTTTCCCTGTTTGACATTTCGAACAGATTGCGATATCTCTCGCTCCCGACGTCCGTTTGAGATGAAATGAGTTGCGTTGGGTTCGCAATGATGAGGCCTACGCTCTCGTCCGGTTTGAAGCGATTCAGAGCACTTTGAATTTTTGAGCAAAATTTGATCCCCTGATCATTTAAAGAATTAATCAATCTTGAATAATTTTTTTTGTATGAAATTGGACAAATAAATGATAGAGATCCTTTTTTTAAATATCAATCAAGATATTGATGAGAATTTTGGGCATTTGTGGGAAGGAGTGTACTTTGAAATCTGGACTAGCCAGAGACTTTAAACATTCTTTTTTTTTTTATCACCGGGGATTTTTTTAAGGATTTTTACCAAAAACATCAAGCTCGATCTTGTTAGAATTTTTAGATTTGGAAAGAAAAAATAACAAATAAAGTATTACTCATGTTATTTTATGTTCCATTATCCTTTTGTTCAAAGAAAATAAATAACTGCATAAAAGTTGGCCTATAATCATGACATATCAATATTACTTTCTCAATGGAATTGTTGTCCTTCCTTGTATCGCCAAGTTCTAGTCACATTTACACATTTTCTTGGAGTGAATGATGTGTTGTTTTCATGCTTCAACATTATCGAGCAAAAACAAAGGCTAGAGAGAATTAACATTCACAAAATTCCTATGAAATTAATATAATGTTGTAACCAACTTGTTTATATCCAACATTGTAATGGAATAGTAGAATCTGCAAAAGTGTGATCCAAGACAACTGGAGGAAGGACAAAATAACCTTGATAAAAACTATCTCAAAAGCATTCAAGGCCATTATGGATAAGTCTTGTGGACAAAGAAAAACCATGATAGAAACTTGAGATCCTATCACTCAAATTCCAAGCCTTAAAAGACAAACTTACAATAGAATATTTTGCAGCAAATAATATGTGGATTTAGGCCAATTCATCCTACATCAACATAAATTTAAAAAAATATTATTTAATTTGCAGGTTCTTTTAGTTCTTTAAAGACTGGGTTCTTGGTTTGGTTGCAAGAGGTAAGAAACCACATAATGAGTAGACTTAATCTGGGAGTGTATAGACACTCCCATAGGTTATTGACGATCGATTGTACTCTCTAGTCCCATTGACCTATTTCAAAAATCTTGGTCATTTGTTGGACAATATTAAAATTATCACATCTTATCTGGCTATTAGCATACATTCATAGATATCTTACCAAATCCCACATGCCCTAGTACCTCCCAAGGATCCATCATGTTAGAATATCTAATGCTAATTTCGATGGGCACCCTATTTTGTAAAAAATGGAAGTAGGGTAAGATAAGATAGACAAATTTGTGATAAGATCTGCATCTTCTAGGGTAACAACCAATTTTGGCACAAACTTTATGCTATAAATCTATGTCATCATTACCTTGATATCCTTTGTGCATGCAGGGGGGTATGAAGTTAGATTTGCAACCATAGATAGAAATGACGATGAGGCTTTTGTGCAGTTCATAGCCTTGTTTTCTTATGGAATATCAGGAGAATACCTTAGAAGAGTAAATAAGCCATAATATGTTGACATTTTGTAAATGTATCGAGAATGCAATTTTTGGAAGTTGGAGAAAACTTGCAATGAATCCCTTACAATACTTCATAATTGAAGGGCCCCAGGTGTCATTAAATGAAGTGATTTCCTGTTGATATCATTTAGGCTTTCTCCCTAATGAGAATTTAGGACCAAATTCTATGCCCTAGGATTGCAGGAATCTGTATTTTTCTGCCTTACAATCTAAACACATTGCTTATGCATGAAACAAAAAATGATAAAATATGAAGAGTCATCTTACACTACAACTAGATGGAAAGATAGTAATACAACCATATTGCGGTCTTGCAATGGGTTCTAAGTATATTTTAACTAGATTTTTCAAGTTACACTAGAAGACATGAGGCATGTAGAAACAATGTAATGCCACTAGTGTGAAATAAATCTGAGTCCGTGCACCAGGAAACTAGACCCCTTATTACTTAACATCTCAATCAGAAAGAATATTAGACTTGTAACTTTGCACCAAGTTCCCTTTTTGGGATGGTGGCATGTATGATTATGGATACATGCTGGTTAATTGCAATGTGCCAGAAAGTTACATATATTTTTCTTCTTGGTTGTCCTAGGTTTCAACTATGAAAGGCCCACTTCCATGCCCGCTCTAGTTTCTACACTTTACTATACATGATTCTTGTTTTCTCAAAGATCCTTGCAATCATGTTATTGCATTTGTCAGTTTTCATTGGACTTTGGTAACTCCCTACTTATCAACATAGTTGTTGCTTCTATTTTACCCGCTTATTATAACATTTGTAGAGTCAATGGTAAAAGTTCCATAGGTCATAGTTCCCGGGGTCAAAGTTCCATAGGTCATAGTTCCCGGGGTCAAAGTTCCATAGGTCATAGTTCTCGAGGTCAAAGTTCTTGGGGTCATAGTTTGAGAGGTCATAGTTCTTGGGGTAATAGTTCCACAGGTCAGAGTTCTTGGGGTCATAATTCCAGAGGTCAAAGTTCCAGAGGTCATAGTTCCTGGGGTCAAAGTTCCACAAGTTATAGTTCATGGGGTCAAAGTTCCACAAATCATAGTTCCTGGGGTCATAGTTCTAGAGGACATAGTTCTAGAGGTCAAAGTACCAGAGGTCATAGTTCCACAAGTCATTTCCACAGGTCATAGTTCCAAGGGTTAGAGAGAAGTAATCTAACATGTTCAATATCCCACCTAAACAGATTTTAGTTGCACAACACAATCTGGAAAATTATATGGGTCTTCCTTACTATTTCACGAGAGTAATTTCTAGCATTAGTTGTAGTAATGCAAGGTGGCTATGAGGCTTTGTTGGGTTCATGTTCTGACTATTTTGTTTCGATGGCCAAATCCTTTTTGCATGCGATATTACATATGCTATGCTCTCATTTAGCCATTTTAAAGGTATTATCAAGCTTTATACATCAATTTGCCATGGAATCGTACAAGGTAGGTGTAATCATCGTTTTGCAATGGTTTTATGATTACTTCATCTTCAGTTGAATGGTTAGACTAATCTAACGTTTCTTGTTTGCTTGCAACAGGTCAAAAATGTGATCCGACCTTCCATCTAGACCTTCATTCAGACCTTCATCTGGCACTGTTCCAGGCAATGAAATTCGAGCTTAATTTATGGGAAGAGGAAGCTGAATCATAAAAATCTGGCACATGGGTTTTGTGCCCAATATGCCCAATTAGGTCCCACATCAAGCAGTTTCCTAAAATTGTGGATGTATTGAGAGCAATTCGTGGTCCTCGATCCGACCGTCCAATACTCCAATACTCCATCTAGCACTCAGAGCATAGAGGAGTTGGTGATCCGCATATCTCGGGGCACCATTATGAAATTCAAGCACATGGGTTTTTCTCCCTTGGGATCCCTCTTGCTCGGTGTCCTACCAAAATTTTCTTCCAGCCATTGAAGATGCTCGAGACCCATGGCCTATTTACTCACTCTGTTTCAAGCATTTATTGAAGATTCCTCAACAAAATTGGATGTTTAATGATGTACCTGATTTTGTTATGCATATACTATTCTGAGAGGATCAGAGGTCGACCTCTCAGCTATGTAAAAACTTTATAAATACCTATTGTCTATTCCAAGAAGAAACACATATTTTACATATACATACAACCATTATCTTGAATTGCTCTGTAAAAACTCTGTTTTGATGTTAATAAAAATGCTATTATAAGTTTGTGGCTGAAGCTTACGTTGGAGTAGTGCCACAACCATCTGGGGGGCCCATCAGTGGTCTGGGTAACTTGTTCATATTGTTGTATATTTGCATTTTTTTCCTTTATCTTTCATCACCTGCTAATTTCGGGTTACTTGTCAAAATTGTGTTGCTGTGTATATATTTTTATATAGCTTGCAGATTGCTCCCTGGAATTGTATTTCTATTACAAAGTATTCACAATTGTCCATTTAATTATCTATACTCAACCATTTAATTATCTCCATGTAGGTTGTGTCTTCTTAATGGATATATATATGTTCATAAGCTATCTAATTGTGCAATCTTTTCCCGTTTCATAAACTGTAGATTATATCACAGAGCATTCATAGTTGTCATACTTACTTGCTTATATTATGATATCTAATATCTTGTTATGCAGGTTGCAATTTAATTGTTTATAAGCCGTTTACCTATGCTATCATAATTCTTTGTTTTTGTTCATAAAATTGTAAATCATTCCACAGTCTGGTCACTTATGCAATGTTTCTTTAGCCACATCTAATTTATTAGATTAGGTCAATTACTTCTTGTAGATTTACATAAACCGTTCGCTTTAGTTTCAACACTAGAATGCTAGGATCAAAGTTGATTTTGAATTATGTCCTAGTTATGATTTTTAATTAGTACTAGTTATGGGTTTATAGGCTTGCATGAATTATTAATTATGCATAGAGTATTTTCCAGCATTAGAGTGATAGGATAGGAGTTGATTTCAAATTTATCTGTACAAGGTTTGTAGTTGGTTTCAAATTTCATAATAATTTCACCTTGTCACTTTTCAAGTAGATCTTAATCCAATTATAGTCTTTCGTAAAACATAATGGTCAAATTGCACATTTAATGTTGAATCTTAGAATAAATTACTCTTTCATTTGCTGAACTCATATTCCAAACCTTATTCCAATCTACTTTCCAGACGTCATTCCAGTATAGGATTTAATTGAAGAATGAAGTGATTGGAATGTACAAGCATTTAGTTTCCTTTTTATCTTCACACATATTGTGTTACAACTCAGATTTTACTCAATCTCTTTATTATCCGAGTGTGTTGCTGGCATTACATTAGATGAGGCTAGACTAGAGCTCTAGACCTGCACATACAGTGCTAGCACCTCGAAGCCTACGAGCCCCGGGTTGACAATTTAATGTCGAAATAGATAGCATATATGTTACAATACTTCATAATCGAAGGGCCCCAGGTGTCATTAAATGAAGTTATTTCCTGCTGATATCCTTTAGGATTTCTCCCTTTTCACGAAAATGAGAATTTAGGACCAAATTCTATGCCCGAGGATTGCAGGAACCTGTATTTTTCTGCCTTACAATCTAAACACATTGCTTATGTATGAAACCAAAAATGCTAAAATATGAAGAGGTGTCTTCCACTACAACTAGATGGACATATAATAATACAACCATATTGCAGTATTGCAATGGATTCTAAGTATATTTTAACTATATTTTTCAAGTTACACTAGAAGACATGAGGCTTATAGAAACATTGTAATGCCACTAGTGTGAAATAAATATGAGTTCGTGCACCAAGAAACCAGACCCCTTATTACTTAGCATCTCAATCAGAAAGAATATTAGACTTGTAACTTTGCACCAAGTTCCCTTTTTGGAATGGTGGCATGTATGATTATG
This sequence comes from Picea glauca, assembly GCA_000966675.3. Taxonomy (NCBI): domain Eukaryota; kingdom Viridiplantae; phylum Streptophyta; class Pinopsida; order Pinales; family Pinaceae; genus Picea; species Picea glauca. The sequence continues at coordinate 18,141 of JZKD02S2325717.1, forward strand.
GATACATGTTGGTTAATTGCAATGTTCCAGAAAGTTACATAGATTTTTCTTCTTGGTTGTCCCAGGTTTCAACTATGAAAGGCCCACTTCCATGCCCACTCTATTTTCTACATTTTACTATACATGATTCTTGTTTTCTCAAAGATCCTTGCAATCATGTGATTACATTTGTCAGCTTTCATTGAACTCTGGAAAATCCCTACTTATCAACGTAGTTGTTGCTTCTGTTTTACCCTCTTATTAGAAAGTTTGTAGAGTAATGGTCAAAGTTCCATAGGTCATAGTTCCTGGGGTCAAAGTTCCATAGGTCAGAGTTCTCGGGGTCAAAGTTCTTGGGGTTAGAGTTCGAGAGGTCATAGTTCTTGGGGTAATAGTTCCATGGGTCAGAGTTCCTAGGGTCATAATTCCAGAGGTCAAAGTTCCATAGGTCATAGTTCTTGGGGTCAAAGTTCCACAAGTCATAGTTCATGGGGTCAAAGTTCCACAGATCACAGTTCCTGGGGTCATAGTTCTAGAGGTCAAAGTACCAGAGGTCATAGTTCCACAAGTCATTTCCATAGGTCATAGTTCCAGAGGTTAGAGAGAAGTAATCTAACCTATTCAATATCCCACCTAAACAGATTTTAGTTGCACAACACAATCTGGAAAATTATATGGGTCTTCCTTACTGTTTCATGAGAGTAATTTGTAGCATTAATTGTAGTAATGCAAGGTGGGTATGAGGCTTCAAATATCAATGTTTTGCATGCCACTAGATATACTTCAATTCAACCTCTTCCATTTATGTTCACCATTTCCCATTCTATTGTCATCTCTATGCACCATATTACCACTTTATTTGTCAACAAAGGGTGGGAAAGTCTTCACTAGATGACAAATAAGTGGAACTCGAAAGAGTTGCCACTTTCACCTTAATATCCTCTTCCCACACTTCAGAATGATCAATAACCACCTCTAGGGGGCTTCCCTATATATCAATTATCTTCTAGATTTTCAACCCTAAATGTTTTATGACAAGAGGAAATACTGTGTACCAAGAAAGGTCTTATGTATATGAACTCTATGGGCGGCCACACAATGAAGGTTTTAATAATCTTAGATTGATTTTTGTGTGTGGTAGACATTATATATACTTTATGTATAAGGTTGATAATTAAGATAACAACAATAAGCATTCATATTTTTTTTCTTTTACAACATTAACAACGACCTATAAAATGTCTTTCCAACCTATTCAATATCCCACCTAAACAGATTTTAGTTGCTCAACACAGTCTAGAAAATTATATGGGTCTTCCTTACTATTTCATGAGAGTAATTTCCAACATTAGTTGTAGTAAATCAAGGTGGGTATGTGTAACACACTGTTTCCCCCAAATTTGTAATTAATCCTAATATAGGAATTACCATGCTAAAGCATGATGAAAATGTGAATGTATGATGTGAATGGACCTTATGAAGAAGGTCGATGAATGTAAATAACCTTATGAATTTATATTACAGGACTGCTGAGAGGGGATGTGCAGAAAAAGAGACCACGATGGCGGTGGAGGGCACCTGGAAAGGTGGCGTTAACTTCCACCGAGAATTAATACCGTATTTGGAATCCACTGGCCCGGAGAACCAAAAGCGGCTCGCTGGCTCTGAATTTAATGCCTTGCAGGCTGGCAGGTTGATGGCTTAATAAGGGATGGGGAGGTGAACCGCCCATCCGTAGAGCCGTCAGGCCTGATCAACGCGAGGATAATCACGCCACACACAACCTCGCAAGAGGATAAGGCGTGGGGAAGAAGCGATGGGGGAGGGCAGACGCCAGGGGAACTCTGGCATTACGTAGAGTGAGTGATAGCAGAGAGGAAGGATTGAAACCTTCACTCCTGGTCACTGGAAGACAGAGAGACACAGTCTCACAACATCTTGGTCTCAGCTCGGGGGTGGCTAGTGGTAAATCCGCTGGGAGTCGCTAAGCCTACGGTTGGGTGGAAACGAGCACCCCTCTCAGCAGTCACACCCACTTCTGATGTTATTTATGATAAGTGTTTTTCATATTGCATCTTGAAATTCATATGATGACATATATGCTCATAAACTGTGAAATTGTGAACGATTACAGTATAAGAATGTCTGTGCAGTGTTTTGATAAGAAATGTTAGATATATGCTTATAACAGAAAGACCACGCATGACTTATGTTGATAAATGAATTTAATTATGCATGAGTTGAACCAAGTCAGACTTCCAATCCATCCTCGGGAGTTTGTTTCCATTTGTCTGTCTCCAGGAAAGCCCCGGAATAGATCTCTTCGCAGAGATTCCCTCCTTGGAAAGGTTTACCAAGAACCTGGAAAAAGGACTTGAATGTGAAAGTCTTAATAACCCTGTACGAGGAGGAATGACCCTCTTAAGATTCTGAAGTAGCAACGTAGGGATAAGTAACGAATCGACAGATGAGATCCTATCGGAAGACCCATGGTCATTCACGACTGTCAGATTGACGAAAGTAACAAGGGCGTTACATACCCTGCCCCTTTTTCTCTCTATCTTCGTGAATAGTGATGAAATCGGGATTGTAGACCCCCCCCCCAAGGTCCATGAGAACATTTGGACCGTTGATATTTCCACATCCACAAAGTAGTGGAAGAATGCGCGAGGTGGGACAGATCTGAACCGTTAGAGCGTAGCTAGAAAAACCCGACAGCCGTTGATCTGTTAAACCTTCGTGAATAGTAGAGGTAAAATCCCGACGAGAAGGTTGACACATCGGGATATCAGTACTCGGGATATCGAAATTCTCGAGGTCGAGAAAGTTGGGGCATTTCAAGTCTCGAAACAACAAAATAATCTGGACCGTCCATTTGTGTAGACATGTGGCGAAAATCAAGAGCCCGTCGGTATATCGGCTATCGGGGTTTTGAGTTGACAGAGAATTTCTGTCATCGGGGGATCAAAAACTCTGAAATCACGAGATTGGATCAGGGCCGTCTATCAGCCGGAACACGTGGCATAGATCCAGACCATCGGGGAAGTCCTGATAGAAAAGTCAATAGGTGCATCAGGGTTCGGTATTTCGCGAGTCCTGAGGACAAGACTTCCGGAGCATCAGAAGTCGCAAAATCGCGAGAGACGATCATGACTGTCCATCTTGAGGAGGACGTGTGGAGGAGATCAGAGCATTTGGGAGGTTTCCCGAAAAGAAATTCGTCCATCTGCATTTCGGGAGTCGGGAAATCGGGAATCTCGTGGACAAGAAGTCCTTGCAATTCAGAATCGCGAAGTCCGAAATTCCGATAAGGAAGGGAAAGCTCCATCGTGGGGGCCAACTGTCAGCATAGAGGAGAATCGGGATTCGAGAGATCGACAGTCCCGAGAACAAATGCATTTAGGCATTTGAAACCCCGAAGTCCCGATAGAAATCAGGGACCGTTGGTTTCATGGGCGACCATAGTCGTTGATCGCGCTAAAGGCGAAAAGGGGTTGTTAACTGATGTCATATCGGGAATCGAAGGATCGCGAGTCCTGAGGACAAATGCATTTCGGCATTGAAAAGTCTGAAACCCCGATAAGCAGTGTGGCTACGGTCATATGGGCCAGGAGTTTAGACAGGAGGGCTAGCGCGTAAAGGGATGCATCGACAAATCGGAGATCGAGAGTTCGAGAGGACAGGAACTCTTGTCAGCAGGAATCACGAAACCCTGAAACTTGAAATTATCATCTGGGAAATGTCACAGGCACGTGAAAAGAGGCCGTGATAGGTGCATCGGGTTTGGCAGTTTGCTGCTGCGAGCTTCGGGGATTCTCATCGTTGAGAAATCAACGAAAAAGTTTGATTTTAGGTAGTGGGTATGTTACAAAGTGGTATCAGAGCATGGTTACAACACTTGGCCTACTTGGGCTTAGACACGAGTCGTGTTAGAAGATATTGTTATCTACGTTTCTCTTTAAGGAGAAGGACTGCAGAATGAAATTGTAACTTGGAAATTCCTATAACCCTTCTATTAAAATGGAAACTACTCTTATAGGAGTAGGGATGCACTGATCGTTATCACGGATAAGATTTGAGTGCAAATGACAGAGGTAGAATAAATTGTGCTATGAAGCTACACAAGCCGGACAAGGGACACGAACTGAGTTGTT
>JZKD02S2325728.1:0-32413 GCA_000966675.3 Picea glauca
GAATTTCACCATTCGCCATACAATATATACAATGTTTTTAGGTATTTCGTAGATACCAAAACCCTAATCCCTTAATCCGGGATTAATTTACAAATCAGCTAAAAATAGAAAAATCTGCTAAAAATAGCAAATAACCGCAGTCGTCGTATCTGACGCACCCACACACACACACATGCAAAGAATATAACACATACCCAACAGTTTCTTGCACTTTCTCTTCCTCTGCAACATGTGCGGTTCCATGCTCTCGATTCGTAGGTCTTTTATAACGTTCGGACTTGTAGTGTCCAAACTTCTTACAGTAATGGCACTGAATTTCTGATTTGTCAACCCATGCCTGAGTGTGACCTCTACCTCTACCTCGACCTCTATCATAGGAAGATCTTGCATGCGACTCATCTGGGTCTGCATGCGAAGCATTTTGCAGCTGGGATCTGCCTTGCCAACCTCTTCCTCGTCCTCTGCTTCTTCCACCACGGCCTCGACCTTTGCTTATGGTGGCTTGCGTTTGGAAAGATGATTCCAATGAAGTGTTTTCTCTCTGCAATCTCGCCTCATGTGATAAAAGAGAGCCCAACAGCTGATCTATGGTAAACGTAGTCAAATCCTTCGATTCCTCGATTGCAACAACAACCATATTAAATTTTTCAGGAAGGCTTCGCAATACCTTCTCCACAATTTTTTGATCGGGAATGTCTTCACCTTGACTTCGGATTTGATGGACGAGGTGCTTTACACTCATCATAAACTGGTCGACTGTCTCTGTATCTTTCATAGACATTGTTTCAAAGTTCCGTCGCAAAGTTTGCAACTTGAAGGTCTTCACTTTTTCGGTTCCTTGATAGATATTCATGAGAGTATCCCATGCTTCTTTGGCGGTGCTCTCGCCTTCAATTTTCAGAAAGATGGACTCATCCACCCCCTGAAAGATAAGCCATAAGGCTTTTTCATTTTTCTTGACCACTTATGTGTAAGTGTGTCTCGCATCCCGATCCAATGCATCTCGATCTTCAACTTTCAGCAAGGTAACTCCATCTTCGACAATCTCTAAGCATTCATGACAGCTCAAAAAAACTTTCATCTTGGCTACCCAAGTGCTATGATTCGACCCGTTCAAAACAGGTGCTTGCATGAGAGCCTAGTTTCTCATGCTAGCCATTTTCTGCTCAAAAAATTATATACTGGCGGCTAAAAAACAAATTGCACAGAAAAAAAACAGATTTGCAATTCTTACAGAGCTTGCTGAAAAACGTTTTGGAATTCGGCAAGATGGACAGAGGTTGGATCTGTAGCCTGCTCTGATACCATGAAAACAAATCTGCAGCTACAGAAAAACGAATTGATAGAACAGAGAAAACAGAAAACGAATTTACCAGGAACCGCAGAACAGAATAGCACAAAACACCACACCGGATCTCATTATTGAATTGATATATAAAGAAATTACATGCATGTAAATGCTTCGTAAATAACGAAGCGACTAACAGCTCACTCGGTGATGAAAACAAGAAACCAACTAATTGACAGTTAACTAAACTAATCAAAGGAGTGATTTGCTCAATCAAAGGAGCAAATCGTGGAGCAAATCGCGGAGCAAATCGCGGAGCAAATCGCTCAACGTATTCGTCTAACAATAAGCACAAAGAATACGTAGCTATGATTTGCTTCGTGTCCATATCCAATCGATCCTCCTTGATCTGTGGCTTCTCCCACTAGAAACTCTTATTTAGATTTCCCCTACATTTGTTCTCAAAGTTAGCACATAAATAGGCGCAAATGAAGGCACATGAACAGAATCAATGTATTTCTTTTATTCATTGCGATCTGAATCTCTCTTTGGGGATCCTCTCTCTATAGGCGACGAGTTCGATTCCCAATTTGTCCCATTTGTTCACTCTGAATTCCCTCGTTCTTGTCTATTTCGAAGACAGTTTCGATTCGTCATATAGGAAATGCCCAAGCCATTGTCTCTAGGCCAACCAAGCTTTGATACTACTTGTTACCTGTTGTTTAGTGGAAGCATAAAAAAGTACAGAAAAACATGAATTCAAATACATAATAGAAATCGAGACACAAGTTTACGTAGGAAAACCCTCAGGGTGAGGCGGCCCTGAATCGGAATGAAAGTATCGATATGAGTTGTTACAATGGAAGTGAAATCTAGTATAGTCATTAGATAGGAATAACCCATATGTATGGAGGCGGGGGCAATACATTTCTTCCAGAGTGTTTGGATCATGCGTTGCACCAGATGGGTAGCAATTTTCGGGATTTTAGTGAAGCGCATCTACGGGACAATGGAAACAAAATTTTATTACTTAACAGGAGATTACAACCAGCATTTCGGAGAGGGTTTGAAGCCCTTTGTTCACAATCTATTTCTTAGGCATACATATTTATACAATCTTTCCTTCAATTATACAAAACTGATTACATTAATTGCTGCCCTCTTCTTTTGCTGATTAATTTTAACTAAATCCAACAATAGAATATTATTGAAGAAATCATGAACCACTTTAACCATAATTGGTTAATTGGTTGTCATATTCCAACATGTAAAAGCTAAAATCCTTACCATATCCTTTCCCCGTTGTATGGATTCTCCACCCCTAAGCATAAGAGCGCAGACATACACTGCTACCGCAATGAGATGCGGGAAATATTCAGATCCAATTCTAAGCTAACACCTCCTATGTTGTGTCCCAGTAACACTATCTGAGTTTTCCACAGCAATTACAAAGTTTTTTCGGGAAAAGAGAAGATGAAAATGTAAAGCGACACTATGACTATAGAAAAATTAACAAAGGCCCAAAATACTTGTGTGTTCTCAGGACTTTCTATTTCAGCTTGTTCTCCATACTTTCAATTTTAGTTGTGTGTTATGCTCTCCGTACCATAAAGAATCGTAAAGAACATTCAAATGAAATTCATTCAGATTCAACTAAACACAAGTTTAATATATATATTTGAGGTTGAGAAGCTAGAAGTAGTATATGTAATTGGCCATATTTTAGAGGTGGACAGAGACAATATTCCTTATAGAGTCAATACATTGCATTATTACTTACACATAAGCCCAAGATACTTGATTGATACTTACACATAAGCCCAAGATACTTGATTGATGATACCACTCCCACACTGCCTCAACAAGCCACTGACCTTATAACGGAAAGTCAATACTAACATATTCTGGAGACCCTAACCAATGCTAAGTTACCAAATATATGTTATCTTCACAGTAATTTGGTCATAAGTGGTAAGAGAATTAACACACTATCTATATACTTAGAAGTTAGGAGCCATTGTGTATGATATCTTGCAACATTAATTAGCTGTGAGTAGTTTATTGAATATTTTTGTCATTTGTTTTTTAGGTGTTCAACACTGAGGATAGTTATCACTAGCTACTATTGTGAATAATATTTTTTTTTTTCATTTTCATTACACTTTGTAATATGAAATGATTTTCCATATTATTAAAATTATTAGACAATTTAAAAATATAAAGATGTTTTTGTAAATTATACCATTTCAAAATATAAGATGGTACAGAATGTCTAAATAGGGATATAACCATCAAAATTTTATGTTTTCAATTTATTTTTCTATATTGGAAAATCTACAGAATTACATCTCTACATTTCATAATTAATAATTTTTGTGGTAACAATTATGTGGTTTGTTAAGATTTATCGTATATTTGATCAAAAAAATTGGCAACAAACACGATAATCTAGCGATGCAGCCTGTTCACTCCTTGAATTTCCAATTCCTTTTGTTAGTCACTTCCTTCCATTCAGTCCCAAAAAAATGGACAGCCAACAAAATAAAAATATATATTAAAACATGAATGGCAAACTCAGGCAAACAAACCAGTCATCCATATCCTTTTCAAGGGCCATCGGCCATCTTGCAAATAGTTGTCTATTCAATCTAGACCTTGTTTTATTATATGAGTTGTTTAATTATATCAGAAACCTTATTATGTTTTATTATATGAGTTGTTTAATTATATTTGTTCAAGGCATAGGTATATAGTAATCGATATGCATTGACTTAGTATTAATTTTTTTAGGTTTCAATGACTGGAGAGCCATCCAAATTTTTCTTAGTTTAAAGTATAGGTTTGTCACCTAATTTTTCCATGACTAAATAATATTGGAAAAAAATGTTGAAAATAAAGTATAACATTACTTATAAACAATAAATAAATGTTTGTTTTTCATTCTAATATTTATACTAAGCCATGGTTGTAGTGACCGTTATTTAAGTGGAAATGCAGTGGCCATTTGTTGAGTGGAAATATGACAGTCTTTGTATGTATGTTTCATGCAATTTACATTGATATCGTCGAAAGACGTACACCTATTGACAATGGGCAGATTTAATAGGGGTTTAGTGCTTAATAAGTTTTCTATGGACAAGATTAAATATGGCTGGAATATTCTTAGTAGTCCTTGTCACCTAAGTGATTAACAAAAATTAAAATATTAACCACATAAATGAAGCCCAACCGTTTATTTGTTAATCAATAATAAAATTTAATATATTCTTTTAAAGATTCTTTTCATCTTATCAACCTTTCCACATTGATCAACCACAATTATGTGACTGTGCTAGTCTAATACAATCACAAAACTTCAAGTTAGGCAACTCATCGCCCACTTTGTTGTAGGATGAAATAGAGGTTAAAGCTTAGTAATTAGAACAATCAAATATTCTCAAGCTTACTAATTAGAACAATCAAATATTTTTACTTACCTTTGAAAGGAATATATCCTTCCTCTATGTGCACAGGCATGAAGGAATAAAGCATGAACCCGCAGGCACTGGTCGTCCCGAAGGCTAATGTCGGAACACCATAATCGTTCAATATTCTGCGTCTTTGATAAAAATCCATCCGACACTATAAGGCTCACGGGAGGAATGTTGGGAAGATTTTGGAGCTTCTCTATCAACTTGGGGAAGTGAATATGAGCGTTATCTTCCATGGATTTTCCCAGGTCGGTAATATCGTGAGTACGGCCATGTTGGGCAGGCAAGCCATCAGGCACTGTCTCAAATCTTATATTCATGGAAACGTCATGGGTCATGGTTCCACCAGACTCTGCCAGGCGCCCCTGAACAAATTAAGTGTTGACAAAAGTGATATAAAAACCGCGGGTTGACAAAACTTTGGCCAAGTTCATGAAAGGCTTTATGTGGCCCTACAATGGAAATAATAGGGCATGAGGGTGGCCCTGATCGACTGAAACTGATTGCGCTAATTCCATATTCTGTTAATGAAGGCAATGGTACCGAGAGGGGCTTGGATGGGAGGCATTTAGCCAAAAACCAAGGAAGCTGATGCGATGAGAGATTTCATGCATTGTTAGTATTTGAATGCCCACCGTTGGGATCGATAGTGTATCCCTGGTAAGCTGCGGAGCATAATTTTATTTTATCTTGTAAAGCTTAAGATACATATTCATTGTTTTAGGACATGTATGTTTAGAAGCTCAAGGTATTTATCTAATGCTGTCTATTCTCACTCTGTCATAGTTCACACGCTGAGTATTACACGAACTCCAGCTGCTGATCTGCCATCATTTTTGCGCATGGATCTTCAAGCCCTCGTGTGTGCTCCCTTTTCCGTCAGACTCAGGTCCCTTAATGGAGTCGATGGCAAAGGAACGGGCCATATTCAAGATGCGCTAACATTAGCTCTCCATGTAGTTTCGCTGGATTTCTTAGTTGTTGTCGTCTTCGATTCAGTGCTAGCATGCCCAGCTCGAATTCTATGTGGCCAAGGAGTCAGCCCTGTGCAACTGTAGCAAATGTCAAATGGACGAAATGGTAAGATAAATCTGCAGACATTCCATCTATGACACCGATAACTAGAGCCCTATGGTATTGTTTAATTTATGCATCTTGGACAACCATGCAACGAGACCCTTATCTTGATGGTCTCTGAGGTGTCTACAAACCCGATGGCTATTGAGGCATCCGACCAATTCACAGGAAGTCTGGGAAGTACCAATTCACTAGCATCTGTTCCTCTAGACATTAAATAAAGAAATAATTGTGTCATACATATTATTATGTCGAAAGGCATATACCTAGCATCTGTTCCTCTAGACATTAAATAAAGAAATTTAATTGTGTCATATATATTATTACGCCGAAAGGCATATATCTATTGATAATGGGCAGATTTAATAGGGGTTTAGTGCTTAATAAGTTTTCTATGGACAGTATTAAATATGGCTGGAATATTCTTAGTAGTCACACAAAATAAATGGTTGTGATTTCAATCATTAACTTCCTAGCTATTATAAAGACATCTTTTATGTGTTTATTTTTTTACATTTACCTAATCATATTTAAAAATTACTTTGATAGTTAACTGATTGCCACCTAAGTGATTAACAAAAATTAAAATATTAACACCAGATAAATGAAGCTCAACCGTTTATTTGTTAATCAATAATAAAATTTAATATATTATTTTAAGGATTCTTTTCATCTTATTGGCCTTTCTGCGTTGATCAGCCACAATTATGTGGCTTTGCTAATATTATATCAGGAAATTTTTAAAATTGCTGCAAGGAAAGGATCGATTCTATTCCTCTAGACATTCGCTAAATAAATAAATAATTATGCCATACATATTATATTAGGGAATTTTTCAAATTGCTGCAAGGAAAGGATCGATAGTGATGCAACATATTTTTTTTTATTAAAATCATTGACGTCAAATTCAATACAGATCAACGCCATTAATGGATGGCCTCCTCCACAAATCAGACTCTACGGAATCTAATAGAAAGTACCATTAGAGAATGTTGCCCAAGAAGAAAAGTTCATGATAGCACCAAGCTTAGAGTTGGATGAGAGATAACTAGCACAGTCGCTAATATAGCAGCTGGAAAACGCCGAAAGGTATTGGCTTGTAAGGAATTTATTAAATTTTATTATTGATTAAGAAATAAACGGAAACACTTGGGCTTCATTTATCTGGTGTTAATATTTTAATTTTTGTTAATCACTTACATGGCAATCAGTTAGCTATCACAGTAATTTTTAAATATGATTAGGTAAATGTAAAAAAGTAAACACATAAACTGATGTCTTTATAATAGCTAGGAAGTTAATGATTGAAATCACAGTCATTTATTTTGTGTGACTATTAAGAATATTCCAGCCATATTTAATCATGTCCATAGAAAACTTATTAAGCATTAAACCCCTATTAAATCTGCCCATTGTCAATAGGTGTACGCCTTTCAACGTAATTACACAGATGAATGAATCAAGATCAATCATAGGTGATACCCCCGCCTTAGCTAATGATCTTTGGGTTATAGGTGTAGGTGATACCATGCCTTAGCTAATGATCTTAGGGTTATAGGTCAGTTCGTTCTGAATGTTAACCTGGAATTCAATAAGTGTTATGTATGGAAACCATGTGGAAGGGTAAACATGCATGTAAACCAGGTGGAACGACCATGCAGCCTTGTTATACTCCCAGATGTAAACCAGGTGGAACGACCATGCAGCCTTGTTATACTCCCATCAGAACTGATAGGTAATAGGCTGCCCTTGTTATACTCCCATCAAAACTGATGGGTAATATGTATGTGACAGACATAAATAAAAAACATAAATAAAATTTTAAAGTAAACAATTAGTTACATAAATAATTATAATTTTTATATTATTATTAATAAATTTTTATTTTTATTTTTTTTAAATTTAATTAAAATGAATTTATGCGGAAAATTAATTATTAAAATAAATAAGATGAAAAGACAATTATATATATATATATATATATATATATATATATATATATATATAACAATTATTAACCTTAATATAAAATATCAAACTTATCTTTTTGTTGCAAAATAAAAGTGTTTAATAAATTTCATTTTAAGTAAAAATAGATATAACTTCTGTATTAAAATATAATGGAATAATTATTAAAGTAAAGTTAATTGAAAGGTTTTTAACTTTTTTTTGTTTGTTAATTTGTCGTCAATCCTTAACATGGTTGGATTTTTTGTCACCGCAAGTTTCTAACCGGTGACTTTTCAACACGGAATGACTTAACAACACACTCCGTCACCAATTGTCCTACACCTCTAGGACGAAAGGTTATTAACTTTAATATAATTATTAACTTTAACTTTAAAAGTATTTTTATTATAATTATTGTGAAGAAGAAAATCAACGTTGTTAAAATAAAAAATAAGGTTTCACACTGAAACAAGGTATTGGACAAATCTTAAAAAGTTATTTGATGAGCTAATTTTTTATCTTTGTGATATTAAGAAGGTGGAGGATGAGAAATAATTTCTCTTTAAAAGTCAAACCTAGACTCACAATAAATGTCAATTTCAAAAAAATTGTTATAATATCAATCTTCCTAACCTTTTAACTCATCAAAATTATAAATATCTAAGAAAGCTTTTGTTCAATCATTTCAAACATAAAAAATAAAATTTTAAAATAAATCAAATAATTTTTTTTTCATAAAATAATTTTGATAGACTTTAATAATCATTAATATCATCCTAATTAATTTTAAACAAAAATTATGTTTTAATAATAAAATTGAGAAAAAAAATTTTGATTGATTATTAAAAAATCAATAAGATAATAGCCCCATCTTAAAAAATCAAAACTATTAATATATTTGTAACAATAATAAGTAATAAATAGGAAAATAAATGTTGCACATACATCTTAAATCATACTGGAAGTTCAATGAAAAAGCATAATCTACAGTTCTATTCCCGATCAATAAACAGGCTATTTAAGTGCCTTAGAACTTGCTGAGATTTGAACTTTCAGTGAAAATTGAATAGGAAAGAAATTTAGAAGAAAACCTTGATCCTTAAAAGGCACAAATTACATTTCTCTCTATATTGACCTGGATGGGCATCTAAAAATAATCTCTTCTAACTACATAAATTATCATTGAAAACATTAAAATAGATTCAGCCATACAGTATGAATATATAACAGGAAATGCAAGGACCTTTTCTGTAATGCAAGGACCTTTTCTGTCTGTGGGAGCTTGGCCAGGAAGTGCATGAGAGGCTGATTGTATTCCTCAAATGAATTGATGGAATCAGCAGCAGCCAGATTTGAGATGACACCCGAAAAGTAATGACGGGGAGCAACAGTGCAATGGCTTTACTCCATAAGAACTAGGACACTAAATAAAGTGGCAACAAGATAGTAGTAGAAGTTTATATCAGTGTAGATTCATTTTGATTCCCGTTTTAAGAAGTTTATAGAGGGATCAAATTTCTTTAGGTGCAAACTTTTATTTTTTAACTTTTTTTTTTGTAGTAAAAGGTTAGAGTAGACATATACAATTTTCATTTACTTAATTTTTTTTAACTATTATTTAAGAGTAATACTTGTCAGCTCCACATTTAATTTAGACAAAAAAGAAATACATATTTTTAACCATTAAACCTATTCAAAATATATGAAGACCTAAATTTTTATTAAATTTTCTACTTTAAACTTTAACTTCATGAAAAAATATTCCATTTTAAATAATTTTTATAATTGTTATTTTTAAAGAATATTATTCTCAGTATCAAGGCTTTAACAACATTCTTTTGTTCACAAAGCTTTGAAATAATAATTTCAAACTTTGTTTTCACTTGTTTATTTAAAAAAAATGTTATTCTCCCGATCAAGGCTTTAACCAGGAAGAAAAAAATCAATCAACAGTTATTTTGTTCAAATAGCTTTAAAATAATAATTTGAAACTTTGTTTTTACTTGTTACTTCAGATTTCTAGGAAGAATTTGTGTGGTGGATAAAGAGCTTTGAAATAACCGTTTGGAATCTTAACTTTATGAGAAAATATTCCATTTTAAATAATTTTAATTGTACCTCGTAGAATTGTTATTTTTAAAGAATGTTCTCCGGATCAAGGGTTTAACCAAGAAAAAAGATCGTTATTTTGTCCACATAGCTTTGAAATAATAGTTTGAACTTTGTTTTTACTTGTTACTTCAACTTTCTAGGAAGAATTTGTGTGGTGGATGAGACCTTTGGAATAACAGTTTGTAATCTTGTTTTCACCTAGAACCGTTTTTTATACTATCCGTGAAATTAACGACCCAAATTTATTGTAGGGAAACAGTGTATTAATTCAAATTTTATTTACTCAAAATTTATGTATAAATTTAATAGGAATAGGAATTTTGCTAATTATAATTTTATTTAAGTGATAAGAATTTTGATCATTAAATTTCGTTCTTAAATATTTTAGGTTTTTTTTTAAATCTGAATTTATTGACATTTTAAAAATAATAAATTATTTGAGATTTTAGTTCTTCATTAGTGCCATCTTATATGGATGTGAAGTTTGGGGATGTATTATCAAAAGAATTTTATAATTTATAATCTCACGCAATACACCCTATACTATCTTGTTCATAGAAGCAATCATTTCTCTCATTGAGAGGATGACTATTACTAGGTAGCTAATGTATAAGATGTGAAGTTTGGGGATGTAGTACCAAAAGAATTTTATAACTTATAATATCATAATTAAAGGAAATCCACCCTATCTTATCCTCGTCATGGAAGCAAGTCTTTCTCCCGTTGAGAGGATGACTATGACTAGGTACCTAATGTACAAGAACAAGATAAACAACATGGAAGACAAGAGGCTTCCCAAAATTGCTTCAARCTCTAGCCAAAACCACATGTGACTCGAGTGGGGATGACTTGAAGATGCCAAGTCTTAGATAAATCATTGGGAATAAAGRAAGAGACCATTTTGCATAAGAACGATAATATTAAAAATATTATTACATCTAAGTTAAGGAGAAATTGTGGCACGATAAAGATTTAGAGGATAAACCAAAATTAAGATAATACAAGAAGTTGATCAACCCTAATTTAGAAGATCAAAAGTATCTATATGTTTTGACTAGCGTATTTAAGAAGAAAAACAACATTGCCAAAATAAGAACAAATCCTCACGAGCTCCATAGTGAAAGTGTATGTTGGAAAATCCCAAAATGTCGTGGGTCAAAAGAATCTCTCATCTTTATGACACTAAGAGGGTTGAAGATGAAAATCCCTATACCCATATTAGATCAAAATTTCAAAATATTTATCACAAACAAACCTACCTAACCTTCTAGCGCATCAAAACTAACTCAAAACTATTATAACTCATTAAAACTAACTCATCAAACTATGGCAATATTTGAACGCTTCACTTGTTGTTTTTTAGCACATAATAAAATTCTTGAGAAATCCAAGTAATTCCTTACCTTTCTTAAGGTCCAACAACCCAAACTTGATCTTGCTCGATGACCACCACCAACACCACCATCCATTTACTAATTCCCTCCATTTATTCATTCTCACTAGACCACCACCACCATCCATTTATTAATTCCCTCCATTTATCACCACCATCATATTCCATTTATTGAATCTCACTAGACCAGGTCACCACCATCATTATATTGCATTTATTAATTCTCACTAGACCACCACCACCATCATTTTATTAATTCCCTCCAAAGTAAACAAGTAAATTAAAATTTGAAAGCTCATTGATTTCAAAAATCATAATAAAAAAATGTTGCAAAGTAAGTGTGATGAACCTACTGGTTCACTACGTAAACATCCAATATAAATAGGACAATACACAATAATCCATTTACGGATAGTAAATATATTTAATAATAATTATATAAGAATGAATAAGATGATATTACAATGAGGATGAGGGATTCTATATATATACCCACACACAGGATCTCTTTCATAAGAGACATGACCTTTCATATGTCATGTCTCTTCATAATTAATTATTAATCATTAGTTATTTATATTATTAATTATTGTTTATTTATATGTATTTTTATGTTCATAACATTGCCTTCCTCTTAAAAATGCTTTGTCCTCAAAGCATATTTATGGGAGACTTATATCTTGCTCTAGCTTATAATATTGTGGCATGATTCTTCATTCTTGAACTAGTGATTGTCGATGACTTGAGTCGATGGGATCTTCTAATCATTGAGCAGAACTATCAAATTGTAAAAGAGTCATCCCACCCTAATTTGATCTTCTGGGAAATTGGGTGTTTATAGGGTTCTCGTCTTGAATAATATTGATATTCTGACTGGTTAATATATTTTCTCTTATGATTTGGATGTCGATAGGGATTTCTTATAACATTACTTTCTCTTATCATACTTGCAGCATTTTCTTCTTTTAATTTTGATATATGATATTTTTCACATGCCGATGTTGCTTTGTTAATGGTTGAATTTTGACTAGTAAGTATATTTGGAGCTTCCATCATTTGTACTTTGACATTCGATGGTATCTCTTTTTTAGTTGATTTCCCATCTTCTTGAGCAGTGGTTACTTCATTACCTGATTTGTTGATATCTTTAATGTTTGGATTTTCAATTTGCTCTTCTTTCAACTTTTTGATTTGTTCTAGTAGCTCATGATTAAGGTTCTTCAAACGAGAATTTCCTTCTTCTTTCTTTGAGAGGTTCTTCTTCAATTCCTTTTCGAGATCCTCCTTTTTTTGTTCCAACTTCGAATCACATTGTTTTTTTTCCTTGACTTCTTGATCTCAGTAAGTAGTTTTTGACTATGGTCTTTTAAGTGGGAAATTTCTTCGTTTTTTTCTACAATAACTTCATCAAATTCTTTTTGCATCATTTGCATTGTATTTTTATTTTCTTGACGTATTATTTCTGAGATATCGTTAAAGTCTTCTGGTTTTACGAACTCTGGCTCTGAGGTAGTGTCCTGTAATGTTATCATCTTTTCCTTATAGGGGAATGTTACAAACTTTTTTTCCATGT
Source organism: Picea glauca (assembly GCA_000966675.3). NCBI lineage: Eukaryota > Viridiplantae > Streptophyta > Pinopsida > Pinales > Pinaceae > Picea > Picea glauca. The sequence goes on from JZKD02S2325728.1 coordinate 12,864, forward strand.
TTAAGATGAAGGTACCTAGATTTTTAAATTAGGGTAGCTCGATAATGATGTCGATTTCTTCTTTATACATAGTTGTAACATAAAATTGAGATATATATTCATATTAATCGATTTTCACTTATAGCTCCTTAATTTGAAAAACATCTAAATCTTTTCAATTATATTTGGCTCTGGAATTAATGATTGATTTGCCAAATCAATATTAATGTAATTTTCATTATAGTCCAAGTTGATAATGATGTTAACCTCTCTTCCTTGAATAATTCCCTTTAATGTAGAAAACCCGTAACATACGATTGGACAACCTTCATAAAAAAATCTTTCTTCCTTGATTTTATTAGAATCAATTTTGGATTCCATTGATTTTATGATAAATAATTTCTTGAATATGAAGCTTATAAAATCCTTCTTTTTTCCTTTAAAGATTAAATAACACTTTTATAAAAAACTTCAATGTTTTCTTTGAAAATAAATTTGAGCAACCCTTCTTATAACCTTGAAGTTCCAATTAAATAACCACTTTAATAATGTTTGAGTTACTTTACTTCTAATTACCTTGTACCTTCCTTTTATACTTCTTTCTTTTCACCTCAAATATCTCCTTTTCACCTTGAAACCATCGTCTTCGTCATCGACAGTGTCATCTTCGTCGTTGCCACCACCATCGTCGTCGAATGTTATTCGTATCTCTCCATCAATTCTACGTATAATGTTAATAGATGGTATGCAACATATATAATTTAATTTCGTGTCCTTGTCTTTTATTTTTTTCTATAATTTAATTTGTTCATGCTAATTGTTATTTGTGGTTTAATTTTTTTCTTATATTGGATAGGTTAAGCATCTACATGTAGATTAAACTCACTAAGATCCATCTAAACACAGGTTTAAGTATTTATAAGAACTGGACATAGGCACCAATACTCATTTTAGAGTCAATAAAATACACTATTTCTCAACACATAGGCCCAATATGGTCAATTGATGATCCTCACACCACCTCAACAAAAACAAATTTGAACCTTCTAACACAAGGCCATTACTAGCATATTTTGGTACCATAACAAATTCCTAGTTGATAACTATTATGTTTCATTCCACAATAATATGGTCATAAGTGGTAAGAGATCTAATATGCTATATATAAATACTTGGAAGCAAGAAGTTATGTTATATGATACATTGCAACACTATTTTTTTAATGCGAGGCCTTCTTATTCCAGGGCCTCAAAACAAAACAATCAACATTTCCTACTGAAATAACTTCAAATTAGTTCATAGAATTTATTTCATGATTTTCTTTTACCAAGAATAAACAACAGTAACATAATAACAATGACATCATAATAACAACAACATCAACAACATAATAACAAAAGTATAATGATAACATACCAACTGGTAAAATACATACCTTGACCTGCAGGTTGGTTGATTCATCCCCTGGTTAACTTGTTCTTGAGATTTCCCAAACTTCTCAACTGAATATTAACCTCCTAGGCAACTAGGAACAACCTCTCTAGCTCCCTAGCTCCAGGAATCCTTGCGGTTTCCTCTCCCTTGAGCCCAAAGTTCCCAGCAACAACAGTGCCCTGTGAGAGTTCCCAAAACAAATTGTTCTTCTAATTTCCTCCTCTCTTTCAGAATTTCTTCCTCCATCTTATTCCCCAAATTTCCCCTAAAAAACATAGATCCCCCTTCCAAGTCCTCCCCCTCTTCCTTATCCTCCTCTCTCAAATACCCCTCATTAATTCCCCAACAACCTTATCCCCCCATTAAATCCCCAACAGACTTATCCCCCTATTAATTACTTCACCTACCTTTTAATAATAAAATAATAAAAACACTCATTTAATTTATTTTAATAATTAATTAAATTAAAATTAAAAACTATGATAAAAAATTAATCAAATTGAGTTGTTACATACACCAACCCTTTAAGAAAATTCATCCCAAAGTTAGAGTAATTTACAATACAATGGTAATGACACACGATTCATACATCCACATCAGATAAACAACAACATCAATTTAAAACACTTGTACATACTAGTGTACATGTGAAAAGCATGCATGTGTAGCTAGCACATACATGACTCACACATGTACTAATGACAATAATTATCACACCTAAAATAATTATTGTATTTGTCCAATCCAATCAACAATACCATTCATTTCATAAAGTATAATAAACCATTTAAATTGTTCGCAAAATCCCGCAATTATAATAATTTAGCACAATCAACATTCACTTAAATAATTGTAGTTCATTCAAGCAATTATAAATATACATATATACATATTTTTCAAAAAGAGGAAATCAAGAGATTATTTTATAAAGAGAAACCCCACACACTCTCAACTACTTCTAGTAATCCTTCCTCCCTAACCTTCTTCCATATTCCATCCCTATCCTTCCTCTGTTGGACTATCTTAGAGTGTCAACTATATTTACCTAACTCTAGATAGAACCCATAAGTGGAAGTGTCAACTCTCTTGACCAACCTTCCTCAGCAGGAAACTGGAAGTCATCATCACACGTCTAAGGGAGTGTGAATTAACACCATCCTCCCATGACTCTAGTGTTCATAGGATAGATAGTGGGAAATGCCTCCACCCCTCCTAATAGAACCAGGGTCAACACCCTACCATGGACCATATAGTGGCACTATGTTGCTGGGAATTTTTTCATCATTTATTCATTTTTAGGTAGTCTCGCCACCTGAAAAAGCTTCACTTTTCCACATATCATAATAATGCATTTGAACCAATAAACTTTCACATAAAAAATTCATTCCATATTGTTCCTTGGTCGATGTTCACGACATAAACCTTTTATCATCATTATTCTTTGGCTATTTCACAACCTATTAACCTAAAGATTAGTCTATAACAAAAACCCATACATATCCATGCATTATCATCATGTAAATGCATTTAATCATAATCTCAATTCGGTATCCACGTACCAACAACTTTCAATGTCAAAATTTTCAAGTTAGAAATAGATTTCATAATATCCATCATAATTCAAATAACGTTAAACATTCATATAATTGACATTCGCATAGGTTCATATGTCTTAAAAGTTAAAGTGTATCATTAATAGTTTCACAGTGAATAGAAAATAAATATGGTTAGGCCTTAATTAATTCTAGTTGTCTAAGTCAAAAGGTGGCATTACATACACCCAACCTTCGAGAAAATATATTCCTGAGGTGGTCAAAAAGTGAGGGATGATTTCATCGTAAGGCCTCTGCATCCTCCCATGTAGCAGATCCTAGGATATACTTGTACCACTGGACCTTAACTTGGTCTATCATATGGTTCTTGAGTTGCTGGACCCTACGGTCCAATATGCATAACGGTTCGATCGTGAAGGTTCCTGTGTTCGATACCTATAATTCCTTTCAATTCTATTTATGATATTCATCTGCACCATAATGACGTAGAACATATACATGAAAAACATTATGAGTTTTACATAAGTGGGGTGGCAGTACGAGACGATAGGCAATGGATCCAATTCTCTCTTGGATTTTAAACAGTCCTATAAATTGAGGCAAAAACTTTTTCCCCCTCCCAAACCGAATGGTACTCTTATTAGGCCTGATATGAATAAAAACTTGATCTCCCACTTTGTAACTTCACTCAGTCCTATGTGCATCAACATAAATTTTATGTCTATACTATGCCTCCATTAGTCGTTGCCTAATCTGGATCACCTGTTCCTCCATCTGTTGAATCAATTCTCATCCAACTGACACTCAGGCTTCTCACCTTTTCCAACTCAATAGTGTCCTGCATGGCCTTCCATACAGAGCTTCATAGGGTGGCATTCTAATGGAGCTATGGAAACTGTTATTGTAGGAGAACTCTACCAAAGGTAGGTACTTCTCCCAATGGGTTTGATTATCCATAACATACATCCTAAGAATGTATTCCATAACCCGATTAACTCTCTCAGTTTTCCCATCTGTTTCAGGATGATATGTTGTGCTTAAGTTCAACTGAGTTCCCAACGTTGCCTACAAACTTGTCCAAAACCTATATGTGAATCGGGAGTCCCTATATGAAATGATCTTCTTGGGTAACCCATGCAGACATATGACTTCACATATAAACATGTGTGCCACATCAGTGACATCATAAGTGTCTCTGACCGGAATAAAATGAGCACTCTTGGTCAATTTATCAACTATCACTAGAATGGCATTGTGTCTGTGCGATGTGAGTGGAAATCCCACAACAAAATCCATATAAATGACTTCCCACTTAGACATAGGAACATCATGCATTTGTAGGAGACCTGCTGGGTGGTGGTGGTCAGCCTTCACTTTTTGACACTCTAGGCACTTGGCGACGAAATGGACTACATCACACTTCATGCCTACCCAAAATAAAATCTTCTTCATGTCAGCGTACATTTTCTTCACACCCAAATGTGCACAATAAATTGCTCTATGGGATTCCTTGAGTATGATGCTTTGAATATCCCCACCTTCGGGGATGTACATCCTTCCTTGATATCTTAACAATCCATCTTCTTCAAGGATATATCCTTCATACATCGGTTCTAACTGCCTCCCACTGTGGAGGGTTGAAGTAACCTTTAAATACCAACTATCTCCAAGGAGTTTCCCCAACACTCACTCCCTCAGATTAAATTTTAAGGGTACCAAGGAGAATGTGGCCGTGGATGCCCTGAGTAGGACACCACATGTCTTCTCACAAGAGAAACCCCTAGCATATCGTAAGAGAAATATCTCCAAGAACATCTAAGACATATCTCTCTTTTCTTGTCTTCACCTAGAGTTTCATCATAAGACCTAAAATCTTGATCCCTACAAGAGGTCTCCAAGACAAAACAAAGATAGAATAGAGAAAAATGATCACAAAGTTCTCTTCTCCCTTTATATGTATAATAGGTGAGGGAGACTGACATAAAAAACGGACTTATTTCCATACAAGTAACCAACAAGGAAACCCCACCTAGATCACTCTACAATACAAATATGTACAAGTGTCATACTACGGTTTATCCAACCCCCACGATGAAATTCCCTCCAAGCATGAATCGCTTAGGTCTCAACACCCTCCTCTAGGATGGTGCACTCTCCAACACACTATTAGTCCAACAATCTTCTTCTACAATGGTAACCCAGTGTCCTCACACAACTCAAATTGTGTTCCACCTATCATGTGTTGAATACTCCTCTCATGTGTTCCAATGTGGTCATTGAGCTCCAATTCTCCTCATCAACATATGGTTCAAAGTACATAACCAACCTTCATGAAGTATGATCCTCAACCTAAGTGTCCTCAAGCCAAGTGTCCAATCTCCAAGGTCTATATCACATGGTCCTAAGCTCCTAGGGCTAAGTGCCCTCATCCAAGTGCCTAGTGCTTATCCTCCTAGATCTATACCTCCTGTAATTGAGAAACCAACTTTCCATTGGGTGCAACCAATGGGTTGTTCATCATTTCGATTAGGATAACAACCTCCTAGGTACAAGGCATTATGCTATCACCCTAGCCAAGGTCAAGCATCCACCCACACTAAGCCATCCATATGTCCATGAAGCATCACCAATAGGATAGGAAATCTAACACTCTCCTAGCAAGGTGAAAACACTTTTGGAGTAAACCCAAAAGTTAACACTCTCTCTTTATGAGAAAAGTGTTTTCTATAACATATATCAACTACCTCTAAGAAGATGAAGAAACTATAAAAAAATTAAAATCCACATACACTCAAATTGCATGTTTTATGGACTTCCATATTTAACGGTTTTAATTTCAATGTGATATGCTCTGCTAAGCACCAAAAATCAATATAATTCTTCTATATCATTGAAATAAAACTCACAAGAATTCATCTAAACACAAGTTTAAGTATGTAGTAGCTAATAAGCTTGTAATTGTATATGTTATTTTCCATAAATATGAATTGGACATAGGCACCAATACTATTTTTAGAGTTAATAAACTATGTTATTACTTCCACATAGGCTCAACATGATCAGTTGATGATCCTCACACCACTTCAACAAGCCTTTTTTTAACCTTTTAACATAGGGCCATTACTAGCAAATTTTATTTAGGTACCATAACAAATGCCTAAAAGAACTAATATACTATACATAAATACTTGGAAACCACAAGTTCTCTTCTATAATACATTATAACACTATTTAAGCAGTGATTCATTCTTTGATAATTTGTTATACAAATAATAGTGTTAAATCATATTTAAGCAGCTTGGAAGCCAAAAGTTCTCTTCTATAATATAATACAATATAACATTATAACAATATTTAAGCAGTGATTCATTTATACAAATATAAATACTAGTCTTTAAGGCAGGACCTTTCAATTTTATTTAAATCTTATTAAATTTTTTTATACGATTTATATGATTTCAATTTTTTTTAGTTTACCTTACTTAATTATGTGAATTTTACATAAATGCTAAAGTATCTTATTGAATGATTAATTGATGATTATTGTAGTCTTTCTTATATAATTCACATGATTTCATTTTCTTTTGTTTAGTTTTGTTTAGTTTGACTTACTGACTTAATTATGTGAATTTCACATGAATGCTAAAGTATTTTATTCAATGACTAATTGATAATGATTGCTATGGTCTCAATATATTTTCATTGAATTCCTTTGATTTATGATTGAGATGATGATTTGTATTGCTTCATATCTTCATGATTGGTTGGGATGAACTTTATGGTCCTGCATTGTTCCAAGAATTATTGATGTGTCTTCTTATTGAACTTGCTTTGGTTATTGAATAAGTTGAAAGCTTTAATTGTGTCAATTTTATTTAATTGTTAAAATAAATTAGTGCATATGATTTGCTTTGATTATTGAATAAGTTGTATAAAGCTTTAATTGTATCAATTTTCATTAATTGCTAAAATAAATTAGTGCATGTGATTGGTTTTTTAAAATATTATATAAACAACCTTTGTTAACTTGTTCGATATTGCTTTTTTCATGAAATTGCAAGCATGATCTCTGGTGATTGATTATTTCCAATTGAATGGTGAGGAGTTATGGAAAAATAATGTAGATGAAATTTATGATGATATATGTACTCACTTTTAAAGCCCAGATTTTCCGTCTGCTGGCTCCTCTGGTTCATGGGATTCAGAGATTTTCTAGTAACGGAGACCTCTTGGCCCGATCAAACCAACTCTATGTTTGGAGGCGTCTGCTTCCATTTCTGCGCAGAGGGTTCGTGGGCAATTACCGATTGTCAGGTTCGGTGTTTGGTATAAGGGAAGGAGGATGAGGATTTTATGTGTGCTGTCTTCTTGAATCACTCGAAGAAACACGAAGAAATCCAAATTTTGACGAACTGCAGTCATATCTTTCACAAAGGATGTTTAGATAAAGGGGATTATCACCGACAGAGTACTTGTAATTGAAAAAACGGAGTTTGAACATTGTACACAACAACTTGTTGTTCAGAAAATGCAACGGCTCCTATCTCATGGCCTCAGAGACACAATTCCGCTCCAACATCTCTTGAGACTGCAAGGAGCAATACTTTTTTCTTTCACTACAGACAATATGTTTAAGTCCTTCCTGCGGGTGATCGGTGGCTCTCAACAGCAGCGGAGGTAGCTCACGGTAGTTGGGCAGATCTCCCTCACAGACTCATCATTGGTGGACAGTCCAATGGCGAACACGGGGAGCTTCACAACGCCGGGCGCTTCTGTGAGAAGGATCTGCAATTTGTAATCCTGAATGATCAACGAATGGTGATAAAGCAAGGAAAGAGGTTGTGGTGACAACTGGACTTAGCACAACGCAAAGGATGCAAAACCTGGCTGCCAACATTTGGGCACAAAAGGACTATTCAACTAAACCATATGTCTAATATATTCTTGGAATTCTTTTGTCAAGGATTTTCTATAGTTTCTGGTTTCGTTGTGTAGTCGAGGCTATTCGGCTTTGTTATTTTAGCACTCTAAGAAGCGATGGATTTTTTTAAATGTGGATCTTGTGACACAATGTGTATGCCAATGATACTATCTACAATTTTTCAAAAGTTAAAAATATTGCATATTATCACTCATCATTTTAGCATGTGAAATTAATAGAAACTCTTATTTTATTATACCTGTTGATAGACATGGTATATATCTTTGAGTTAGGGTTGACTTTTTATTAATTTATGGATGACCATAAACTATACACCTCTTTATCCAAAGTTTTAAAAAATAATTATTTATTTTAAATTTTAAATCTCATTTATGTGATATCTTATTGGCCAAAAACTTTGAAGTCTTATTGTTGCCTTCACTTCCCTCAATGTAATTGTAATAAATATTTCTTGTTTTTTTATATATATTGTCAAAAGTTGGGGGCCCATCTTGTTAAATAAATAACCCTTTCTTTTTTGACATGGATTCAAATGGATGACAATTGTACTTTTTTTTCACAATTATTTGAGTATTAAAGTTAAAATAAAATAATATAATATTTTGTACAATTCAAAGTTGATCGCATTTGTATTTTTTTTTTCACTATTTTTTTAAGGGTTAAACTTAAATATAAGTTTTATTTTTATATTACAAATTTTGAATGTTAACCTTAAATATAAGTTTGAGCATTTTACAATGTATAATCTAAATGTTTTATGAAATTGGGTTTTTTTTAAATCATTCAAAATAATGTTAAGAGATATTGGTTATTATACCTGCAACTTGTGGTGGTATATATTATTGGATATGGTATTGATCATCTATTAGTTGGGGTTTGACCAAAATAGTTTTGAGCATTTTTAAAGGTACACCATTACAATTTGATTTTTTTAATTATTTTAAAACATTTTTCTAAATTGTGATTAGTTGTTCAAATGCATCTCTTATTGCAGCGGCTAGTAAAGATTTTCAACGATTGTGGAAGGATATTCAACGTCCTTTAATGAGATGACGCTTGCCTACCATATTCAACAAATGAATTTGTTATTCATCTCGACACATGCGGTGGATTCAATACAACTATTGTTTTGGTATACACTGCCATGCAGCGTTGTTATCAATGGGCTACTGCCATTTTCCTCCATTTACCTACACTCTTTGCTGTTGGTTTTCTATTACCTCCCTCTCTTTCCTGATTCTTTATTGTTATTCTTTTATTTTATTTATGTAATAATCTGTTATATGCTCAATGAATTTATCATATAATTATAAAATTTATTTATCATATAATTATAAAAATTAGTTGAAATAGATAAATAAATAAAAAAAATTGGAAATTCAATTTAATTTTTATTATTTATTATAAAAGTGTATCCAAATTTGAAACTTGACACTTCACAAATAATTTTCATATGGAAATGATGAAAGCCACATTGGGCCAATTGGTCTTCTCCAACCCACTATTCCATTTGCTTTGGTTTGATTCAGATCCTGTACGATTTTTTTTGTGGCTTCACATAAGTAACTCCACATCAATGGAGTTACTTATATCTCTTTTGATTGGATGTTAAGGACTTTGATTGGATGTTAAGGACTTCTTCTACTAAAGAGTTTTGTATGAAAGACATTTTAAATTAATTTATTTTTACATTTTCATTGTGGCTTTGATCATGTCATCTAGAATGTCATCAATGACATAAGGTTAAAATAAAAGTTTATTTTGTTTTTTTAATTATTATACTTAATAAAGAATTGTTTTATCTTATTTATTTTTCTTACTTTAATAATTTAATTTATACTAGAATTCTATAAGATCACAAGTAAGACACCTTTTGATTCTCTTGTTATAAGTTTGTCATCTTCTTTAACAAATAATGTACTAATTTGAAATAATAAACTTCCTAAAACAAATCCAAAGAAATACAGTTCCCTAGTTCCCTTTATTCAGCCTAAGAGGAACATGATCATACTTAGTTGATATTTTACATGGTAGATGGAAACAAAGTATCTCCCCAAAATAAATCCAAAGAAAGGCACATTCTTCAAACTTTAATAAATCCAAAGAAATACACTTTCTTTTGATCTTATAGTAGAAACAATCTTATAGAAACAAAATCATATTTAGTTGATATTTTATTTAGTAAATACAAATAGAGTGGTTCTTAATTTTTTTTTTTTCTTATTTGATTTTATCCAATTTGAATACTTACAATGTTTTCAGTCTCATTTTTGTAAATGGAATTTAATCAAATTTAATATGATACACTTTCTTTTATTCAATATAAATAAAATTGTATGGTGTGTGCAAGTCAATGATGGTCTCTCATGACAGGTTATTGGCAATGTAAACATGGAAACATGGAAAAACAATAATCTGTTAACTTAGAATGACTATTCAAGGTACTTTTACAATGAATTTGAATATGATTTAAGAAGATGATGATTATTCAAGGTACTTTTACAATGAATTTGAATACGGTTTAAGAAGATGAAACGTAGGAAATTAAATTAGTTTTCCGAATATACAACTTTTATTCATCGATGTTGTGAATAACTATTTCAAATTTGATTTTTTCTAAGAGTGGTATGTTATTTTTCCAACAAAATACAAGGTATATGTTTTTGTTCATGCAGGTGTTGAGTACCTTAACGATGAAATTTAGTTCCAAAAAATTGTATACTTGTAGAGAACCTTTTTTTTTCCAGTGCGGTGTATTTTCTGGAAATTTATAATATTAATTTTATACATTTTTTAAATTATCAAAGTCAATATATGCTTGAAATTACAACGTCTTTTGTTCGTGCAAGCTAAGAGGGTCTTAGCAAGATCAAAATAATTTATTTTATTTTAGATCATAGATATTGGTCTCTTCTAGTGTGACATATAACCCATTTAAGAAATGGTTAAGCCAACAAAAAGTTATAGAAAAAATAAGAGAAATATGTATTCTAAGATTTTGATATATGCAAAGACAAAAATAGATTAAAATAGTAAAACATATTAATTTAAAAAAAAAAATTGTATATTTGGAATTTGCATAACCAACTCTATCCATGTCTATAGTTTCATAGTTAGAGTATATAAATATAGCGTCAAAGTTAGAGATATCAAGAGGTGTTCACAAAAATGGAGGTTTTTATCATTTTGTAGACCAAACCACTATGTTTTTCATTTCAAACTTAAATCTGAGGCAACCAAGTCAGCATACACATTGTCAATCCCGCCCAAAAAAAATGGAATTCAAAAGTATGTGCATGCCCTCACACGCTCTATCACACTCTCACGTGCTCTATCTCTCCACCTCCCTCCCACTATCTCTTCTTTATCTCTTCTACATATGCCCCTATCTCCTAAATTTAATTCTCTCTCTACCCCCTCTCTGTTTTCCTCCCTCTTCCTCTCACACTCTCACACATTGTCTCTACTTCCCTTCTATGCCTTTCTCCCTTTACCTCCCACACTCTTTCTATCCCCACTCTATGTATTCCTCTCTCTCTCTCCCACAGTCTAACACACTCACTCTCTACCTCCCCTCTTTGTCTTACTCTCTCTCCCTCTCACACTCTCACACACTAGCAAGTTCGGTACATTGCAAGGAAAGGCATGGTAATGTATGATATGGTCTTGACCTAGACATGGAAAGGCATGTCAAGACCTAGACCTAGACTTAGACCTAGACTTAGACCATGAATTAGACCTATAAATTTCCTTGTGATGCCTCACATCCTCAAACCCAGTCCCTCTCTATCTCCTCCCTCTTCGACTCTCTCCCTCTCTCTCTGTCTCTCTCTCTCTCTCCCTCCTCTCTTCCTCCCTTTCTCTCCATCCCTCCCCCTCCCTCTCTCTCCCCCTCTTTCCCTCCCTCTCTCTATCTCTCTCCCCCTCTCTCTTCCCCTTTTTCCCTCCCTCCCCCTATACCTCCCTCTATCTTCCACATCTCTCTTTCTCAAGTTCCCTTTTGTTAGTCTCACTCTCACTTTCTCTTCCCCCCCTCTCACTCTCTCTAGCCCCCTCTCTCTCTCTCTTTCTCATTCTACCTCCCTCTCTATCTCTCTACATATCACTCTCAACCTCTTTTTTACTCTTGTCAGCTCTCTCCCTCCATCTCCTTCTTTCTGTCCTCCCTCTCTCTCTACCCTATCCCTCTATCTCTCCATCTGACTCTCAAGCTCTTTTATACTCTTGTTGTCTCTTTCCCTCCCTCCCCTTATCTCCCTCTCTCCCCCTCTCTTGTTTTCATGTACTCCTATGACTTCAAAGCCACTCATCTTTTCCAGTCCCTCCCCAACAGGACCATGTAACTAGACAATGGGTAATTACTTCACCAAAGAATGAAACCTCTCCATTAGATACTTGGAATTGTGAGTTATGTGGTGAAGAGTTTTCTAATTATGTCACCACAAATTTCTAATGAAAATAAAATACGAAATAAAATTGCATAAACATATATCTTAGAATATTTAGCCACCAATAATTCATAAACATGCTCAATTAACAACCATTCTTTGCTCATACCATTCCATTTAAAGAGAACCAAGTTATGAAGAATCATAAGCATGCTCAATTAACAACCATTATTTGCTCATACCATTCCATTTAAAGAGAACCAAGTTATGAAGAATAATTCAATGAATGAGATGATAGAAATGAAAAACATTCATAAAGAATATACTAACAGAAATAAATACTAAAATTTGGATAATGACTATAGTGTTTGATCAATGGTTTCTTTGGAAGTGACAATCATACATAGAGTGGTCTCTAATGTGGAAGAATAAGGTGTGGCTTTGAAACACTACTCCTAGCAAGGAACCTCAAACTTATTATTTTCATGCCATGTTGAATATTGTCTTTACTAAAACAATGACATATGACTTGCATCATTATCTCTTAGTTCCTGACAAAACTATAAGTAGAGTGTGCATGATTATAAAAGCATCATCCTCCAAGGTATCCCTAAAGTATGTATGAATGATAGAGGGTTTATATGTATATGTTTTAGTATATATCCACTTCCATATACAAAATCCCTTATGTATATGCACATGTATATGAAGTGGTATATGCATATATGAAATCCATTCCGTATACTAACACATATACCTTGTATATATGGAAGCCCTTATGTATATGTGCATATATGGAAGTCGACCACTTCCATATATGCCGATATATAGAAGTGGTCAGTTTTTGTATATTTGCATATAAAAAAGTGGTTGACATCCATATATTTGCATTTACATAAGTCACATATTATACATAAGTCAATCACTTCCATATATGCGCAATTACAAAATCCACCTTTTGTATATGCAACTTCTATATATGCGTATATATGGTCCAAGCCAACCACTTTTGTATATGGGCACATACAAAAGTTGGCCACTTTCGTATATGTACATACACGGAAGTAGACCAATTTTATAAATACACAAATAAGGAAGCTACCTTCCATATATGCACATATTTTCATTTACATAAGTCGCATATTATACATAAGTCAATCACTTCCGTATATGTGCAATTACAAAATCCACCTTTTGTATATGCAACTTCTATATATGCGTATATATGGTCCAAGCCAACCACTTTTGTATATGGGCACATACAAAAGTTGGCCACTTTCATATATGTACATACACGGAAGTAGACCAATTTTATAAATACACAAATACAGAAGCTACCTTCCATATATGCACATATTCGAAAGTGACCAGCTTTCTTATATGTGCATATCCAGCTTCCATATATGCACATTTACAGAAGTGGTCGACTTCCGTATATGCACATATATAAAAATCGATTGGCTTTTGTATATGCGCATATATGGAAGATGAAAATTTCTTTATGTGTGCACATATAAGGAGGTCGACCACTTATGTATATGCACACGCATATATGGAAGTGACCGACTTTCGTATATACATATATGGAAGTGGTCAACTCTCGTATATGCGCATTTATGGAAGTGGTCATCTTCTGTATATGCACATATATAGAAGTCGGTCAAATTTTGTATATGTGCATATACGGAAGTGGTTGAATTCCATATATGTGCATATATAGAAGCCAACCACTTCTGTATATGTGCATATACGGAAGTTGGCCACTTCTGTGAATGCACATATATGGGATCTGAGCACTTCTGTATATGTGCATTTACGAAAGGGATTTTGTATATGAGCATATACAGAAGCCGACGAATTTTGTATATGTGCATATATGGAAGTGGTTGGCTTCCGTATATGCACATATATCAAGGTCGGTCACTTTTGTATATGCACATTTACAAAAGTGGTCGAATTCCATATATGCACATATATGAAAGTTGGCCACTTATGTATATGTGCATATACAGAAGTCGACCTCTTCCATAAATGTGCATATACGGAAGCCACCTTACATATATGTGCATATACAAAAGTGGCCAACTTCTGTATATGTGCACTTATAGAAGTGGTCAGCTTCCGTATATGCACATATACAAAAGTCGATCAACTTTCGTATATGCGCATATATAGAAGTGGACACATTTTGTATATGTGAATATATGAAATTTGACCCTTCTGTATATGCACATATACAAAAGTCGGCCTCTTCCATATATGCTCATTTACAAAAGTGGACAGCTCCCATATATGCACATATACAAAATTCATCCACTTCTATATATGTGCATATATGAAAGTCGACCACTTCCATAAATGCGCATATACAGAATCCACCTCCATATATGTGCATATACGGAATCCACCTCTATATATGCGCATATGAGGAAGTGGTTAGATTTTGTATATGTGCACTTACGAAAGTGGTCAGCTTCCGTATATGTGCATATACAGAAGTCAGTCATTTTTCATATATGCACATATAAGGAAGTCGGTCACTTCCATATATGTATACATGTATAGAAGTGGTTGGCTTCCATGTATGCACATATAAAAAATCCATCCACTCCTGTATATGTGCATATATAAAATTCGGCCACTTCCGTCTACGTGAATATATGGAAGTTGGTCACTATTGTAAATGCGCATATATAAAAGCCTATGAAAAAGGCAGAAAATTGACAAATATTATCTGGGGAATCAAAGAACAATCTGAAAGAATGTTATCATCTTTGGAATATATGGCTAGGATGGGATCAAACCACTTCAAATCATTGTACTTAGCAAATAGAAGAGTATCCATTGATGTTATTTTACAGATGGCACTACTTTTCCCCCGTTTTGTTGAAGAGGAGGAAAATGAAAAACTCATGGAATAGGTATTTGAAGCAGAATTAAAAGAAGTTCTACATAGTTTTTAAAATGATAAAAGTTTGATTCCATATGCGTGGTCTAAGTATTTCTTTGTAGGTCGTTATGATCTCGTAATATCGGATCTCCTCAAATTTATTGAAGAATCAAGACCCAATCCCCTTTTAATGCCACCTTTATAGATTTAATTCCAAAACAAGATGCCCCTGTTAGCTTGGATGAATATAGACCCATTTCTCTATGCAATTGTATGTATAAAATAATTGCAAAAATCACAAGCAGAAGAATAAAATGCATCCTCTCTAAATCAGTATAGAAGCTTTTGTAAATGCGCATTTATGAAAGTTGGCTTTTATATATGTGCGTATACGGAACCATGCATATACGGAAGCCAATTTCCATAAATGCGCATATACAAAAGTTGGCTTTTGTATATTCGTTCATATATGAAAGCACGCATATATGAAAGCCAACTTCTATAAATGCACATATACAGAAGTTGGATTTCGTATATGTGCACATTTACGGAAGTACACATATATGGAAGCCAACTTTTGTAAATGCACATTTATGAAAATTGACTTTTGTGTATGCGTGGATCTACGGAGGTACGCATATGCAAAAGCCAACTTCCGTAAAAGTGCATTTACGAAAATTGTCTTTCGTATATGAACGCTTTTGTATATGCACATATACTGAATACAATTTTTGTAAATGCACATATACAACAGTTGGATTCCGTATATGTGAATTTATAGAAGCTTCTGTATATGAACATTTATGGAAGTTGTCTTCCATATATGTGTGCTTCCGTATACGTGGATATACGGAAGTCAACTTCCATAAATGTGCATTTACGGAAGCCAACTTTCGTATATGCGCGTTTACGAAAGAACCCTTTTGTAAATGCACATTTACTGAAGTTGGTTTTCGTATATGTGCACTTCCGAATATATGCATACAATGAATCCAACTTCCAAAAATGCACATTTATGGAAGTTGGCTTTTGTATATGTGCATTTATGGAATTTTCCTTTCGTACATGTTTTCTTCGGTATACGTGCATATACGGAAGTCAACTTCCATAAATGTGCATTTACAAAAACCAACTTATGTATATGCACATTTATGAAAGCACCCTGCCATAAATGCACATTTGCTGAAGTTGGTTTCCATATATGTGCACTTTCGAATATGCGCATATATTGAATCCAACTTTTATAAATGCACATATACGGAAGTTGTCTTCTGTGTATGTGCATTTATGGGAATTGGATTTTGGAAGCACGCATATATGAAAGCCAACTTTCGTAAATGCGCATTTACATGAATTGACTTTTGTATATGTGCACTTCTATATATGTGCATATACTGAATAAAAATTTTGTAAATGCGCATTTACAAAAAATTTATTCAGTATATGCGCATATATGGAAGCACACATATATGGAATCCAATTTTCATAAATGCTCATTTATAAAAGTTGGCTTTTGTATATGCGCATTTATGAAAGTCGGCTTCCGTATATGCCCACTTATGGAAGAGCACATATACGAAATCCAACTTCCATAAATGCACATATACGAAAGTTGGTTTTCGTGTATGTGCACATATACGGAAGCCAACTTCCATATATTCTCATTTACGAAAATTGACTTTTATATATGCATATATACTAAATCTAACTTCCATAAATCCACATTTACAAAAGTTGGCTTCTATATATGTGCATTTATGAGAGTTGGATTTCGTATATGAGAACTTATGTATAAGCACATATACAAAAGTTGAATACAATATATGCACATATACAAAAGTACGCATATACAAAAGACAACTTCAGTCAATGCGCATTTATGGAAGGGTGCTTTCGTAAATGCACATATATGGAAACACACATCTACAAAAGTCAACTTCCATAAATGGGCATATATGGAAGTTTTCTTTCGTATAACATATACAAAAGTCAACGTCGATAAATGCACATTTATGCATATTGATTTTCATATATGTGCGTTTTTCTATATGTGCATATATTGAATATAACTTCCATAAATGCGCATTTTTGAAAGTTTGTTTCTATATATGTGCATTTATGGAAGTTGGATTCCATATATGAGTGCTTCTGTATAAGCACATATACAGAAGTTGGCTTCCATAGATACACATTTACGGATCATTTTCATATATGCGCATATACAGAAGCCAAGTTCCGTATATGAGAATTTACATCAGAACACTTCTATAAATGAGCATTTATGGAATTGACTTCCATATATGCGCATATAGGGAAATCCAACATCCATATATGTGCATTTACGGAAGTTGGCTTCCGTATATGCATGCTTTGGTATACATGCATATATGTAAGCCAATTTCCATATATGCACATTTATGGAAGCACACATATGCATAAAACAATTTTCGTAAATGCGCATATATGGAAGGTTGTTTCCATAAATGCACATACATGGAAGTTGGCTTCTGTATATGTGCACTTACATATATTCACATTTACAAAAGACGACTTTCGTAAATGCATGCATATACAGAAGCACGTATATATGAGAGCCAACTTCCATAAATGCACATTTATGGAAATACACTTCTGTATATGCGCTCTTACATATATGCACATATATTGAATAAAACTTTCGTAAATGCACATATATGGAAGTTGGCTTCTGTATATGCATGCATTTACTGAAGTTGGCTTCTGTATATGCGCACTTCTGTATACGAAAGTCAACTTCCATAAATGTGCATATACAAGCTGGATTTTGTATATGCACACATATATGGAAGAGAACTTCCATATATGCACATTTACGGAAATTGACTTACATATATACGCACTTCCATATATGCACATATACTAAATCTAACTTCCATAATGCACATTTATGAAAGTTGGCTTCTATATATGTGCATTAATGAGAGTTGGCGTTTGTATATGAGGGTTTTTGTATGAGTGCATATACAAAAGCCAACTTTCGTATATGCGCATTTACGGAGCACTTTCGTATGAGAATTTACAGAAAGTGGAAATAGTATATGTGCATATACGAAAGCGCACATATACAAAATACAACTTCAGAAAATGCGCATTTACGAAAACACCATTTACGAAAGGGTTCTTTCGTAAATGTGCATGTATGGAAGTTGGCTTCCATATATGTACATTTACTATATGCGCATATAGGAAAACACACATATACGGAAATGAAATTCCATAAATGGGCATATACAGAAGTTGGATATTGTATAAGCGCACATATACAAAAGGCAACTTTTGTAAATGCCCATTTATGGAAATTGATTTCTGTATATGTGCACTTCTGTATATGCGCATATACTGAATCTAACTTCCACAAATGCGCATTTATGAAAGTGGAATTCTATATATGTGCATTTATGGGAGTTAGCTTCCGTATATGAGCGCTTTGTATATGTGCATATAAGAAAGCCAATTTTTGTATATGAGCATTTACAGAAGCACACTTCTATAAATGTTCATTTACGGAAGTTGACTTCTGTATATGCACATATACGGAATCCAACTTCCATATATGTGAATTTACAGAAGATGTCTTTCATAAATGTGCTCATATACAGAAGTACGCATATACAAAAACCAACTTCCGTAAATGTGCATATAATGAATAAAACTTTCATATAAGTGCATATACAGAAGCCAACTTTTGTATGTGCGCATGTACAGAGAACTTTCGTATACATGCATATACATAAGTCAACATTTACAGAAGCACACTTTTGTAAATGCACATTTATGGAAGTTGGCTTATGTATATGCACATCTATGGAAGCACGCATATACGGAAGCCAACTTCCGTGAAAATTTACGGAAGTTGGTTTCCGTATATGCACGCTTCCGTATACACGCATATACATAAGTAAACTTCCATATATGCACATTTACAAAAGTTGACTTCTGTGTGTGTGCATTTACAAAAGGTTGCTTCTGTAAATGCACATATACAGAAGTTCATTTTCGTATATGTCACATTCAATGAAGTTATATAATTTTTAATAACATGTAACCTTGACTCTCATTGTAATTTAACATTTTATCTAGGAAACAAATCATAAAGAAAAAAATATTTACATATATTAGATTTCAAAATACTAATATGATTAGTTAAATAATAACCACAAATCAAAGTAATTCAAAGCCCTCTTAACATGGATAAAATTCCCACGATTCCAAGTGATACCAGTACTATTTACATAGATAAAATTTCATAATACTATCCAAATAATAACCACTCTTCAAAGTGATGCAAGGTACTTCTGTAAATATAAAGTGAATCTCACACTAAC
>JZKD02S2325739.1:0-11665 GCA_000966675.3 Picea glauca
TCAATTATCGGCGTCGTCAGTTGGCCCTGCGACACCAACCCGCAGCAGAGGTAATTGACCTTACTTCATCACTGGCAGATCTTCACGCCATTTCCCCCGAACCCGAGGCACTCCCTACGCCTCCATGGTTCTTAGACAACGTATCCGAGGACTTAGCCCATAACCCACCTAACTCTCCTTCCCATGCTTCTACGGAGATTCTTCACCCAACCACCGCGGATTCTCCTCAGTCCTTCAACATCTGGTTTATGTCGAGTGAGCCCTCACCCTCTTCCAGCATTATCCCCTCTGTTCCTTCTGCAGGGGGAAACCACACTGTCACTGAGATCACTCCTCATGACCCATTATATTCTCGTCGTTTCCAATGCGACGAAGAAATATTAGAAGAGCTACAACGCCCAGACTCTCCCTAGGACGCACTACATCATCATGCACTCTTCCTTCCACAGGAATCCCTCATGCCTCCTAGCCACAATCCCATTTTCGCGATCGAAACCAAAGACTTTATCCCCTCAGGAACGATCGATTGGTTCAACAACCCCATTCCGGCACCTGACGCTTTCGAAGAAGGTAACTTGGCTAACATTTCCCCCACCATCAAAATCGACCTTTCCATTAAACCAGGAATCGTCGAAGAAATCATCATTGGAGAAGTTTGTACTCCTGCGGAAATCACTGCATACAAAGCCCTCTTCCAAGAATTTCGGGATATATTCGCCTGGTCATACACAGAGATGCNTTTTTACATCGTTGCATCATGTATTAGGAAAAATATAATGGATATGAATGGAACTTAAGAAGAAGATATAAGTGAGCAAAGTAATAAATACATATATTGAAGTGTCAATAATATGTATCTATTTGAACAATGATAATTTATGTAATCGTGAAGAATTGGACAAGGTCTAGGAATGCTATTGTAGTAGAAGAAAGATCAAACAAAAATTTGCAAGTATATTTTAATCCTTAAAGAAACAAAATTATATTTTGATAGTATGTTTAACAATTGTATCCGATAGACCAATTTTGGTCTCAATGGAGGTTAATCACCATCATCATCATCATGTTAAGAATAATTTTAATTTAAAAGTTTACATTGAAGATATACATAGATAGAGGGAGATAAAAAGAGCTATCTACGTTGAGAATGTTTTTGAAGATAAATTTTAGAGCTCAAAATATATATTTATTAAATTCACTCCTATATAAAATTACACCTTTTTTTTTTAAATATTAAAATATGGGCTCAAATGAAAAGTTGATTATTTATATAATAAAATATGTATTGGAATTGTTATAGTGCAAGTTGTAGGTTGGGAAAAGCCCGACCCAACCACAAAGCAAGTGCTACAACTTGGGAATCCTACACCCAATGTCACCTTGATGTAGGTCCCGCACTTCAAGGGTGAATAGGTCACTCTAGGGAGGCGATCTCAGTGACCCTAGAGGGATAGAGATGGAGACGGAGATGAAAGGAAGTGAAGCCCCTAGAGGTCAAGTCTAAGTGGGATGAAAGGTGGGAAGAGATGCCTTGTAAGTCAAGTAATTGTTTCCCCACATGTATAGTACTTCTCTGGATGATTGTACCTGCCCGAGACACAAGGAAATCCAACTTGCAATGATAATGTTAGTATGGATCAGCAAGTTAAGCTTGTTGTCCCTAATTTGCAGCAGTAGATGACAATTTATATCAGCAAATAAAATATCTAAATCAACATACAAAGATCTAAACTATTTAAGTAAATCAACATGAAGATTAGCAATGAATATAGGATGAAAAATGACACTTAAGAAGCAAGAGAAGATGGTTGTTGTAAACATGTATTTTTTACAGAAAATTGCAGCCTTATGGCTGCAGCATTCAATGGCACAAAACAACAAAATCAACCATGGAAAAGTGCCAAGAACTAGCCCAAAAGATGCACCCTAGTTAGTAGAGTAAGTGAGCAAAATTTAGGAGTTAGTTTAGGAGTCATGAGAGTGTTAATAGCTAGGGTTATGCATCTGTAATGGTTGTAGGTTAAATTTTGTAACAACAATTAGAGTAGTGGGTGGGAGGGGATGCCCTAGTGGCGGAAGACTCCTCTCAATGAGGCAAATCAACTTCAAGCAAGAAAAATTTTAAAAGATAAAAAATTACGTTTCCCAAGGCAATGATTTTATATCTCCAATGCAAAAAAGTATGACCAGTGCCTTTACCATTGGGTTAATGGAATCAAATAAACAAAGAGCTAGAGAAGCTACCTCCTTGGGGGTGTAATCCCTTTTACTTCCCAAGACAATTTTCTCTAGCTAGGGTTTAAGCTAAGAGGGTGTATGCCCTTATACTTCTCTTAGCAAACCCTTGTATAATCAATGGGATGAAGCATAAAATGATGAAGACTATGGTGGGGGTGTATGCCCTTATACTTCTCACCTAGATCCTAGCATAACAATACTTGACTTAAAAAAAAATGATAGCATAATAGTAAAATACGATACCAAGATCAAGAGAAATGCTAAGATAATTCACCATAAGAGCTAGAAAACATCATCCAAGGCTAGTGCTAGACTTCCCCATCAACCATTCATCAATATAGCCATAAACAAGTGCACAAGAGATAAAAAGAGCCAACTATAGCGAAAATTTCAGACCAAGTCCTCTCACAATGAGGGAGAGTTATGTTAAAATGAGATCTTATGATCTCTTATTTATACAAATGTCACCAAGGTGACTTGTCCACAAATTAAGGGGAAAAACACAAGATTAAGGGTCAACAACCCTAATCTTTCCCCCTTTACAAAGTAATTCATTTAAAATTCACTTTTGCACATAAGAAAACCCTAATTTTAGAAGGATGTCTCCCTTTTAGGGGACGTTTTTCCACTTTGAGGAAGTCGTTGGTGTTGGAGAAGCATGGGTAGGTCTCTTGTTGTTGGATAAATCGGTAAATGCAGACATAAACTAATCTCCCTAGATCCACCTAGATCTAGAACAAAACAAGACAAAACATGGCACTTTCCCTAGGCTCTAATCATCGAATTTACTACCAAACAAAATATGAGAGAAATACCTTTAAGTGTCGCTTCCTTATGTCTTTGTTGTTCCTGTTTCACTTTGGTGCTCTTGTGATACTGATCCTGCAGTGAGACACAAACCAACCAAAGTGAAAGCAGTAGAAGTATATTCAATGACAACCTATGCACATGATCAAGGAATTATGCAAAAAAATGAAGATAATTCTATGGGAAAGAAGCATGCCACTGTATTATATTAAATAATAGGAAGAGAGATTACAACTGGATGCCTTGATGTCGTAAGGTTCCTCCCAACAATTACTTGCTTCCCACATACTTCTTGCTCCAAGGATTATGAGACCATATATCTGATATCTACTCACAATCTATCTTGATAAAGAAAATCTCAAAGCCAATATAAAAGCTCCAAAAAAATCCAAGCTACAAAACTCAATAACAAGCCAATCTCCAAAGCTAACAATCTCAAGCCAAATTCAACTAACTTTCTCCATGAGAGCTCCTCTCCTTTTATAAGTTGAAGAGGATAAGGTGAGGAGGTTAGGGCAATCCCACTAAATCATGAAAGCGAGTAAGATCCAAACTGTTCGGAGGCCACCTCACCATAGAAGCTTCTCCTTCTAGAAGCATTGAGAAGACGCTCGTTTTTCCCACGTACAGGAATTTATGCACCCTTGCTATAGTGCATCCTGCAGAAACCAGGAATTTCCTCACCCTGGCTATAATGCAACTTGCGGAAACCAGGAATTTCCTCACCTTGGCTATAGTGCAGCCTGTGGAAACCAGGAATTTCCTCACCCTGGCTATAGTGCAACCTACGGAAACTAGGAATTTCCTCACCCTAGCTATAGTGCAACCTGCGGAAACCAGAAATTTCCTCACCCTGGCTATAGAGAAACCTGCGGAAATCCTCCAAAATAGGGTTTTTACAAAAGAAAATACAACTTCTTCTCCCAGGGAAAGTTATTCTCCCTTCTTTCTTCAGGAATTCAGGCTATTGATCATTCTAAAGACAAAGGATAGGTTTACATCATTAACGGTCATAGGGATGAAGAAAATAATGTGTARCAGAGAGCCCCCCAAAGTATGAAGTTAAAACATAGTGATAGMTGAAATACTTTGTCGAGTGTGTGTAGGGAACAAGGAACGGTCGGTCGAAAACCTGCCAACAAACAAGGAAATACAGTACAYTAATATATCATCACTGAGGTAGRCATTCCCATACTCAGAATACAAATGACTCAAAGCATAAATGCCAACATGTGGAGATCCATGTCAAGTAATATAGGTCATGGCCACCAAACATACACTGTGGATCCATGCCATTATGACTCAAATATGAACATAGCCACCAAAAATACATTGTGGATCTATGTATTAAAGACTCAAATTTGAACATAGCCACGAGACATACAATGTGGATCTATGCAACAATACAAATTGAATATAATCCAACGCAACCTGAATCTGTCAAAAAAGATCTAGGGTCTTCATCTCCACCACTCTATAGTACAAATCTATCCATGTGATTACAGGTGCTGAAGTCGAACATGGTAGAAACCACCTAATTACCGGTCATTAGTGTATACCGTTAACAAGTGCTAGGGAAATCACCATTAATGTCAATGAATCCCAAGGTACTCTAGTACAACCCAACGAATGTGAATTAATGAGTTGAGGTCAAACACTTGGCAGAACCTTTCGATTAGGGGTCAATAATGAAAACCCACTGTCGAAAGCGAGGAAACCTGCCATTGAGGCATGCAAGTTCCAAGGTACCAATTAGTTTCTAAGTCTAATTCCTGGATAATGAATTGAAGTTGACAGGAAAATACTCGTCACAGGAGGGCCTTAATGTATCCCACATCAATGACATGAAACAGGTAACAAGATTTGAAGTAGATTAGAGTAACAAGTGATTCAGGACTGACTCAGGGATGGCCAATGAAGTATAAGGCTTAAGGACTGCAGAAATGGCCGACAGAATAGAAGGATTTCTGGGTTGAACTTCTCTTTGAATATATTGACGACACGACAATTGTCTTGGAAACACTAACTCAACAACAGGGATCACAGACCGATTTGTAATCTTATAAAGGAGTATGATCAAGAGACAAGTGGTTTTTCCCAACCTAGACACAAAGCAAGTGAAAGGGTGTCATGTTCAAAGGTGACTCTTCCATGGAATATAGGTTTAGATACATTTCTTTTCCAATTTTTCCCCCACCATTTCTGGCAAGTACCTCTTTATTTTTGCGCAAGCTTGAGGAGGATAACATATGCTTGTTGATGTAAGCTCATCCTTTGGACGAGTCCCTCAGAGTATATTTAACAAACCCTAAGAAGGAGTGATTCGGTCCCATATGGGTCTTTTGATGTTTCTTTAGCGAGTCCAAAGAGAGGAAAACTCGGGGGTTTTTCATGTTTAGAGAGTCTAAAAAACACTTAAAGAAAACTCCCTTAGTTCCTTTTTCGTAAATTAGTTTAATGAGACCGAAAAAGTGATAAATTATCACCCATCAAACGTTTTCTTCAAATACTTTTACGAGCTTGAAAAGAACAAGGTCGCTCAACAATATTTTCATATTTGGAGAGTCTGAAAAGAGCTTAAAGGGAACTCCAGGGGGTTCCTTTTTTGTATAACCTTTACGAGTCCAAAAAAGTGATAAAAGTATACTCGATTACATTCTCATGTATTTACGAGCATGAGAAAGAACAAAGACTAAGCTCGGTAACTTATTCTCATGTATTTATGAGCATGAGAAAGAACAAAGACTAAGTTCGGGATTGTTTTCATTTTTATGCAAGATTTAAAACAAAACATAACTGTGTTTGGGATAGATTTTATTTTTTAACAAGCTTAAAGCTAAAAAAAAACTATGCTTGGACCTAGCTTCATTTTTATACAAGCTTGAACTAGAGGAAACTATGTTTGAGGTAGGTGGTTTCATTTTTACACAAGGTTGAACCATAGAAAACTATGCTTGGACTTCCCAACGCATAACATAGGGATGGTTGGTACTTAGCCCCCAACTTAAGAAACTAGCGGCTCAACTTTATCATGAAGTCCAGAGGCTGAGGCAAATGCCCCCCAAGCTTCGTTTCATCCAACTGCAAAGGAGAATGAAATTAAGTTTCAAATACTAGACGAAGGACTTGACTCAAACAGAGAGGGGGAATAATCTGTTTCATTTTTTAACGAGCTTGACACGGGAACAAGAACTATGCTCGGGAATCCAGGTTCAATCCCCAAACCTCTGTTTCATTTTTTAACGAGTTTGACACAGAAACGGGAATTATGCTCGTAAGCTCTGTTTCATTTTTAACGAGGTTTCTACAGAGACGCAAAAATTATCCTCGCAGCTGGTTTCATTTTTTAACGAGCTTGGAAGCATAAAACCATGCTCAACTTCTGTCTTCTTGATCACGGCTTCCAAAAGGATAGTGATCTGGAAGGACACCATGTCAAGGGACAAAAATCGATCATGGCCTCTAAGAGATCTTCACTCGATGGAAGAAACACACTCTGGAAAGAACCCATGTTGAGGGTCGCAATAGGGGTAAGGAGATCAGTCTCCAATAGCCATACTGAAGAGATTACCATGTCAACTACCAGATCTAAGTCATAAGAGACAAAGCCTACAATGAGAGGCTCATCATTATTGGTAGGTGAAGGCATGGGAGACAACGCCACATAATTAACATGTGGCAGGGGCAATACCGTCTGCATATAAGAACCATTTAGGGAGGTAATCCAGTCAATATGGATGAATGAAAGTTGATCAATAGTTAGAATTCTTCCATCGTGAGGGAAATATATCACACGAAAAAGAGTGGACACAATAGCTTTCATGGCATAGACATAATCCCACCCAAGGAGTAAAGCAAAATCCAAGGGATCTTGGACTACCATGACATCAATAAAGACAGTTTTCCCTCTCAAAGTTATAGGAAACTGAGGAAGGGTCCCTAAAGGTTGACTGGTTCTTCTATTAAACGCTAACAGATTCCGCGTAACCGATGCAAGATGAGGACAACCTAAATCTTGCCAAGCAATATAGGACAAAATACTAACAGACGCACCTTCATCTATCAGCGTCTGAGGAACATCCTGACCACAAACCTGCACTGTAATCTGGAAAGGAATGTGAGAGGGAAGACGAGGTCTAGTTAGCACACCCCAATTAAAAAGGATGGATTTGTTACTTGGTGGAGGTTCCACGGGAGAAGGAGGAATGCCCCCCGACACGGTAGATTTTGTATCAACAAGAAAAACGTGAGCAGTATTGGGTTTACTCTCTAGCGGGAGAGTAGGATCGACTAATAATGACGTCAAATCGACCACTTGGGTTTCATTCTCCAAGGGGAGAATGGGGTCGATGGGTGTAAAGGGATTGACCACTTGGGTTTCACTCTCTAATGAGAGAGTGGGATCGATCGAGGATAGGATTGAAGCGATCACTTGGGTTGCACTCTCCAAGGGGAGAATGGGATCGATGGGTGGAATCATATCGACCACTTGGTCAATTGGTCCAACTAAGGATGTGACCAGATTGACTACCTGATCAATCAGACTGACTGATGGGGGAACCAAATTGATCATTCCATAAACTACAGGTGGGTTGAGAGAAAGCTTGCGATAAGCAACTGGAAGTTGAGGTGGTGAAACAATGATGTCTTCCAGTAATTTCAAGGCTTCGTCCATACAAGGGCAAAGGTGAGTTTGATGACTCCCTTCGCATAACCTACAAGGAAACTTGACTCTACTTTTCTTCTTCCCAAGTGTATTTTGACTAGTTGACGGGAGGTCATCAACATGTTGTTCAGAGGTTGATGGCATGGGTTGGCGAGGGTGTGTAGACCATACTTCTATAACCTTGGATAGACCAGGGCAATCCTTAAGAAGATGGCTACCCTCACAAAGCCTGCAAGGGTACCTGGGTTTATAGGTTGTTTGGGTGATCTTGACATCATCAACAATCCCAACACGATCAACAATAACTAGTTTCTTTCCAACACGTCCGACAGTGGTTGGAATTTTGGACCCTTGTTTATTTTTCTTTTTCTTATTCTTCCTTTTCTTCTTCTTCTTATCCACCGAGTTACTAGCTTCAAAGATTTCACTCGATGAAGAAGATGAAATGGAAGAAGACCTTGCAAGTGGAGAAGGTGAAGAATATCTTACTGGTGAAGAAGGCGAAGGATCAAAATGAGGTTGATGTTCTTGGGGGGAAGTTCTTACAACATAAGCACAAGTTGCATTCAGGATTACCTGAGTGGAAAAAAACCATATTGGTAATCCAATTGTGAGACCTGGAAGGATCAAAGTAGCGATGTGAGGAGGACCAATGTTCCCTTAAGAAGGAAAAATAAAAGGTTCCCGTGGAACATGGGTTCCTTCATTGGTCGTTACGGGAATGGACACCATTAAATAAATATCCAACCTGAAGTCTGCTAGGGAGAACAAACAACACACGCTAAAAATATAGTAAGTAAGCAAGCAAACAAAACCTTCTCACAATGAGCACACTAGTTGGGGATTAAATCCAATGTCGCGGGAACAAAGTAAGAAGGGGCTGAGATAGAGCGGGTGGAAAATTTACGTTGACGACCTGCTTTACGGACTTACACCCTGGTGCAAGCATCTAAGCCCACATGCCAAGCATCTAAGAACTCTCATCATGGTGAAGACCCTCTTTTCTTCAAAACGTCCATGTGTCAAATGAGTGGCACCTCACCACTATGCCCTAGCCCCCCAATCATGACATCAAGCTCATAAATAGGATGTCTTTCCCCTCCTGGGAAAATCGTTTGGCAAGTAAGGGTTTGGATATGTCGTCTAAGTCATCATCAAGTCCTTCCAAGTTTGATCTCTCTTATCCGGCATGTGGGCCCCTGGCATCCAACCTGTGGGCTTGTAGCCCCATGGAAGCCCAAGCTAGGCTTGTTCTCCCAAAAATGTCCACCAACTAGGTCCTGCAAAGAAAAATGAGCATGCCCTCCAAGGATATCAAGTCATAACATCATGATAAGTGAATCCAATCAATAAATAAGTCATATAAGCATGTGCATCAAATATTACTATATCAAACAATTAATTGCTCAAAGACATTATGCGACTTGTCAAGCTTGAATATGGGAGGGTTGACGAGGTGTCCTATTGGGTAGATGTTTCCCTAGGTCAAGGAGAGTTTCCAAGAGATCCCTCTCTAATCCATGTAAAGTGGATGAAGTGGTTGGGGTCAAGACTCAATGGGAATAGGGATCATGCCATACAAGGGGTCATAGTGTCCCATTCATGGGTTCCCTCGTAGAGGGTGTGTGGTACCTTTGTCCGCAATGCACTTTTTCCAAGCCCATCGATTTCCTTTTATCTTTATTTCTTTGTTTTCTTTCAATATAGCATAAGGAGAGGTTGAAGGTCACTGCCCTGGCGTGGTGACCAGATGATGGTAATGTCACCCACAAACACCTAGTGGAAATGAGAAGGTTGGCTCGTGATGAGACCCCCTTTCTCTTTGCCATGCAATTAAGAGTCATTGCCCTGGTTTGGTGATCAGATGATGACAATGCCATACCACTAGATATTCATGGATGTGATAGGTCGGCTTGTAATGAGACCTCCTATCCTTTAACAAACCTTTTAAGCATTCTTTATTATATTGTGGGTCCCCTTTACTCAAAGATAAGCATTTCATTGCTTTCTTGAGTGATCCCTAGGTGAAGCATCTGGAAGGCTTAAACAATGATTTTATCTTTTACCCAACATCAAACCCTCTGGATCTTCAGCCTTTTCTTCCCATAGTATGAGGTTCAACCCCTTCTTGGGTCAATACACCCTAAAATCCCAAGAGATAATGAAATAGAAGGGAATAATGATGGAAATTGGTAAGTATGGTTGGGAACGGTACAATGGCTCATTAAGGGAGTTCCTAGTAGCAAACCCATTCCAAAGGAAGACCAATTACTAGGGAACAATGTCAACCACCAAGGTGAATCAAGAAAAAAGGAATAATGTCCAAGCATATATCATGAATCTAGAGCACTATAAGATACAACGTAATCAAATGTCTTGAATATTGAAATGATACTCACCATAATACTGACTTGTACTTCATGGAGCAAGGCCCACTGCCTTCTATAAGCCAACTGATTTGGTGGATGCTAGCTGCAAACATGTGACTATCTATGGTGGTGAGTAGGTTTCCCATCTGTGCAAAAGGGTATTGTTGGTCATGTAGTCTCTCAACACTCCATATCTGCAACTTGAGGGCTTCGAGACATAATCTCCTTAGTTATCCGGAAAATGAGGATAACATATAGCTCCTATTTGAGGACATGTGCTCACCGTAGAGTGCATGAGAACCACAACATCTCCTGGTAGAACTATGCCTACAAGGGAACATCAAACTATTAAGTGTAGGATGGCCTACTCATCCTTGTTCTCATATGATGTTAATCAAAACCCAGTAAACTAGAAAAAGAAAATTTTGACATTTTTTTTGAAAATTTCTAAACTAAGCATGAAATCAATATGCAAGTAGAGCAAAATGAAAATGA
The DNA here is from genome assembly GCA_000966675.3 of Picea glauca. Lineage (NCBI taxonomy): Eukaryota > Viridiplantae > Streptophyta > Pinopsida > Pinales > Pinaceae > Picea > Picea glauca. The sequence goes on from JZKD02S2325739.1 coordinate 10,576, forward strand.
AATGCATCTAAACTAGTATGAGAAATCAAGATTCAAATTGCAGGGAATCGAAATGACTTACCTACTTAGATGGGGAATGGGCCCTGAAGAAGTCATGTGACCTATATGTGAGTTTGGAGAAGAGTCGCATCTACTGGTAGTGACATCTTTCTCCCGTCTAATGCTGTTAGATAGTACCTTTCTTTGCCAGACCTCTTCTTGATGATGTAAGGGCCAAGTCATGAATTGTTGTATTCTTGGTCATATATGGGCTTGCCCTTTATTTTGTCCCACATGAGCACAAGACTTACTTCATTGAAATTGATGCAAGGTGTATTCTTATCATGTGGAGGCTCTGTGTGGACTGTATCTTTGACAATTTCTTCATGTTTCTCATCTTCCTTCTTAAAAAATTGGATAGACCCTGGCTCCTTCCCATGGTATTTTGCAAGTTTGCATTTGTATTGATCTTTCCATGGAAGAAGTGTGTCTATGGAGTCCTCCTGCATAAAAGGTAGCTCAGATGGATCATACTCAATGGTCTGTGGGAGTACATCATAATCACATTCGTTGGCATAATCAAGACCATCAGGATCCATCACATGTCTATCAGCGTTCTCTTGATTGCATAGTATATGAAAAGTGCCATCCCCCATAGGAATGTGTGCATGGGTGAGATCCATGTTAAGGAAACCCCCAAGAGCAGTAGACCAAATCCTAGATAAAAGCATCCCCCAAGTGTTTGGAACGTCGATCACTACTATGTAGATGAGAATGTAATATAACATATATAAAAAGTATGCAGAACATAAATAAAATGCTAGAAATGACAGAATAACAACAATATAACCAGAACAATCACCACAATAACACTGAAATGATATAAGAATAACAACAGAAATAACACTTTGATTCTAAGACAAATGTTCACGGGCCTCTTCGAGGGGGAAACCTCCAGTCGATCAGAGCTCTATTACAATAATCTCCAAGCTAGGGTTCTCATACCCTCGACTCCTATTTATACTAAATATGTCTATCAAAAGAACCATCTAGAGGAAGATCCTTCTAGAAGCGGAAGATTCTATTAGGTCTTCTTACATTCGACTTATTC
>JZKD02S2325750.1:8661-32412 GCA_000966675.3 Picea glauca
GGGTAGAGTGTAACGACTCCAATCATTACGACTCCATAGAAATCAAGACAGATAGAAACAACTACCCTCCCAACACAAACACGACAACGCCTACAAGAAAAAGGACAAACTCCACATTCCCGACACAACGACCTCGATGACCAGTAACTAGATACCTCTATGGCGCCCAAACCAAACACATGAAGGTGTTACAACCCGAACGCCAACAACAAAATATAATGCACAAACAACACCCACAACGGGAAGCACAGACTCCGACCAAGTTATCATTCGCCTCTATCCTTAAGGGTGCGCCATGATCCCCCCATCAGGAATCATGCCGTCCCTAGGTGATAGGTGCGACAATAACCCTGGCGCAACATAACCTATATGGACCAAGGACTCAAGGAAAATCCAATGCGATAGAAGCCGAAATAACTGACAAGAAGACCACACCCACACCCCAAGTAACAGGTCGACAAAACACAATATGACTTCACTCAAATTAAGTTGCGCAAGATATTAAACTACTTCGCCAATCAATCATAACCCATTATTTTTTCAACATGATGTCTTAGTGTGAAGGAGTGAACTATTAGAATGTGATCATATCATAAATGTGTCCCAACGATGACCAAGAATGTGAACTATTAAATTGTTACTATTATAAAAAAGTTATCATAAAGGTGAACTAATATATCTAACAATGAATCACGGTACCATAATAATATTTTATCCATTAATACTGTCTAACTAAGTGTTATCTATTAATGGGCATCAACAATAAGGCCATGTGCTATCTATAATAATAAATCACATTCGACAGATCATCGTCGATCATTACATACTATCAACAATCAATTGCTTGATAAAAACGCAGAGTATAATTTCGCTAACAACATGTTATCAATGGGCTAAAAATCGTTGTCACCCAATCGCTATACAAACATTGCTGCCTAGTAAATACATAAAATTGTTGAGTTATATTCTAAAATCGCTCAATAAATAATGCAATTGTGGTTTAATACCATACCTATTACTGTGTAATACAATAAACATAAACTCGTTGTGTTATATAATTGCTAATTCATTTGTTATTCTATATTCTATCGTTGTCTATATATATTAGTCAACTTGACGTCTATATATATTATAAGATTGTTGTCAAATTCTTATTGTCCACCTATTACATATTAAACCGTTGATCATAAACATTCAATTCGCTACCCTTGATATGATCAAGCATCACAACACAAAAATTACAGAGTCATAATGTAACTACAAATCACTATTAATTAATTAAATTCGCTGCCTAGTGAAATGACACTGTATCTAAGTGAGATTCGTTGCCAAGCCATCCAGGTATCAGAGTAAATAGGGTAACAAAACGTAGTCATTAAGTGGTCAATAAAACACAGGGAACATGATATAAATGTACAACCGTATAAATTGGTGAGTGTTGTGTGTTGTGCCTAGAAATTAGTGAGGAGAGAGTTGGGTATGGTGGCACAAAATTCGTGGTGTAACCGCTATGTGAATGCCCCGAAATAGTGAGGTGATTGCTGTTACACATGCCCAGAAAATCGTCCAGAATAAATCAATGTTAATTAACATCAATCCACTATCATTCCTGGGTTAAAAACACAGTCAACCAAGGAGTAATTTCTTTGCCAATCAAGTAAACGTTTGCTGTCATTCGAAGGTTAACTACAAGCACTCATATAAATTTTGCAGATAGGTAATTATTCGTTGTCAATCCAAGAATAAACTCATTGTCAATTAAATGAACTCGCGGTGTAACAAGAAGGATGAATTCAGTGTATAAATGGAAAAATTTTCCAAGGGCACTACCCTTGCTGGGAAATCGCCAAGTGCTTTACCGTTTAACTCTAAACGATTTGTTTCATTAGTATACACAAATTCAAACTGGGCGCAAGTAAATGATTCAACTGAAGGCATTTTATGGTTTATTCAACAATAAAAAAAAACGAATTCATAAAATCGAACGCAGTTAATGGTTATTCACAAGGTAAAAACGAAAGTAGAAGCACAATAAGTACGCCCCCAATTACACAGTAGAACCACCTCTATTGGTACAACAAAAGCGCTACCCATTACACAGTATATACACATTCAAGGTAAAATTTTTGTTGTTATTCAAGGCATAAGTTTACTGTCATTCAAGTGTAAAAATGCGGTCAATATATACTTTAAAACGTTGTTATTCACATATTAATAACGCTGAGTTTTTTTTTTTTTTTCAAACAAAGTGCTGGGATCTGTCATTAAAATCGTAGAGAATAAAATGCCAACCAAGATGCAGAGGTGATATTAAACGCAGAGAGTATTAAGTTGATCGCAGAGAGAAAAGATAAACAATACACAAAGGTATTCAATCACGAGAAGGCGCAAGACAATCAATCAACCAGGAACAATCAATAGGGGTAGACAGTTGGGAAAAACATCCTTCGTTCATCATCCACACACATAAAAGCAAGGCATTAGAATCTATAGGTCGATATGCACTGAAGTGATGATCGTCGATTCGGCTCCTGGACGACTACTCAGGTGTGGACTGATGATCTAGGGATGAGGACGAAGGATAAAACACAATATCTTCATAATAATCAGTAAAACAAAATAGAACAGTCATAGCAATCAGGGGTCGGGTTGCCAAGGAAATCGAATCAAATCAGTGAGTGTAAAGCTATGATGTCTTTAAGTCCTTGATTAAAACGCTGAGTAAAACACATTTCTTTACACAATAGAAGTACAACAATGAAAGCACAAGAACAATATTAATCTACCATTCAAAATAAAAGCATGTGTACCGTAGCCCAAGGTGAAATCTCCAAGTCGTTGTCCCACGCACTCCATCCAGCTCCCGTTTGACGACCAATGTGACTTCACCGGTACCTCCCAACCAACGCTAGGGGTAATATTCTCCCCCCTGAGCCCCCCGAGACGCAAAGGGGCCACACACACTAAACCAAAGAACAACTAGAAACCAACTCGCCTTGCAAGGATGAGCTACCACTCGTTACTCGAGCTGGGTATCCCAACTCCCACAAGATAAGTTAGTCAAGAAAAAAATTCTGCAGCATAACGTTACACATAAAGGAAGAGATCCATACTCCTCCTCCTCCATCCTTTTTATAGAGTTTCTAAGTGATTTCTTTCCCAAATTCCCATTTAATTTATTTTTCATTAATTTAATTCAAAAAAATCTCCCACGTACACATGTCACCCATCCCCCTAGTTGCACCAAAAATTAATTTCATTAATTATTTAATTATTCCTATTTCCCTCACCCACCTAAAAGCATTCCTAAAATCGCTCCTTGGTGTCCCCATTTTCCCTTACACATTTCAAATGACTTACGCCCTTACTAAATTCCTAGTTGAGTTCATATTCAGAAAGTTCTTAAAGGCAAGATTCCTTACTAAGTTAGTCATTCTTCTTTTTCCTTATGTTTCCCTTTTTCTTTATGTTTCCCCTTTTTCCCCTTAGTTTCCTATTTCTTTTAAGTTTCTCTCTTTTCCCCTTTTTATCTAAAACTCAAATTAGCAAGTGTAGAAAAATTACCTTTTACCCCTTTATATTTTTAATTAATAAATTTTAATTAGCATGTGTAGAAAAACAATCAATTCCCTTTTAAAGTTTTAATCCCTTAATATAATTTGATTTTAATCAATTGATTGAATTTCTTACCCCCTTCTCGTCACATGTTTAATTATGATTATATCATTTTTTTCCACAAGTATCACTTAGAACTAGATTTTAAATTCCTAGGCTGGGCGACATTTTTATTAGGGAAAATGTTTTTAAATCTTACTTGACACATCATTCGTTCTAAGGCCGTCTAGGTTTATTCACTTACCAGTTAAAAATGCGATGTGCCCTTCAGGACGCACTACGTGTTCCAAGGGTGTCACTCGCCACTTTTCGTTTTCCTTGCATGATGTGCCTTTCAGGACGCACTACGTGCTCCAAGGGTGCCACTTGCCTCTTTCCATTTTCCTTGTGAGACGTTCCCTTCAGGATGCACTACATGCTCCAAGGGTGCCACTCGCCTTTTGATTGACTTGGTAGAAATAAAAAAACCCTAGAGTCAATATTCCGCCAGGTGATCTTGTGGGAGACTAAGGGCCTCTAAGGAATAAGGCCCATGTCTTATTGCGCCCCCCTTAGAATCATCGTGAGCGACTGTCGCAGTCTTCCCTCACGACATTGTGGGTCTTCTCGAACTAGGTAATCGTTAACCTACAGTTCGAGCCATGGCGGGAGTGCCAGTAGGCTGTGGTAGGGCTGCTATCCACACCTCTCCCTCAATGTCTCTAGTTGTCGTGTGTGACCCCTCTACTCCACATGTGAGTCTGGTCGACAAGCTATCGTCAGCCTGCATCATCAACAAATCATCCTAGCAATAATAATCAATTATCATAACATCTAATCAGATGTACATATGTCATATCTACAACAATCAAACCCCAATAGTCCACTTCCTTACTCGATCCAGAGTCCAAGGGGTTTCATCAATGCCTCTGCATCCTCGAGGTCCAAAGTCCTGCACACTCGGGAGAACCCAGTCAATAGCACTTGTCTATGTCAATACAACAAAATAACATGTCATCATATCCATAATGCCTCATAATCATAATCATACGCCCAATAGTATAATAATCTAGATCGCTTGCAAGCAAGTGTCCTCAAAGAATAAGTTCGTTCAATGCGTGCAAGAGTGGGATGTTACATACACCCCCTCTTGGTCTAAACTTCGTCCCGAATTTTCATAGTATTTAAGTGCCGAAATAATGTGTATCACAATATCATAAGTCTATTTATCAAGCAAAAATGGAAACTGCTAGCGCATATCATATGCGTCCTCCCAGGTCGTTGAGCGCAGACTATAGTTGTCCCACTAGACCTTGACCTAATCTATTGTTCGATGTTGTAGCTGTCGAATGTGATGATCCAGGATGCGGATCGGCTCAGCCATGAGCGCTCCCTCGTCCGATACCTGCAAGGAACTCATGTCAATAACATGTGTAGGATCAATAATATAATGTCTCAAATCGATACGTGAAAAACATCGTGCATACACCTCAAAGAGTCAGACAAGGCTAGTCGATAGGCCATGGGCCCCTTCCTCTCCACAATATCGAAGGGTCCCACGAACCTAGGAGATAGTTTATCTCCCATTCCAAACTTGATCAAACTCTTATTCGGTTTTACCCGCAAGAAGACTCGATCACCAACTTCGTAACTATGGTTGACACGACGCGCATCGACATAACTCTTATGTCGATCCTGCGCTTCCTTGATCCTTTGTCTTATTGTTTTCTTTGATATTCCATTTCTTGGTTCGCTTCTAGTCCCACTAAGACCCTATCCTCAAGTCAATCCCAACTCAAAGGCGTTTGACACGGTCTGCCATAAATAAACTTGAAAGGCGCCATCTTAATGGTGCTTTGGTAATTGTTGTTATATGCAAATTCTACCAGTGGCAAGAATTCTTCACAACGCTTATGTTGGTCCATCACATACATGCGTAACATGTCTTCCAAGATTTGGTTTGTTCGTTCGGTCTGCCCGTCAGTCTCCGAGTGATACGCAGTACTAAAGTTAAGTTGGGTTTCCAAGGCCTCTTGAAAACTAGTCCAAAATCGTCCAGTAAACATTGATCCTCGATCAGATATAATCCTCTTAGGCATGCCGTGCAACCTCTCAATCTCACTAATGAAAACTCTAGCTATGTCAGGTGCCTGATATGTTGTACACACAGGAATAAAATGAGCACTCTTCATTAGAGTGTCAACTACCACAAAAAATCGAGTTGTGTTTCCTTGCCGTCAGTGGCAATCCAACAATGAAATCCATCGAAATAACCTCCCATTTTGATTCTGGAATAGTTTGTGGTTGTATTAATGAGAGAGAGAGAGAGAGAGAGAGAGAGAGAAGGGGTGTGAGGGAGAGAGAGAGAGGGGAGGGAGAGAAATAGATGGATGGAGAGAGAGAGGGAGAGAGAGTGAAAGAGGGGGGAGATAGAGAGGGAGTGGGTGTGAGAGTGTGATGCATGGAAAGGAAATGTATAGGTCCATGTCATGGTCTAATTCTAGTTCTAGGTCTTGACATGTATTTCCATGTCTAGGTAAAGGCCATTTCTTTCCTTACCATGCCTTGCCTTGCAATGTACCAAAATTTCTAGTGTGTAAGAGTGTGAAAGGGAGAGAGAGGAATAAAAAGAGGGGAGGTAGAGAGTGAGTGTGTTAGAGTGTGGGAGGGAGAGAGAGGGAGACATAGAGAGGGGATAGAAAGAGTGTGTTTGAGAGTGTGGGAGGGGGAGAGAGAAAGGCATAGAAGGGAAGTAGAGAGAGTGTGTGAGAGTGTGAGAGGGAGATAGAGGGAGATAGAGAGGGGGGTAGAGAGAGAGGTAAAAGCAGGAGAGAGGGGTAGATGTAGGAGAGATAGAGGAGAGAGAGAGGGAGGAGGGGGTAGAGAGAGAGGGAGGATAGTGTGAGAGGGGGAGAGAATAAGACAAAGAGGAGGGGTAGAGAGAGAGTGTGAGAGGGAGGGAGAGGGAGACAAAGACAAGGGGTAGAGAGAGGGATAGTGAGAGGAAGGGAAGTAGAGAGGGAGACATAGAAGGGAGGGTAGATAYAGAGTGAGAGGAAGGGGGGGATATAGAGGGAGACAAAGAGGGGGAATAGAGAGAGAAAGAGGGRAAGAGAGAGATTGAGAWTGAGACTGAGACTGAGACTAACAAYGAGCAKAGAGAGAAAGGGTGGGAGAGAGGTGGAAGAGAGAGTGGGGCATAATAGGGGAGRRAGGGACAAAGGGGAAGAGAGAGAGAGAGAGAGAGGGAGAGAGAGGATGTGAGAGTCTGAGGCATGTCAAGGMARGGTCTAGGTATATGTMTTTCCATTCCTTGTGATGTCTAGGTCTTGCCTTGTCTAGGTCTTACCATGTATAGGAGTGTGAGAGGGAGARAGAGGGAGACATACAGGGGGGGGTAGAGAGGGAGAKTGAGAGAGAGACATAGAGGGGGGGTAGATATAGGAGAGAGGAGTAGATGTAAGAGAGAGAGAGAGAGGGAAAGGGGAATGGAAAATAACAAATAAATTATAGGAGCAYGTGCGYGTTCCTATATTGGTTGCCTTGGATTTAGGTTYAGGATGAAAAACCTGGTGGTTCAGTCTGCAAATTGATAAAAACCTCYATTTTTATGAATACCTCTTTATATATTTGTATTTGAAGTTATTTTTATATAGGCTAAACAATTCAGTTGTTGGAGAAACTATAGACATAGATAGAGTCGACTATGTATATTCCAAATATATAGTTTTTTTTTTTAAATATTGTTTACTATTTTTAATCTATTTTTGTCTTCGCATATATCAAAATCCTAGAATACATACCTCTCTTATTTCTGCTATAATTTTTTGTCGGCTTAACCATTTCTCGAATGAGTTATATGTCGCACTAGAGGAGATTGATATCTACGATCTAAAAATAAATAAAAAAATATTTTGATCATGTTAAGACCCTCTTAGCCTGCACGAACAAAAGGCGTTGTAATTTCAAGGATATATTGAATTTGATAATTTAAAAATACATATATAATTAATATTATAAATTTCCAAAAAATACACCACACTAGAAAAACGAGTTCTCTACAAGTATACAAGTTTTTGGAATGAAATTCCATAGTTAACGTACTCAACACCTGCACGAACAAATACATATACCTTATATTTTGTTGGAAAAATAACATACCATTATTAGAAAAAATCAAATCTGACATAGTTATTCACAATTTCTATGAATAAAAGTTGTATATTCGGAAAGATAATTCAAGTTCCTACGTTTCATCTTGTTACACTAGATTCAAATTCATTGTAAAAGTACCTTGAATAATCCCTCCAAGTTAAGAGATTGTTGTTTTTCCATGTTTGCATTACCACTGACGCATCATGAGAGACCATCAATATCTTGCACTCACCCGCAATAATGATAAAAATAAGGGTACAAAAGTTATGGATGTAAAGAGCGGAAGAAGATCAAGAAAATTCATATCCTCAACTCAAGATCAACTCTCTAGTTATCCATTACAGTCACTGGATCATCAACTCAAAGACGTGATGACTGATATGAAAATTATCAACTATATTAATTATATAATATTTTTTGAATCAACGTAAGTGTGTATTAGCATTATTTTGTAAAAATATATGATGAAGAACCAATCATAGAATAGAGTAACATAATTTAAGCTAGTGGTTCTTGATGTATGTGGTGCCACAATAACACGTCACTAGTTTGATTACTCCTACAATCTGTTACAACTTGTGGTTATTGGAGAATTTGATAACCCAAGAACAATGGCTGCTGGTTATAGTTGTGATCCTTGTGTGTTTGTAAGCCTATGTGAAAGAGGTCAGTTTGTAAGATTGATTGTTGGATACATTCAATATCTAGACTTCTCTCCTATATAACTGGCGAATACATCACACTATGTACTTCAACAGATGGAAGCATGTCAATAGAATGATTTAGTATCTAGAATGATTTTCTGTCAAATATAGCGAGCTATGGACTTTGACAGATATAACTATGTAAAGAATCGTCGATCATTACAAATAGACCATTAATGGTCAGAAACAATTATATCTTCAATGGATGAAGTGACAGCTTAGAATGAATGGTGGAGAAGAAGTGTAGTCTACGAGAGTTCAGAAGTGGATAGAGGCGCTAATGAAGACCGAACCAGACAAATATACAAGTTTGAAAAAATATTTTTTGTAAAATGTGTTTATTTGATTTTATTATTGTTCTTTGTGATGTAAGCATTAAAGGAGGTTGTTAGAATTAATTCTTACATTAGAATCAATTTGGGTTTGTTGGATATTGTTGAGATATTCTCTCAACCTCTCTCTCTAAATTTGAAATAATTTGGATCTGACAACACTTATATAACTATATTGTATTTGAGTTTATATATGTAATAATAATATAAAGTGTGTGATTGTTTGTGCGTTCATATTTCTTAGAATTACACATTTAAACCACTACAAAACACAAGCATTGACATGTTTACGAAGTGTTTCACTTTTCGAATTTATTTTAATAACATTTAGTTTTTATGTTTAATTTTAGTGTAAATATTTATAAAATAACAATAAAACTTTGAACATAATCTTATTTTGTTTATTTGATTAAAATATAATTAAATGAATTCTAAATCTAATATAAAATAATATGGCTATAATATTATAGAGATGTTGAATTATTTGGGGTTTGGACTATGTTGTTTGGACATGGTGAAAATATTTTCTCTAATGCCTTTCCGTTAGTTTTAGTTAATAATGTCATATAATCATAGATTTTATTGCATCGTTTCATTTGATAGGGTGTTTTTTGGATTCTTATTTGTATATGTTAATTGCTAATTATTTGGGTCATCTCTTAGAGATTTCCATTTTTTAGGGAGGTTGTAGGGTAATTTGCTTTTTGATGGGTTAGAGATGGTTAATAATAACTTTGCAAATGGTTCTCTTTTGTTTGTTCAAGTAGACCATGTCTTTATAGATGATGCTTGAGTACGTCTCAATTATTTTGTGTAGCTTCAGGTGTAGTGGTTAGTGATCATACGACAAATTTTTGATTGATTAGATTGGATAGTTTCTCTAGGTGGGCTTTTACAGCTTGGACTTATGTTTGGCCATGGGTCACTGTGCGATATCTTGATGTGCCTTTTGGAGTGGATCTCATGTGATTATGTGGAATCAATGTCTTCAGTGACATTAGAACATGAGTCACTTCCAACATTACAAAGACCTCTTATTTGATGGAAACTGACAACTATTGGGAGGATTATTTACGCTTCTCACATCTACTATGTCTCTTATGGGTTGCTGAGTTGAGCTCAATTTTAGCACTTGGAGGCAATTTTATGATCTAAGCTATGGTTGACATATGGTGAAGATAGGGTCATTTAGATGGTCCCATGGGACATGTGTATCATTCCCAAGGATGCGGGGGGTTTAGGAGGGGATCTCTTCTTATCAAGTGTTGTTGTACAATTGATTGCTTCATGGGGGTTTCACTTAGTGAACCTATGACATACCATGTTCATTCATGCAATATTAAAGAATACTCTAATTTCGTCAGATATTAAAGATTATCTCTCAAAACCATTTTGCTGAACCCCCTCCCAATACATATTTTCAATTAAAAAACCCCTATTTTCACTAAATATCCTAAATATTCATTTACTTTTTGACATATTTAATACTCATTTTTATTTTTACCTATAATATATTGACATGAAATAACTTTTATAAGTATATTAAAAAAAATAAAAATAAATAAATAAATAAAGTAAATAAGTTTAATAACATCCCAACATAAAAATATGAGTAAGGAAAATTTGAATTTAAAAATGTAGTATTATATTGCTTTCATCTCTCTCTTTAGTCTAATACATGGTTATGCATACATTTTCTAAAAAATGATAAATATATAATTTCAACTTATTATTATCTTATCTTATTAAGCATAAATGTCATATACAAGTGGAGTGGAAAATCATGAATTTGACATCTTATATACTTTGTTTCATTTTTAGAATGTAATCGCATGTTTTTTAAATAATCATTTACTCAACTTAACTCTTAATTTGTGTATATGAATGAACATAATATAATATGCTTTGAGGTCAATGTCATCTCATCACTATAAAAATTAGCCGAGTCTTATATATTTACGCAAAAAGGCGTTCACCTATTGACCATTGGCACATTTAATAGGTTTTTAGTGCTTAATCAGTTTTGTATGGACAAGATTAAATATTGATGGAATATTCTTAGTAGTCCCAATAAATCAATGGCTATGATTTCAACCATTAACTTCCTCACTAATAAAGACATCAGTTTACATGTTTATTTTTTTACTTTTACTTAATCATATTTAAAATTTACTATGGTGGCTAGCTGATTGCCACGTATGAGTGATTAGGGTTTCATTTTCTAGGCCAACCTAAACCTTTGGCCTTCACCAGCCACATTCTGGACACACTGCCTCCTTCCAGCCAACTCCTTTCGACTCCTTCCGTCCACCTCTGGGCCGTTTCTCTTTCCCGACAGTTCAAGTTTTGCAAGCCGTCCTTTCGGCGTTCACCAGCCACGAATTTGTGGCTGTGCTAGTAACTATGACAATTAGATTATTGTGGTTCGAGAAAGATAACGTGGCTCCATCCATTTATTGCGGAGGCGAGAAGGATATCCACGAAGGTGTAGGTTCAATGGCGGACCAACTGGATCTTATATGATTCTTAGAGGTTACAAGATGCAAAGGTTTTTTATGGCGACTCATTCGGGGACTTGGGAAAACTTTTTTAGGAGCCTTAGCACTGTTTCTGCGAGTTTTGAGTTACACCGAGGCTCTGGATGATACCTCTTATTATTCTCACGACTGATTTAGTGTTTCCTTTAACTAATCGCCTTGCCAACTCACTTTTTGGCTAGTTTTTGTTGCTCATCTACCATATTTCAGTGACTTTAATGGCATAGTTGAGATTTTATTACTGGAGTGGTTTGTTAGTTGGCAGACCCTTTAGTGTTTGTAGTATATGTCTCATCTTCATTCATTAACATGTTTGAATCTGCGGTACTTACCCACTGATGAGACTGGTAGTTTGACAGACTTCACAACAACTCTGACGTGGCATCCATTGAAGGGTTATGAAAACTTTCATAATGGAAAGTGAGGTCATGGCACTTCTGGGTGTGGAGTACGAGGAACATTGGGAGAGGGAAGGATTGTTAGCATCGGTGGATGAGCTACGTAGAAGTCATTACAAGAGGAATATTCATAATGGGGATATTAATGAATCATTTACTCCTTTGGAAGAGGCTCCATTTTCACCAAACTCTAGCACTAAACCTCCTCATGTGACAGGAAGAGAGGCAGTCTTGCGGAACCACCAAATATCAATCCCTCAACCAAAGGGGGACTCTGTGGGCTTAACTATTGTCTGGGGAGAACATGTTAAGGGCACACAGGTTGAACATCCACAGAGTGAATACTTTATACTTCCATCTGAGGCTAGAACTTCGGGGCGGCAGGGGGGCCATTCCATACAGAAGAGAGGAAGTCATAAGCGACCATCGCGGGTGTGGAGGCCTAAGCATAAAAAACATCGTCTAGTTATGGGGATGGATGTCGACTTAGAATAAGCGTGCAATCTTGCACTATGTGATTTGGTGGGTAGGTTATCATATCAGTCTCGCTGTAACCAAAATCTTACAGAATGGATGAAGTGCAATTGGGAGCCCGTTCTAGGTTATTCTCCTGAGGTAATGTCTCTGTCGAGAGGGTGGTTAGGATTTATTTTCAAGAGTTTGGAAGACTCTATGAGAATCTTATAAAGGTATTGGGACTATGGGGGTGGAAGTCTGATGTTGAAGCAGTGACGCATTAGTTTTGACCCATCGATGGAGTACTTCAACTTTTTCCACCTTTGGGTTCTTCTCCTAGGACTACCACTCCAGTTGTGGAATGTTAAGGCATTGGAGGTGATAGGTAATTATTTAGGTAATTTATTAAGGTAGATGAACAAGAATTACTCACAACAGATAAGAGAATGGCTAGGGTGCTTATAGAGGTAGACATCTATGCAGGTTTACTGGAAACACTCAATATAGATTGGAGGGGTCATTTGTTTGTTCAATAGTTGGACTACTCGGGGCTTCCATTTTGTTGTTCGCTCTGTAGAAGCACTGGACATCTCTGGAAGGACTGTACTCGTACATATGGGGCTTTGGTTGAGGAGGAATCCTCAGAGGATATACCTGTTGACAACTACTCTACATTGATGGATGCTCAAAATTTGGGAGATTACTCTGGTATGAGGCATGAGGAGAGTCTAGAACCAACGGTTACTACTTTTATTGGTAAGCTAAAACTTTTATGTCCTTCGCTGTATAATCCATTATCTTCTTGGTAAAGAGACCATTTAGATAGGGTTTTCCTTTCGGATATGTTACATCAGCTAGAGGTGGGTAAGAGAAAATATTTGGACTCTGTCTAAGAGCCCCTAGACTTAGTTGAAGATAGGTCTATGACCACTCCTGGGCCAATAATTAATCAAGAGATGAGTCCAACAATTCTACCTGAATCCTTAGTTGAGGAAGATTCAGTTATAGTTCTGGGTTATGGTGAACCCGTCACTAGTGATCATTCTCTAGATAGGATTATTTCAGCTCTAGTCCCCTCCTTTAGTGATAATACAAGTCCCATCCCGCTTCCGACCTACCTGGAGAAGGAGGTAGTGGTTAGAACTAGTACTACTGGACAACACAATGATCCCTCGGGTGATGGGAGTGCTACATGTAAGGATTCAACGTGGTCGCATGGTTTGGGGTTTGAATTATCCCATATCAAAACCAGGAGTGCCCGTAAAAGGGCGGGAAACATTGATCTTTTATCTGCAAATCATAATACTACAAACTTAGAACAAGGGGCGGTTAGAGGCATGAAATCTCTTGCAAGGGAAAAATCATGATCCTTCTCTCTCTCAATATCAGAGGAGTAGGAGGCTCCCTAAAAATGGCCTCCATGAGAATAATTTTGTCTGAAACTCTTCCCAATATAATTTTTCTACAAGAAACACTGGTGGTTGCGGAAAAGGAAAGAAATTTAATGTACTTACTCAGACCCGAGTGGATGATTTGTGAAGTGAGTTCTATTGGAAAGTATGGTGGGCTACTAGTGTCTTGGGATCCTAATCTATTTGACTTGGCATAGGTCCTAAGTTGTGGCGACATTTTTTTGTCAGGTACCAACTTAGCGGATAAAAGGAAGGTGTCCCTCCTGAATGTTTATGAACCATGTAAAGATTGTAAGAATTTCTGTGAAAAATTTGATGGAAGGGGCTTACTAGCACATGATGATTTGATATTGGTAGGGGATATGAACTTCATGACAAGTTCAGAGGAGGTTTTGGGAGTGTCGGCTTTGGCAAATCCACTGGCGGTCTTTTTTAAGGATTTTGTTTTAAAAAATAATCTTGTGGATGTGGCTCTTGCCGCGGTGGTGAAATGGTAGGTCTGGAGTTGAAGGCATTGCAAAAAGATTAGAAAGAATCTACGTGGCGAAGGATCTTATCACTTCTTCATGTAGATATAGAGCTTGGGTTGAATTTCCTTTTATATCTAATCATGCACCAGTTTTACTTCAATTGGGAGAAGGTCTATCGTCAGTTGATCATCCTTTCAAGTTAAATCATGTCTGGTTACGAAAATAATCTTTTGATTCACTGGTTCATGATGTGTGGAGCGATGTAGGTTTGTAAAAAGTAGAGGGAGCAAAAAGAAGATTAGTAGAGAGACTAACAACTCTTAAAGCTCGAGTGAAGGTCTGGTCTATGGAACAACGTTCTCGGGAACGTTTAGAGATGGATAAGATTGAAGAAGGTTTAAATGATCTCTTTCATCAGAAGGCACATGGTTTACAAAATGTGGATTTTGAGCAACAGGTAATTAAACCGGAGGTTGATCACAAAAAACTATTATTGGAGGAGGAAGAGTGATGGCGGAAGAAGAGTAGGGTCATATGGATTTCAAGTGGAGACAAAAACACGAAATTCTTCCACCGATTCGACAGCTACAGAAGAAATAAAAAAACATATTTGGGAGATAGAGGATGAAGCGGGTCGACTCCATACTGATCAACAGGCCATAAATGATGAAGCGATCAATTTTTTTAAATCTTTCTATCAGGATAATGGAACAAATAATATTGGTGATCAGGTTGCTATAGTAAGGCTATTTTCTAGAATGGTGACGGAGGAGGAAGTATTAAATCTAGAAAAGCCATGTTCTAGGGAGGAACTTCCAGAGGTATTAAAAGGTTTTACAAAGGATAAAAGCCATGGGCCAGATGGTTGGACAATAGAATTTTTCTTACATTTCTTTGAGTTGGTCGGGAAGGATTTGATCGATGTTGTGGAGGAGTCTAGAATCAGAGGCGAGGTAATTAAACATATCAACTCAAATTTCTTAGCATTGATCCCTAAAGTAAATAGTCCCAACAGATTTAACGATTTTCGCCCAATCACTCTGTGAAATTTATGCTACAAGATCATTGCAAAAGTAATAGTTAAGAGAATCCGTCCTATACTTTCTCGTGCTTTATCTGAGGAACAACTGGGATTTATTAAGGGAAGGAAGATCTTAGATGCTATTGGCACGACACAAGAGTGTCTACACAACATCAAAACAAAGAAAATTCAAGCAATTATTTTAAAGATAGATCTTAAGAAGGCATATGAATGCACAAATTGGGACTTTTTGAGGTTAATCCTTCTACAATGTGGTTTTGGTCTGCCAACTACAAATTGGATAATGGGATGTATAACCTCCATTGTTTATGAAATTCTGATTAATGTTGAGGGAACCAATTTTATTCAGAGTAGAAGAGGACTTCGTCAGGGTTTTCCATTGTCTCCCTTCCTCTTCATCCTTGTGATGGAAGGCCTTAGTCTATTGCTAAAAAAAGGTCAAGCCGATGGAGTGTTGTTTGGGATAAAGGTTTCACAAATCATTAAGGTTTTATACTTGCTATTTGTGGACGATGTGATTATTATGTCAAAAGCCATTGTATCCGAATGGAATGAAATCAATAATATTCTCAGTGTTTTATGTCAGGCGTCGGGGTTGAGAATTAATGTTCAGAAGTCTACCTTTCTACATACTAGAGTCCAACAGGAAACTCTTGATGAATTAAAAGATTTGTTTAATTTTTATTATAAATATCTATCGGAAGGCTTTAAATATTTGGGGTATTTCTTAAAACCTGGTAGCTACAAAGTGAAGGATTGGTGGTGGCTCATTGAAAAATTTGATTTTAGGATTAATCATTGGTGTAACAGGCTGCTAACATTGGGAGGCCGATATGTGTTGGTAAAAGAAGTTCTAGAGAGCCTACTAGTATACTGGCTAGCCTTAGCTCATATTCCTATTTCTGTTCTAAATAGGATTCGATAGATGGTCTTTTCCTTCATGTGGTCAAGAAGCAATAAAAAATGAAGCTATCATTTATGAAACTGGGATATTGTCTCGAAGCCAAAACTTTATGGAGGATGGGGGTTTAGAAACATCTTTATTTTCTACAGGGCACTGGCGACTAATACTCTGTGGAGAGTATTGAAGAAGAAATGCATATGACAACGAATGATAAAAGACAAATATTTGCCACACGAATTGATACTTACATGGTTAATATCAGCTTCAGCGGTCTCAACCTATGGATTCAAGAACTGGAAAAATTTGTTTAATTCCTTACCACTAGTTTTACAATGGTTGGCATGGAGCCCGGGCATAGGACAATTCATTTTTATTGGGAAATATGTAATTCTGGGAATGGGGAAGGATATCAAAGGATTTAGTTGCTACACTTAATCAAAAAAATGTTTACTTACTATATCAAATGGGATGTGATTATACACAGGGAGCAATATGCTCAAATTGGTTAGATAGTGCATCTTTGGGGCTCAAGGGTGACTTAGGATCCGAATGGGAAAAATATAGAAGGAATTTGATTGGATCAGGGATCCAACTCCTTGACCGTCTGGATTTTTTATTATGGATGGGACGTGATAATTCAGGACAACTAACTGTAAAAAATGTTTACAATACAATTGTTGCAAAACTTTGGAAATTTAATATAGGCAGATGGAGGAAAAAACTGTGGAAATGGGGCTGTCCTCTAAAGATCAAGTTATTTCCTTGGTTGGTAGTTGAAAATAAAATTCTAACGTGGAAAAATCTATAAAAAAGAGGCTGAGTGGGGCCAGGGATATGCCACCTTTGCAAAGGTAAGAGGGAATCTGGTAAGCATCTCTTTGTGAATTTCCCTTTCACTATTTCAGTTTGGAATAGGGTTAAAACTGCTCTAAAATTCACTAATGGCTGGAATGTTCTAATAGTGAATGAGTGCTTCAAAAATTAGGAAAAAAAAAACCTTGATTATCCAACACTGCCAACCTTTATATGTTGGTTTATTTGGCTTGATAGAAACAAGACAATATTTGAGACAGGGACTCCATCTATTCAAAAGATAGCATTCCAAGATATTGGTGCAATGAGCAACTATATAATTATGGAAAAAGAAACTCTTCCTAGAACTGCAACCTTTGATAGTCCAGAAGATAGAGTCATTGGATGGTTCTACGGGGCATCACAACAGAATGGAGAACAAAGTGGGGTGGGAGGTTTGATAAAGATCAATAATAACACGTCTTATAAATGGACTCTAAATTGTGGTCGAGGAACAAACACTAGGGCAGAACTCATGGGTGTTTGGGACTCTCTAATTATGGCTTCAAGATTTCCAATTCCATATTTACATATGCTAGGGGACTCTAAGATAGTTATTGAGTGGATTAATCGGAAAGGAGCTCTTTAGGTTGTATCCTTAGAAATTTGGAAGGAAAGGATTAAAGACACTCTCAAATATCTCAGGAATATATCATTTGCACATATATAGAGAGAGAAGAGAATCAAGAGGCAGAGATATTATCAAAACTGCCTCTAACAGTGGTTATAGTTTATATCAAAGTATGAAAGACAATATTTCTTTTTTGATTTTAGTCCTCTTTTGGAAATGCAGGGGAAGAAGCCCCTTTTGTAAGTATTTTGAAACTCTGTGTAGCTATGTTTGGTGTTTAAAAAGAACAAGATATCAAGGATGTATGATGTAAGGCCAATTGTTTTGAGAACATATTATATTTTTATAAATATAATGAGAAATTTCCCGTGGAAAAAAAAAGTCAGAAATGGATAACAATATAGAATTAATTTGAAATATTGAATTAGATGAAAATAGGTTGGTGGTAGAAAATATTCAATTATGATTTTCGAGTAAGGATTTTCTTAAGAAAACATGTCATTCATCGACTTTAATTATATTATATGGTTAAATATTAATTTGTGTTAAATATTTAGCAATATTTAAAAGTAAAATTAATTTATATAAAATAAATGTTATTATAATTTAAAAAAAAAAATACATAATATTAAAAATATTTAATATACATATCAGGTTAACTTGATATCTTTTACTTTTTACTTATTGAGATATTTGGATCTCAATTTATTTTTAATTATTTTTTATAATTAATAGATCGAGAATTAAAATGCTAATTTATATTTTCACACATGATTGGACCATATTAAGAACCTACCATACTAGTAATGTACCCATAATCCATGCAATTCAAAGAGGTTACCATCATACGCTACCCACAAATTCTAACTCATGCAAAGCCAGCATAGGTGTTAAACAATTCATTGACGTCCCTTGAACAAGGTTCCCACAAGTCATGCAATGCATTTGTTGTAATTCCATACAATCACTCATAAACAAAAAAAAAACCCTAAAAAATGGTAATTTCGGTGGCTTCTCTCCTTCCACTGTAAGGAATGGTCCATTTAATCAATAAACTAGCATATATTCATGTACACGTTTTTTTTTAATACCATAATATAATGTTTTATTAATTCAAAAGATTAGTTGCATTGAAGCTAGCAGTGGATACATTCTCCACACTCATAGTACTTCCATAAGAGTACACATATTTCTAAATTAATAACTAAAAACAAAAAGATTCCCTCCAAACAAGAATTCCAAGTGTTTATTTTGGCAGACTGTATAACAAACTTAAACATAATACATATAACTCTAACGAACATTCCTATTGTTTCATACGAGTACATTTTCTTATTCTTTCCCGCCCCTCGTTGGAATGACGGGGACTTGCACCTTCGATCTACATAGGAACCTGGTTTTGATAAATTGTTTCAACTTTTATTAATCCTGTTTGATTCGAAGTCTCAGTGCCATTATTATTGGAGGAAAAGGAGAGGGACTCCATGCATTGTGAGAGGATTAAAGAGAAAATTCTGTCGCATTCAATCTCTAGTGAGTCAATTTGATGTTTCTGAAAGAGAAGAAGGTTCATGAAGTTGCATTTTGAGTTATATTGGCTTGTTCCAACTTTGTAATCTGGGATGAGATTATCATTACCATTTTTGGCTTGACTAATGTCTTCATGCATGTGAAGGACATGCATTACCTCTCTGATATTTTCATTTTTTATGACTTTTTGGTCTCCCCATTTCACATGGAGACCAATTAGAAACACACTAAGAGGATATAAAATAACTACATTAATTCGTATAATCGAAACACTAGGCGCAAAAATGTGATGCCAAGATTCAAACCTCCAATAAAGGGAGTGTTCGAGAATTAACCTAGATTAACTTCTCTAGAATGGAAAATCAATGATACTCATAAATAGAATCCCACAAAGAAGAGAGATGAGACTAGAACGTGCTTGATCGAAACCCTAAAGTAGAGGATAGAAAACAACATTATAGACTGAACACATCCCTTCACCATTGACTATAGACTCTTCTCGCCATAATACTCATCGATCCCTTCCAAGATACCAACCACCCCTCCGAAATAAAACTGAGATTACAACCAGGTTTCAGATCCAATGATCCCCAAACCAGAATGCTAAACTTTCACCCCGGGGTGGAGCACCAAACCAATATTATCCCATATTTCATGAGGGTATTCATCATGGTGTATTGAATAGCTACATGTGAGACCTACCAAGCCATATGGGAGCATGGGGCTAGCTTTCTCTTGGCGTCCTTCCAATGTATCCTCCAATTGTTATTCATTGATGATTGCAAGTTGGGAATAGTGTCAATTAATAACAACTGATGATATGATTTAAGGTATAGTGCAATAGTTAAGAACCCCATTTTTTATTAGAGTTCCAAGATCTAATGACGAGGAAATTTTTTCCCAATTATCTGCCTCACCATTCAATTCCCTCTTGATGTAGTGAAAGGAAACCCAATCAAAATGGACTAGAACTTTCTTAATTTGAAAGACAATAGATTTTAATTTGTTTGAGCGATCACTACTTTTATAATTAACGAGTCTCCAAAAAATAACAAGGACTTGAGACCATTTTCTTTAGCAATGGAGAGCTCACACCACAATGAGTAAGCCTCGGCTAAATTATTCGACACGTTCTCAAGCCCCCAGACATAATGGGAAATATTATTTCCTTCGGGATCATGTAGAATCCCTTGCAAATGTCACCTCTCTATTCATGTACAAGTTAACAATATGCAAATCCACCCAATCAAACTTTAAAATTCAAGAGCAATATCTACAGAGACTTCTATTTTCCAATAATTTTTTTCGAGGAAATGTACTCATGAAAAACCCTTTGAATACTTCCCCATGTTCCAATGGATTGTAAGCAGGGTAAACTGTCGAGCAGGGTAAACTGTTGAGCTTGATTATGGGGCCTCTCCCTGGGGGAATCAAGAGAGTCGAACCCATGACCAACTACAAGAACTCACGTCTGGCTCTAGACCAATTGATATAACCCTCTGGCCTTGTATTTTCTAATATATGTAGATGAACACTAGGATGCTACAGTGACAATAAAAAAGCACTTGCCTTCAATATTCCATCATTTAGCCATGGTTCCCCAAGTATGATTTCACTAATTACCTCATGAAGAATACTTTTAGAAAGGCCAACGCCACAAGCTACATAATCACCAACATTGTCTCAAACCTACATAAATGGAGAAAAACAAAAAATTAAAAAAAAGAAACTAGAGATTTAGGATATTTTCATTGGATGTTTATAAAAAGAATATGATTGAGATAATTTTTTATAATGTTGTTAAATAGATGCTGGTTTGTTTACAATGAGAATATTGAAATATCCTCTTCAACTATATCACCATATTTCAATTTACCAAGGTTTGATATTAGCTATATGGGTGAAATCTTTCTCAACCCAGAGAAAATAATGATTCACAAGTTTTCCATCCCATCCATTACTCTTCATGTCATGCAATTTGACATGGCTATAGAACCCCACATTAATATCACTCCCACCTCCAATAACTCTCTCTCTCCCTTTCTCTTTAAACTTTAAAACACTATCCTAAAAAACAAACCACTGCAAAGGAAAGGAAGGAGAAATGTCCACCAAATTGATGTGAAAACCCTTAACCCTAGTGATGTTTATGTTAGTATATGCCGACCCTTCTCATTCAAGAAGAAACACGAGTTATAGGAGAGAATTGATGCCAAAGGGAATTATGTTATCCCTCCTCTCACCATGATATAAAAATAAAATTCCTTAGGAGTAGCATCAGTTCCTTCCTTCATAAATTCATACTTGCTTGATGCATCACTTGCACTCATCACAAAGCCATGAATCTATATCATGTATTTCAAAATGATTCCAAATGAATGAAAATAATATATACATATCTGTGCAAATGTTTATGCTACGACATACCTTTTAGAGAGAATTTAATATGCATTTCACAAGATCACATAAAGCCACGATCCTTGAAATTATGCCATTGGAGGCCAACTAAGTTCTCGAATCTCCACCTGTTGTTATTTGCTCAAATGAAAATGTAGATGTAGATGCATGTTTCTTAACAAAAACATTTCACCACTGAGGCCATGTCAATTCCTTGGATGCATAGAGGAATTTAAAAGTACTTATGCATTGAAAATTAATTCCTTGGATGCATAGAGGAATTTAAAAGTACTTATGCATTGAAAATTAATTCCTTGGATGCATAGAGGAATTTAAAAGTACTTATGCATTGAAAATTACTACAGTGGGTTAGTTGCACCGCATAAATTAGCCCCCCTTATAAATTTGTGCTATAACATCTTTATCCACCTCATTCAGCTAGGATGCACTTTATTGGCCCTGATGCATTCTATGCTTGAGTTTGGATAAATAAATGTGCTCGTAACTCTGCAAAATATCCCTCCTTTGGATATACTTATTGGTTTACTTCATTAAGGGAGCGAATACTCTCTTGTTCCCTTTACGAAATGAGTGAGTGCCTTCAAAATTCAATAAAAGAAAAATATAAAATCACGAAAATTACGTAGTCCCACATGAATTTAACTGGAAAATTGGTTCCATAACTTCCTAATTATGTGATAAATGGTCTTAACCATATTGAAATGGTATAAATAAGACCTCAAAGGAGGAGACTTTACACACTAATCCTTGTGATACTAGAGTTATCATCTGATCCCTATCAGTCAGAGCATTTTTGTCCCCATGGTTTTTATGACAAGCATGTCCTTGAGAATTCCCATTCTCAGTTTATTCCATCTCCCACCTTCTAAGATAGAGATCAAAGACAACATTTTTGTCCCCATGGTTTTTATGACAAGCATGTCCTTGAGAATTCCCATTCTCAGTTTATGCCATATCCCACCTTCTAAGATAGAGATCAAAGACATCCTTGTCTTTCTCTTCTTCACATGGAGTAGAACATTGGAGGTCAAGTAGCCCTGAGTGGCATGGAGCAAGAGGAATCCATATAGTAGTTATAGGTAGTGCCGAAAATGGAAGTCAGATATAACACATTGCGTTGCTACTTTTATTTATAAAATTAGAGATCTCTCTTATCCCCCCCTATATACTATGTACTTGCATTTTCATGTTTATTTTTAAGTTCCTAGTGTTGGTACTAATGCACCAAACTATAGTTAGTTGGTTGGTTATTTCATTATTCATTTTTTTTTTCAATTTTGGTTTGAGGAAGGTTTTTTTTTTTTTTTTTGTTTGTAGGTTGTGAAGCCCGTGGAAGGAGCAAGATGATTGGACCGATGATGGTTCATGAATCTTGTTTCCAACTGTCAGTTTACCAAGTAGTTCCTCTAACTACCATGGTAGTTATTTAGGAATTATTGTAGGCAAGTCTAGGAGAAAGAAATATTGTTATCTTATATTTCCAATCTATTGCGATTTCACCCTAGTCATATGATAGAGTTTTATTATCTATAACAATTAGTTCCACATGGATAGTTGATCACTGTATGGAAAAGGGGACAAGAATTCCCAAGATAAATTCTGGTAGAAGGATGGGATGAGAAAAATACCTTTACGAGGAACCCACAAATTTCATTGATTCCTTTCACATAGATCCCCATTTCTCAATAAGATCGATGGTTGATATGAGAGAAGGGTTTAATTCCACCAACCCATGTCCTACCAACATTTAATACCACATTTAACAAAACATGTGGGGTAGACAAGTCATCCATTAACCTTGAGACATTCCAATGATTACCTAGATCGAGGTAGATGGGGGTTAATGTTACCATTGTTCCTACCAATTCATGTCCACGAAAACTCCCCACCCAATACCCATATCCCTACAAACATAAGGAAAAAAACCCTCCCCCCACTCCCCCCCCTTAATATGAAACAATATATTGACTTCATTTATCACTATTTTAAAAGCTTCTTTATGAATATATGTGATAGGATATTTGTTATAACCCTAAATTGCACCACACATGCTTACCTGGCATCAGGCCAACTCATATCCATTCCTTGCCAAAGCCATGCTGAATAAAATCTTTAAAATCCTCTTAAATCAAGTAAAACGCGCCTTAACCCACTACTGAACGCGTTGGAACGCTGGCAGGCCTACTACTGCACGCGTTGGAACGCTGGCTGGCCTACTACAACCCGCGTTTACCTAACAAAGCACAAAAACAAGAAAGTTTCCGACGGGACGAAAAGCTTTGGGTCAGTTAACTGAAACTCCTAGCCATGCATGGCCGAGAGTTCGTCCAAAACCCTAGCTCCTTCTAGCCTATAAAAGAAGGGGTAGGGGTACTA